>VXBI01010178.1:124867-214444 GCA_013397375.1 Toxostoma redivivum | reverse complement strand
GGCGCAGGGGCCATGGGCGCGGTCAGACACCCGAGATGGCGGCGGTGGCTGCAGAGTCTCTGTGTAAGCTCTGCAGTGCTTCTGCGCCCCCCTACACATGCCCGTGCTGCCACCGCAGCCTCTACTCCCTGCACTGCTACCGCGCCCATGGCCCCTGCGCCGAGGCCTTTTACCGCGATCAGGTTCTTGAGGCATTGTGTGCAGAGCACAATTCCCCCCTGGGCCCCACGCTGTCCAGGCTGCACGAGCTATGCGAGCCCGGGGATCCATCGTGGCCTACAGGCTGCGGGCTGTGAGAACAGCTCAGCGAGGTGGAGCATGACGAGTTCTGGCAATTGCTGAGTTCCGGGGAGGCTGTGGCGCTGCTGCTGTGGTGGTGGCCATGGTGGTGGCATGGGCGGGGACGAGTGGAGGAGCTCGTGGATGGTTCAGGACCCAAGGAGGATGAGGAGGGCGGTGAAGGTCAGCCCAGCCCTCTGCCGCCCATCCCGACCTCGGTATTCCTGTAAATTTCTTGTACTTCTTTCCCACAAATCTAAGCTATTATTCTTATTTCAGGTAAAGAGAAGACATGATTTGGAGTGATTTTAAACAGCATGAAAAAGACAATAAATTGTGTTTGGTGAGGCTGCAATGACTGCTAATGCTCTGTGAAAGAAAAAGGTAAGATGCTTAGACAAATCATCCCTACTTAAGTTATGTATTAGTACTTAAATTATGTAAATACACTATTTAACAGTCCTTGATTAGCAACATTTATAGAGCAGATATCTAATTTTGTGACCCAAAAAAAACTATTGCTTTTTGTTATGGTTTAGATTTGCCAATTTAAATATACTCATTTTCTGCTGAGAGACAAAACCAGGAGCAGAAGCAAAGCAGGCCTAAAACTTAAAAGGGTATAAAAAGAAATTTATTAACTACATAAAGAAGGAAGAAAAACGAACTCAGAATAAGATTTACAGACCACTTCTTCCCTCCTTCTCCTAATCTTTATAACAACTAAACAAACATACAAAAACTACTTCAGTCAGTTCCTAACTTAATAGTCCTTTTTTCAGTTCACTTCAGAGAGAAGTTTCTTCTTGTCAGACTGTAGGAATTTCTCCACAAGGAGGAAGAAAACAGTCTTCTCGTGGTTTCATTTTTCCCTCTTATATTCAAAAGAAGGCCGGAAGTTTTGCAAATCTTTTCTGAATACTAGAAAGTTAAAGTTTCACACAGCTGCAAGAGTTGGGCCAGGCCCAGGCCGCGCTGGAAGGGGAAATTAGCTTTTCTGGAACTTGCTGCAGCCCCACACTGCCCATAGTCACTCTGGCTTTCCCAGACAGGGCCACGACTGCCTCCCCCAGGCTGTGTGGGGGCTGGGCCCCTCCGAAACTATTTCGAACCAGCAGCAAAAACTGTGGGCCTGTGAGAAGGAAAAAGGAGGGCATAACTAGATTCTTACCAAAGAGCCTTTCCTTACCCCAGCCATCAGGTCCCCTAGTTTGCAAATGGGACCCAGCAGCCTCCCGGGTCCCCCTGTCGGCATCGGAGGGAGCCTGGACTGGGCTTAAGTTGTTACCTACTCAGCCACCAGAAAGAAAAAGAGCTTTTTTTTCCTCAGGTAACCTTCAAAATGTGTGTTCATGGAGCGAACTAACTTTCTCCAATTGGACTTTCAGGCTGTCAATAACCAAGTCAGGCTTCAATTGTTCAATCAACTTGCAAAAAAGTTTTTTTATAAAGAAAAGCTTTTGAGTTTGTCCTTCCCATGTCAAACTACCACACAGTGCAATCAACATTGCATTTTCAGAAATTTTACAATTAAATGGAAGGGTCATCCCTGGGCATTTAGCCTGTCTTATTTAAGGCTTTGATTCTGAATCATCTCCCACCTGTAAACACATGCCAATATACAGGAGCAGGGACAGAACACCTCATAGAACATGGTCTGGCTCCTAGTGTGTCACTTGTACTGTGAATCACATAGTGAAATCCCAGTATAACACGAGGATATACCACTGTAATGGTGAAGATACAGTAACATCAGCTTTCATATGTGCAAAAGCATGTCTGGGACACAAATTACATGGACCTCAGAAACACGCTCTGGATGCTGCAGTGAGCTACAGCTAACATTCCTACTATTGTTACCAGGCTAGCCAAATTTAAATGCTTCATTTTTTTCTGCTGACACATTTAGTAACCACAGAATTATCCAGGCATGTAGCTATAGTCCTGTGTGGTTTAACCCCAGCCAGTGACTAAGCACCATGCAGCCAACTTGCTCACTCTATCACTAGTGGTATCAGAGAAAATCAGAAAAGTAAAAGTGAGAAAACTCTGGGTTGAGTTAAAGTTAGTTTGGTAGATAAAGCAAAAGCCATGCAAACAAAACAAAGCAAGACTAGGAGTTCACTCACAACTTCCCATGGGCAGGAAAGCAGGGTTCCATCACAGCTGGCACAGCACAACAGGAGGAAGTCCTGCTTGTCAAACATGATATCATTCTGCAACAGGGTAATCTACCTAACTGATCTAGGAACTCCAGTAGATACAATCTTTTTGGACTTCAGCAAAGCTGTTGATGCTGTGTCTCACAGTGTCCTTGTGGACAGAGTGTCCATCCCACAGCTGAATAACTGTGTTAGGCACTGGGTCAGCAACTGGTTCATGAATCTGGACAGAGAGTTGTAATGAATGGAGTCAGGCTGGTCTCCGGACATGAGGCTGGTGTCTGGTCACCAGTGGGGTTCCACAGGGCTTCATCCTCAGCCCAGCCCTCCTCAATATCTTCGTTAAAAACTTGTACATAGGACTCGAAGGAATACTAAGTTTGCTGATGACACTAAATTGGGAAGCAGTCTTGACTCCCTCGAAGACAGAGAGGCCCTGCAGAGAGACCTGGAAAAATTAGAGAGATGGACAATCACCAACCCTGTGAAGTTTAACAAGGTCAAGTGCCGGATTCTCCACCTGGAATGGGGCAACCCTGGTTGTGTCTATACTGGAAGAATACGAGTCAGCAGTGCCATGGCAAGGAGGGGCAACTGTGTCCTGGGGGGCATCAGGGACAGCATCACCAGTCAGGCAAGGGAGGGGATTGTCCTGCTCTGGACTGGCACAGCCTCATCTCAAAAATTTGGCACAATTTAGGGTATCACAGTACAAAAAAAGACATTAAGCTATTAGAGAGCATCCAAAGGATGGACATGATGGTGAAGGGTCTCGAGGGGAAGACATATGACATTTGAGGTCATTTCTGTTCAGCCTGGAGGAGGCTAAAGGGAGATGTCATTGTGGTCTTCAACATCCTTACAAGAAGAAGTGAAGTGGAAGGTACTGGTCTCTTTACTCTTGTGAACCAGGACAGAACTCAAGGAAACAGCATGAAGCTGAGTCAGGGGAGAATTAGGTTAGATAACAGGAAAAGGTTCTTTACTCAAAGGGTTGCTGGGCACTGGAACAGGCTCTAAAGGGAAGTGGTCACAGCAGGTTCAGCCTGACAGAGTTCAAGAAGTGTTTGGATAAAGCACTTTGGCACATGGTGATAGCTCTTGGGGTGTCCTGCACAGGGCCAGGAGTTGGACTTTGCTCCTGATGAGTCCCTTCCAATGAAGCACATTCTATGAAAAAAAAACAACCATGTAACAGTGAGTTGGGAAGACAAATGCCATCCCTCCAAATGTTCCCCCCTTCTTCTCCTGTCTTTATATACTGAGCTTGACACCATATGGTGTGAAATATCGCTTTGGCCAGCTGAGGTCAGCTGTCCCATCTGTGTCTTCTCAAATTTTCCATACACCTCAGTATGGCAGTATGAAAAACAGAAAAGACCTTGGCTCTGTGCAAGTGCTGCTCAGCAATAACAACACTGTTTTCAGCACAAATACAAAACACAGCCCCATAATAACCACTGTGAAGAAAGTTAGCTCTACCTAGCCAAAACCAGCATACCTAGACACAGTGCATACTTGAGGAAATAAGGTATTAAAGTTTTCAAAGAAACACTTAATCAGGAATGAAACAGTTATTAAAAAAGGTAGTTTTATCCAGAGTCTTGAAGAGATACATGTCTATTACATTTTCTATCAGATATTTGTGATTCTGTAAAAAGCAAATTATTGTGAGCTAATTCACCACATGAAGATTCTTCTTCTAACACATCCCCTAATGAGTCCTTGGCATGAAAGGCATCACTTCTTGAAGCTACTCTCTGTTTATTGCCAAGGTTACAATAGTGACTTCAGCACCCTGAATACAGGACTTTGGCTCATCATCCAGCACAAGGTACAGCATTCAAACCCCACTGGTATTTTAAGAAGACAAGGCTATAAGCCATTCAGCTCCCTTTTTTCACTGGTGAAATTGACAGAGTGCTCCATCTCCAGGGAACTCAGAAGTAGCTAAGATGTCAGCAATGTGCTCCTGCTCCTAAACTTTCAAATCATAGGAATATTGCACCTAAAAAGTGTCAGCAATAACTTGATAATAAGCTACTCTATGTAGAGCTTTTTGGAGCAGAATTTCACGCTGACCACTGTTAGGTTTTAGTCTTTTTTTTTCCCCTTCACAATGAAAATTAGATCAATTTCTAGAGCTAATTAAGTGTAGCAACCTCTTCAACTTCTAATTTGTCCTGCTGAGAGATCAACTGCTCTGGAGGTTACTTCTATGCATGTACTGCCTCTATGAAAGCAGACCACACTAGACCATGCTCAAGTTAACTAGCTAGAGTTAAGGCTAAAGTAGTATGATGAAATGCCTATGCTCCTACAGTGCTTTTCATGGTAAAAGAAAACAAAATAGGACAAGAATCTACTTCCAGTAAAAGAGGTGATGTTATGACCTGCCCCTGATGGCAGGGTAACTGAGGTTCTTGCTAGTAATAGAGATCCCTTGGGACAGATTAGGGGGAAATGACACTAAATGACTGGAGGTTATAAATATGTGTATGGCAGGTTTATTTCAGAACAGTTTGGTTGCAATGGAAAAGAGGTATGTAGGCATTTTGGTTATTATCTGTAGAAATGGAGCCATATAAAAGCATAAAATAAGAAAATATATGAGGAAAAGAAAGAATGGAGAAGAGAAAATGGAAAAGAAAGGATAACAGTAGAATGGCATCACCACTTGTGGATCCAGCAATGGGACTTGTTTGCTGCGATTTCAACATCCACTGGTCAAAGTGATGGCTGCAGTCTTAATCTGCAAGGGGTGGAAGAAGCCCATGGAATATACAGTTCAATGGATTATTATTATAATTATCAATATTAATATGTTTAGATTCAGCTGGAAATGCCCAGGTACCTCTGCTGAGAGGTGAGGGAGTTTTACAATGTCTGATGCAACACTGTGGATCATGCCTAGCTCTTCCAGAAATTATTTTGGAGACATTTCAGTGTTCTCTGATGGTTGATGACATGTTAAAAGACATGACAGCTGCCTCTCACATCAGTGTAGTTGAATCAATTATGCTCCATCATAAGGAATGAATATCTTCAGTCCTGTGGTAGTTCCTGGAGAGGGGGTGCAGGAGTTTTATACCCGAGCATAAAACTTTTTTGTTTAAGGTTGTGCAAGGGGAGATATTGGCAGATAAAAAAACCATTATCTTATGTATCAGGATCTACATCTTATGAGCCTTTTCCTTTGTCTGGCTGAAACTCCAGCTTGTAGCCTCTGGTGGTAGGTGTGCACCTGGGCTGTTACCATGCATTTTCAACAAAGCACCCATTGCTTTTTGAAATAGCCAGTTGTTTGAATCATGACACTTCAGTCTCACATAGAAAGAAAAAAAATTTAAAGACATGCAATCCAAACCATTTGAAATTCTCAAGCCTCCTCAATACCTTTTCCTTTTATATTAAATAGAAAGAAGAAAGTAAGGAAGTACTTGGTATTTGTTCCTTACCAGATTACTTCTAAAATAGACAGACATGACTGAATGAAGGGCAACTCTCTGGAGAAATCTTCAAATGTTCACTTTCCAGCCCTCTTCCAACTACTTTTCTGAAGACAGGCATGACCCCATGAATGGAAGATACCTGACCAAGTTGCCCAGGGTCAGTATCACCTCAACACTATGACAGCTGTTGTGGGGCTTGCCCTTTTTCTTCTCACCCAGAAAATCTGCTAGTGTTTAACACTGCTGTTGAGGAACACAGTCTCTGCCTCTTGATTCCTCTTTGAAGAAAGTGGCAATTTGTTTAGAGCACAATGCTTTCATCTCTATGGAGCCTGGAAGATATCCATGTGTTCTTTTATTGTCCAAGTTAGCACTGCACTTTTGCCAGATTCAGATTTATGCTTTACTTCAGCCCTTTCAAATACTTGCTGAATGTCTTGATTTATTAGTTTGACCTTTCTTCCACAAGCACAATTTTCCTTGCAGTATCAGCCTATGGAAATCGTTACAATATTATGAAAAAAAAATGCAGGAAAAATACTACCATACTCATTTGTAGTATGTACACACTAAATATTTTCTGGAAACTTCAAAATGAAAAGCAAATATTCCGTGCCAACAAAGAAATTACAATAAGGAACTGACATGAGTGTTTTGCAACAGTATGCCCTGTGCCATTGATAGAGTGTTTTGTTCTTAATTTGAATGGACAACTCACCCATCCCCATATAAAATGCATAATTTCATCCCGTACTGACACATGCAGTTTCTATGACTGCACGTCTGCTCCACACATTTCTATTGTGCATGAACTGATAATTCCCAAGTGAAGTAAAATACTGCTTGCATTCTTCATGTAGACCAGTCAAAACTCCTATTTAGAAAAATAAGTATTTCTTCACATATATATAAATTTTCTTTTTCATAAACACCATGAAGAAGAACTCTAAAAGGGTTTCTTTTGATGCTTTGGTTTAATGAGCAAATGAAAATCCCATGATGCTTGAACTCTTTTGCTGTCTTTGATACTGAGTGTACAATATAGCTCTGTTTTGCTGACCTTTTTTTCCCCCCTGCCCCCTGCCCAAGGTAGTTAATTTTTCACAGTAGTCTGAAAAGTATAAAAAAACCCAACAAATAGCAAGTAGTCACTAAGGACACACAAACCTCAACTAAATAAAACTCCTATTTTCCCCTCAAACTCACAAACATAAAATAAATTTTTAAAAAGAAATCACTTTGTAGCCTTGTAAGGCTATTCAGTATTCTGACCACTGTTCTTTTCTATCTTATAGTTTATTATGGACTCCTGTAATTTTTACCTATGCAGCAAAAGGTAGGAAATGCAAATGTATCAAAAAGTCTACTAAACACCTCTATATCATTTTGCATCTAGTCACTCATGTGTTCATTAAAAAATTATTGACTCTAAAGCAGCAAAATGCACGATGCAAAATTCTTTTGTGTTAATGTATCTCCAGAAAACACCTGACATGAGAAATTTTTGTTCCAAAATAGTTTGCTTTGAGTTTCAAAGTTTAAAAGTTGTCAACGTATTTCCATTGCACATCTAACTTGAGACACAATATTAAACAGTTCTTTGGAGAAAATCCTTCCTCCAGGAAACTTATAATCATACATCGGAATCTGATATTCCTCTGCAAAATCAACAAGGCAACTAATTGCTGGAAACAAGCACATCATTCCCATATATCGTGCAGAGATTTTTTTCTTTTGACTGGAAACAAACCCATAATTTTATGGGTTTCTAGTTCCTTTCTGTCTTTGTATTCTATTAAGCTCTTGGCCCAAATACCTGAACAAGTGCTAATGAAGGGGATTTATGGCATGCACTGACACATAATCTGTAATGTATGTTGATACTTTCTTCTTTTTTTTTTCCCTGTAAATTCACCATTCTTTTATCAAGGACTCACCAGACTATGAGAATGATGAACTTGATTGGGCTCTCAACTTGGATTCTAAAGTATTGTTTACGTTGTCTGACTATTGCAAACCACAGTGATTAAAAAATTATCATCAGCTATAAAGTATTTGTATATCTCTTCTCAGTCAACATCTAAATCACATTCTCAGAAAGAGATAGCCAAATGGCTCCTTTATCCAGATATCAAGATCAAGGAAACATCCCATGACTCCTCCATCTACTCCAAACAAGCATCACCTAATTTCTATTCTAGAAGAAAGGCTGAGATGCACCAGCTAACTCAGCAACCTCAGCTAAAGGGTCTTCACAGCCCATGCTTCTTTGTAAGTCACTATACAGTCTGCTCTTCCTCCTGTTCCAAAATCTTCATGGACATTCTGCTCTTCCTTGCATCAAAACTGACTTCTGGGTTGTCAACACTTCATTTTAAGCCTCATTTGGTGGGGTCTTGGAAATTTTGCTGCAGACTGTACATCTTAGCATGGTTAAATGGAAGATTTTCAGCTCTTTTATTGTAGAAGTAGAAATAAGCTCTACTTTTTAACAGAAGCTGTGTATAGAGAATGTCATCTGTCCCTATGCATCCTACACATTGTCACCTATTGAACGACTATGCAGCTCATGTTTTTCTAGTTGTACCTTTTTAGCGTGCACTGCATTATTCTAAAGAAAGCCAATCCACTCCATCATCACCAAGAGGCAGGTGATATTATTACACTGTCAGCTTCCATAAAGACTTCAGACAACCTCTTGTTACAGCTTTTAAAATGCATTTACTTTTCTTTTCCTGCATACAGGACTCAGAGAGATCACTAGTAGCTGTGTCCTGAGTCTCCTGCAGACAACCTTGGAAGTTTCAGGGCAACACATCTTTTTTTTTTTCTCTGATAATTTTGAGCAGGTCATGATAATTAGAGCACATAAATTGCTGTGGGTAATCCGAAATCCTCTAGATTTCTGTTCACATAGGACAACTTTGGAGGCAGATAGTTCTGCTTTGAATAGATAACCATGGAGAAAATGGCAATTGATACTACAGTCAACCAAACAAAAAATAATTCAGAAACAAAATTAAGTTTTATTTATGTTACAAGACTGAGCTTCAGAAACAACACAGGAAGTTTTAATTATGTCTAGCATATGCTTGTATACATGAGGATTTGATGCAGAGATCTGTTCACATACCTCTGACACAGACTATAAATATTTTGTGGTCAGTTATTCTTTCATGAGATTTAATCTTGAATATTTTTAAATGCTTACTGCAGTGCTAAAAGCCAAGAATGTAAAACTCAAACTTGGTCTTATAATTTTGCTAGGTTACAACTAACAATATAACACCTATCCAAAATGTAGGAGTCAGCAAGGAAAAAAAGCAAGAAATTTTCTAAATTATTTAATAAAAAAAGTATTAATTCTTAATTGAAGATTTTATTCCAACATTGCAAAAATTATCAGATTGACTTTTAAAAAGAGCCTCTGAAATATATCTGAAAACTCTTTACCGACCTGTAGCAAACCAATCCTACCATAATGTGAAGACCATAGACAGGTAAAAATGACATAATTTCACTGTACCATAATTTATATCACTCTACATTATTATCTATGCAGATTTAGCTAATCCTGTCACTATCAGCAAACCTCTAGCTTTGATCCAGACAAACTTCAAGAATAGTACTACTGTATCTCATAAAGCATGCTTTGTATCACAGAAAATCCATTGAATAAACTCGGTCTCAGCTAGTAAAAATCAGAAAGCTTAGAATTAGAAGCAGCTTCTAGAGGTAGTTTATGATTTACACAAGAAATAAAAAAAATCCTTTTCTGTCACAAACTATTACAACAAAGAAAACTTCTATCATGTTCATAGGCAGAGCCTTCTGCAGATCTCAAAATCTCTATGCCTCATTTATATCATATAGTAGATGTCCAGAACTACAATACACTCAAAACACTTGAAATCTCCACACTCACTGCCAAAATTGCTGCTAAATAAACATCTTTCCCCAAAAGCTTTATACTTAAGATCATATAGGTACTCTGAATTCACTATAGCAAGAAAAATTCACATCTGTAGCCAAACTGGCCTTAAATAGACCTTATTAACTGCCTGTACTACCAAGCAAACTTTAGAAAGATGGCAAAAAAGCCTAACAGCTCAGATACTTACGTTAAACAAGTTCAACTACACTTGGCAGAAATATAACAGCAACACATCAGAATATAGCTCTAAAATAACTTAACAACATGTCAGGGTGTAGCTCTGAAATAACTTCCCAACATAACTCTTCCTGTGACATTCAGGTTAGCAGTCAGTCACAATGTCATAACATTCAAGCAAAGAAAAGCCCCCTGAATCAACTCAGCTAGATGCTGATTTCTGAAAAGTCAGCCAGCTGCCTCTGCTGAGGGCTTTATTGCCTGCAGCCCTGAATGTGGGCCAGTGGGATTTGCTAGGAGCAGAAGCATTGAAGCACTTGTCAAAGGCATGAGCACAAACAGGTGTACATGTTTTTCCACCTGAATTAATGGGAAAAATCTGCCACATGAGAACATTTCATCCTAAAGGAAAAAGTCTTAATAGCCCTAATAATTTGAAATAGTAAGGTGTCATTACTACTATGTCTTGCCTCTTTTCAAATTCAAAAGAAAATTAATAACCTGAGCATATGTAGTTTGAAAATAAATAAGAAAATTCTTGAGGTAGTGGCATCCTAAGGATTCACTTGCCTCATTTCATTGCTGAAACATATTTTTAATCAGAAAACTAGGAAATGCTTATGCTTCTTTTGGTAGTGTAAAAAACTTACTCCCTGACTAATGTAAAAATGAAAATAAGTGTTTGCACTGGAACTCTTTTAGTGTAATCTAGTGTTGTTATTGAACGATTAGTTTAATTTGTCTTCATATTGGCAGGAATGAGACACACCTTTCTCTCTTTACTGTGAGAATCCTTAAACTGAAACAAACATTTTGTAAACTAAATTTCTGTAAGGCTTGTGAGAAAAAAATTCAGAAAACACCACAGACAAACCCACTCCTGAAACTCCATCTCTTCCTATACAAGTGATAATATATAATAACAAAATTAATATATTTTTATATATATATGAATCCTGCACATGCATACACAAATCCTAAAGCTCTTACTGGATGCTAATTTGCTCTACTTTAAATATTTTGCTTACCTATACTGTTAATAATTTTTTTCTGTAGTAAAATGTTGACATTTCCTCTGGCTGTGTGCCTTTGCAAACAAATGACATATGTAAGTTTTCCATGTCTTGTCAGTTATTAAAGTGGAAATAGCTTAACCATGGAGACAGCAAATCCTCTCTTGATAGGTTTTTAAGACCACCTGTGAGTGCTCTTATCTGAAGCATAGAGCTCCATTGCAATTTCAGTGCGAGCACTGGCCCTGGTCACAAATATTCACTTATTGATTCAGAGGTTCCTGTGACACTCAAAGGATTTTCTCCCCCTTCCATCTTCTGAATACTCATGGCTTCCAGCTTCAAAGGGAATTTTTCCAGAAGCAGAAAAAAATTTACCTAATTTGCAAAACTACTACTATTGCTCCTTGAATACTCTTTATCTTACCTCTCTCTATATATATACATATATATATGTATGTAAAGTGCTCTAACAGTTGCCAAGTGCCAAGTCTTCCTTCCTGGGCTCACATTCTGGAGACTACCAAGAAATTGTGTGGACAAGTAAACTAAATATTTGAAGTGCAAAAGAGAAAACCTTTCATTCCCTATGAAAGTTATCCTAAGGAGAGGCAGAAAGGTTTTTGAATCCAGCAAGACTTGGAATAGAAGATAATGAAATACACACTGCATATTTTTTGCTCATATAAGGCTTTAGTCAAAGTTTGTTGAAATCAAAGAAAGTTAATTTTTCTGCTGAGAGCTGTTTTAAGGCTGTCCAGAATACTGAATCATAACTTTATAAATCTAGATGAATATAATTTTCCTTCCTCTCCCCCTCTTCTGATGGATAAATCATCATAAAAGTCTTCAGGTCATTGAAGAGAATAGTTTTCTGTGATGAAAGACATGGTTTTACTTAGTTGAAACCCAATGACTTTGAAGCCCAACAATAACAACGTTTTAATGGAAGAAGAAAGGAGAAGGAGAAAGCAGAGAAGATAAAATACTGTAGGAGTGAAATGACTGCAGTTCCTTTAAAAGTGATTGCTTTTGATCCTTGCTCAGTCGGGCAGGATTATAATATATAGAAATAAGAATTTCTGTGACTGGTTACTGTGTAATAAAATGTTAAGATGGTGATCAGATGGGTTTCTTATGAAGAGATGAACCCAAATGTAAAGAACTGTTATACATTATCTTTCCCAAGGGTACTGTATTCTCACCTGCTCTAATAGGAATTAATTCTCCAAAATTCTTTGGCACTTTTAAAAGGCATTATTTCCAGGCATTAAAATTCCAAATGGCCTGAGCATATTGTGATAGAAACAGTTCAGAATGTGGAAGAAAATTAGTATATTGAAGTCTTTCCTTCTACCACTAGTTCAGTTCAGGAGTTGTATGGGAAGCTATAGATATATACTATTTTTTTTTGTTGTTAGTAGCCAAAGGTTTAAATGTTATATTTGAAAGTATACTAGCTCAGCTTAGAGTTATATTGGTGAAAGGCAAACTTATCTCTCTCTATGCTGACTCTAGAGATCTTTCATTAGCAGCCTTCAGTTTCTTTTATGAAATAGTCTTCAGTTTCAGTTCTATTCAAGCCATTAGTATGCCATAAAAATTTACATAAACCTCAATTACTTCCAGACAACATTAAATTTTATAGAGAGGTTATGGCTATGAAATTTCTAATTAAACAAGGAGAAGAAATAAATAGAGGAAGAAATTCCATGAAATCAGCTGCAGTCATTGAAAATGTCCCCATGAGTCTAGGATTGAGGGGCCAAACATACATTTTTTGTACTCACTCTCAAGTTACTGACACCATCTTAGAGAGGTAATTTCTTTCATGGACTTAGATTGCCAGGGGAAGCTAGAGACTTGCCACTGCAAATGGGATTGCAAATGGACTGGGAGTGTCTCTTCCAGTCCAAAGGCGAAGTTCTAAATCTGTGGTGCACAAACGGCACCATAGCCACCCTGCTGTGGTCAAAAAGGATAATGACAAGGTCTTGGAGCCCTCTGGAACATGTGGCTCAGGAGCACCAATCTGTCACTGAAGTGAGATTCTTGTCATCAGTCATATCTTGCATCTGTGAGAGTCTGTGACTGCAGGGCCAGTTTGGTTCAGGTTGCTTCAAGAATATAAAGAGAGCAGCTTGTTCCCATTCATGCTGGAGACAATTTGAATGGAGGATTTCCTGCATTCCCTGGCTAATGTGGTTTGGATCAGTATGAAACGTGAAGCATCCTGACATCCAGCAGCTTGTGATAACACTTCACTCTTTCTTTTACTGACTTAGCAAAACACAAATGCTGATTCCTGGTTAATGCTCTGAAAATAGATGATAATTTAATCAAAGACTTAAAATAAGGTATCTGAAAATACTCTGATAAGAAGACATGTGTGACATTTTGGAGGTATTTAGGCTTGCAAAACAACTCACAACACCTCCCTTTACAAAAAAAAAAAAAAAAAAAGGCATTTCTATTTTCTTATTGTCTCTATATAAACATTACAGAATCACACATTTAAAAAAATTAGCCTTTGTAAAACATTGACAAACAGCTGCAAAGTGGGCTTTAAGTGCTTCAGGCGCTTCAAGCTTTGAGTAATTCTAGCAGTTTTGAAGGATAGGTTACTCTAGGCTGTTCAAAATCATTACCGGTACACCTGAAACATTCTTTAACTGCAACTTTTGGGGATTGTAATGAAGGAGAGTACAGAAATATTGAAAATGACTGCAGGGCAGAGAAAGGGTCAAATGATGAAGAAAATTAGGTTTATTTCTTAAAGTGCATACAATTGAGGCCACATGGATGAACACTGGTGTGTTTTTCCTATGTTGGTCTGTAGAAAGATGATAAGTATTTTTGAAACAGTATTTACACTATTTCTCCTTGGTTCTTAGGTCTTCCAGGTAATTCCCTTTTTTCTCCCTTCTACCCGCAATTTATACATTGACTTTCCTCTGTCTTTCAAGGTCAGTTTCTCCGTTGTCAAGTTACAGAGGCAGATTCTGAAAAAGATATTTAACAGGGTAGTTAAAACTGCCACAGAAGTGAGAAGTCTCAAAAGGAGTAAGATTGGTTCTACTTTACATTGATCAAAGTAGTATACTCAGGACACTGTAAAGCAGAAAAGAACCTAGCCATTTCCACACTTCATTTAAATGCAGAGATATTTTTTGCACAAGGGATCCTTTAGCTGCAGCAGGATGCAATTGCTATGCAAACTCATCTAAGCATTTTTCTAGTCTTCTCAGTCATCATTTTCCCTGTCTGTCATTTACTGATGTTTCCTATTAAAATGCAGCCATACATGTGCAGCATCTATCCTTCTCTCGCAAAACACACTCTTTTTGATTTTAAATATAGGGGATTCAGGCATGAAAGTATGGAATAACTGACTGTATTCACAGACTTTTCAAAGCCCTTGGATTTTTTTTTTTCACAAAATTTACATGGAATGATAGAGCTAAAAAAGCAATTCCTCAGCCAAAAAGGAATAGTGTTAAAGATTTCTTCTTGAGCTTTCATTTCCCATCTACTTCATTCAGCAAATATTATTTAGCTGACATGCACAATTCACTGATTTGGCTTGTTTGGAATTTTCTGCTTGTGCTCTCCTGTGGTATTAGGGAAGTATGACTTCTGTATATATTTTGTATCCTGGTTGACATAAAAAACCATCATCAGTGAGAGTTTCATGTACACAAGTACAGACAAAGAAAAGTGCTGAGACCTTGAAGTGGGTCCATTCATTGTTACATGAGAATTGTGCATTCACTTGGTTTGCTGTTTTGCAGGAGAAAGGAAACAGCAGCAAAACTATGAATATATAATGCTGTTTATAGAATCTCTCAAAAAGGACAGTGGAGAGTGTCTTTTCTGGGTACTGAACAAAGCTCAGTGGCCTTTTTCTTTCCACTAGTGAAACCCCTCAGCCCATATCTGGGGAATGCAAAATTTCCAACCAGACTAGTTCTTCTGGGCCTGAAGTCCTTTTTATCCAAATTCTTTGTAAAATAAACTTATTCTCAGTTTGCCTAATGACACATAGAGGTGCCTTCTCTGAGGCCCTATCTGAACAAAAGAAAACCTTAACTCTTCCTGAGTTTTGTCTCCTGTGGCCAATGACACACATTAGAGTCTCAAAGTTTGATTTTGTCTATGGAGAGTTTCCTGTCAATAAGCCATCACAGACGTTTCATTGCCACTATAATGCTCTCACTATTACCATTCATAAATCAACAGCAGACAGAGAAATAGGCATATTTTACTTAGATGAAAAAGGGCCTTAAAGTTTTATGTTGCTTTCTCTCAGTGCATAAAACAGCTATTTTGAAAACCTTCGTGGCAGGAGCTCTTATGGACCCAAAGTAATATTTTCCTTTTTCTGCTTTGCATTGCCCTTCAAGAAAGGGCACATTAGCTGTGGAAAGAGGAATGAAAACTTCTTGAGGAAGCACAAAGCATACTTTTAGAGTGTAGCTTTACAATGAAAAAGATGTTAATTTTAACCAATATATTTCATTTACAAGAGTGAGTGTGTAAAGGAAACCAGTACAGCTCTATGATAAAGTGCCAAGCCAGAGATCTGCACTTCATTTCTCTAGGATAATATATAGGCATAAAACAATCTATAGGCTGCACACATTCCACGTTATCCACATCACCTATTGTCCCAGGAAAAGAAACTGTCAGTCCTGTTTTAGCCCATCCTTCAAACAGCAAGTATATGAAGTTACAGAGGCACCTCCCATAAAACATAATCTTAGAGCCATACAAAATGTATTTACCACAAGTGAGGGGACGTTAGGGCTACTAATTTCCCCTACTGTAGGCCCTCCTACAGCTCTCATTCAGGGTTCTTTAGATATGCATTTTTTATTTGACTTTTGCCATTAACAGATCTGTGAAGTAAAACAATGTTTTACTACAATGTCTACAGTGAAGTTGCTACAGAAAGCATAAAGACATTAAACTCTTCTTATTCTTTTTTTGTCATTCAGCACTAAAATAATTCTAACAAGTTGAATGTGCTAGATCCTAATGAATAAAGCATATGCATTATGCAAGGTCTGTCCTCTGTGCAGATTTGCAGTGTTTTCACTGTAATTTTCTAGCCTGTGTGTTAAGAATGGAAATTTGATTTCACTAGCCCTTGGTATAAATGTGTGTTAGTGGATTGTGCCATTATGGACTTAAAAGAGAATTTTGTTTAATCAGAAGATGGATTGTCAGGACTCTTTTCTTGATCTTTCCATATATTTTTTTCTATTCCTGCATCAATTTTATCCCTCAAATCTCTGGATATCAAGAACATTGTAAAGAAAAGTTAAGTTTATTAGAAAAATGAGTCTCCTCCTACTACTCAACATCGTGCAAGTGACATCCTGATAGTGAGGGCCTTCTAAGCTCTATCTAAATTGGAAACATATTGAAAGTATAAGTAATTAGATAATTATCTGAATAATAATGTCGAGATAAATTGGTGGTTATTAATTGGTTTCTTTTTCCTTCTCTTTACAGTATTTTTAATCTCTTAATAAATAATTTTCCTTTATAAGTCTTTTCTTCTTGTATTTTTTCATAGAATCACAGAATGGCCTGGGCTGGAAGGGACCCTAAAGATGATCTAGTTCCAGACCCACCTGCCAGGGGCAGAGACACCTTTCACTAGACCAGGTTGCTCAGACCCCCATCCAACCTGGCCTTGAACACTTTCAGGGATGGGGCATCTTTCTTCTTTTTTGTTTTTACATGAATGGCATTTACTTGTAGCCTAACATGAACCTGCTGTGATACTTAAGACATGATGGGCATTTGTACAATGAAAGCTGAATGCACATTGGGAATGAAAAGGCATAATCACCTTGCAGGTGAAGGAACAAGTCCTGGTAGGGAATGCAGTGGAAGTAAGGTGTTAACCTCCAGATCTTGAAGTGAATAGGTAACTTCTGCTGATAAAATAATCTCCTGCTGCTCAGAAACAAGATCTTTTCTCCTGTCTGCTGTTCAGCAATATCACTTCTCTCCTGTTCTGTAGTTTCTCTTTTTCCATTGTGGTGTTAAACATAGATTGCAATGAATCCACACAGATTATGCTGAACATCCCTCCATTTCAGTGAGCAGAATTGAGAGCTTTGAAGAAAGTTTATGCTGGCAAGGTAGTAAGGAATAGGAACGTAAAAGTTTTGGACTTTAAAAAATAGTTAGCTTGCTGCAAACCAATAAAATTAACCAGTGTTGGTTTGAGTGGGCTTGCTTAGTAAGCTCAGATTTAACCATAAAAGTCTTAGCAATGTGAGAAAATGTTTAGCATTTCAAATTTTTAATAAGTGATTTATCTTGAATGTTGTAATCAATGTTTTTGTAAAAAAAAATTATTTTTAGTTAAGGAGTTGAAGGGATGTAATTTTGTGTTGTTTCAGTTTCTGCCTAACTCATTATTATATACACACTGGTCTCTGTAAGAGATTTTTAATTTTTCATTAAGATTTACATGGTCATCTGGGATCAAATTATTCTTACCAAGCAATTTTGACAAATGCAGATGGAAACAAACAGAAGAGATTTCAGAAATAGGGCTGATAGTTCATCTTTCCCCATATACTATGAGGACTGTAAACACAAGACAAAAAATAAAATCTCAGTTGAAGATGAAGATCAATTGGAGATTCAAACAGACTTTAAGAAATTTTGAATAACGGATCTGTCTGTAGATAGTTGTCTGATAATTTACCTTTTGCATTTTATATGACTCATAAACACTTTTTGAGTCTCAGAACTCAGATGAAAGTTTACAGCATGATCGTGCACTCCAAAATGAGAGTATTAAAAATAATTGCAGAATTTCACAGCTTTTTCCCTACTTGTCTTTTAGCCGCTGTAGAATTTTTAATTTAGAAACCTCTTTAAACATCAAAAACTTTGCTTGAACTCTTGTGATAAGGTAAAAAGGTTAAGTGGAAAAGACTATAGGATCACTTAATATATATTGCAATAACTAGGCTAAGAATGTATTTAAATGTTCTTTTGTGGAAATGCATTTGTTTTTTCTGGATTTATATTCGTGTCAGTAAGAACTTATGAATTTTACTGGGAAGTTTTCTGAAATCTAAAAAGAAGTTTTTTGTCCACAGCTCAGGCAGTGCTGTTAGCTACCAGATTCACATTTTCAGTTCTACTTCATGCAACCTATAGCCAGATCTTGGAGGTCAGCTCCAAGATCTCTTTCCAGACTTTAAGGGAAACAGATCCAGTGAGTGAAGACACATCCTCTAGTGTTACTATTGAGTCAAAAGTATACCTTTGAGTTTCTCTGTCATAACTCCCATGTTGTGTGTTCTCAGAATAACCCACCACACCCAACCTGCTGCTCTTTGACAACAAAGAGGAAAACTAATCTGTTGATATTCTGCTCCTTAGGAAGTGAAAGGGTCTAAAATTATGTCATTGCCTTTCTGCAGCATTTAACAGGGTAAAATAGGAAAATATCTCTTTTATAATCCAATGTACTAAAAGACATGACACTGGGGGCACCCGTTTCAATAGATATGGCAGATTAAGACAGAAAAGGACATGTGCCTAAACAACAGTGATGTACATGAATAATCTGAACAGAAAGTTATACACCTATCAGAGTTCATATTTCTTTTGAAAGGTTCTCCATGTGTTTGCATATTCCTCTCAGGTTTACTGAGAACAGCTAATCAATGTTGACCTGTTATAGTTTAAACGCTGCAGTTGAAAACAATATTGTTAGTTGCTCATGTACATCTGTTCACATGTCAATCCATACCTCTGTATCTAAAGAAACATTAGTAATAGTTGCTAATGGGATAATTTCAAATACAATATCAGAGAAAGTCCTACTTTGTGCTGGACTTTCTCCACCTTAGGGGATAGAGCTGTGGATCAACAGGGCTTATAGCTTACCAGAAACCCTTTCCCACAGAGTAGCCAATACTTATTAAAAATCTGGGAGATGTAGAAGCAAAAAGTGGAAGTTATGACCAATATTATGAGTAATAATATTATAAAATAAATTGAAATCTGAAGCTTCTGTCTGCGCTCTTTACTTTTAATTTAATAGTTTGTTTTTCAGTTTCGTTCCCCTGGGAATGTTCCTATTGAAATATAAGCTGTCCAGGATATGTCTTTACTTTTGAAGAATCATTATGAGAATAATATACTTATTAAACATATCAGCTTGAAGAGAAAAGGAACATTGTAGATACCAGTCCTAACATTTAAAAAAATAAAATATGTGATTGTTTACTATGGCACAGTAGAAAAAAATAGTGTCAAATGGATGTAGGATGAAGGTTTCATTGTACTTGATGGAATTTTTAAGAAAAAGAGTTGACTACCAATTTATGGCTGTATTTTGGCTTGCTTTTCTCTGAACTCCTGTATACAATATTTCACAATGTGTCAACAGTAAAAAATAAAAGTCAAAGCTGCTTTTAAGGACATAGCTGAAGGGAAAACAAGATTTAATTGAATTAATTGAAATTCATTAATTTACTATTTCAAGTGAAGGCAATACATATGGGGTTCCATCAAGGTTAATCAATTTATCTGTCTGAAAGGACACAACTAAATGGTGAGTTCCGGATGATGGTGTTGAAGTTTGTTTCTTATTGGTGAGTGAATAGAAGTCAAGGGATTTGTAAATAATTTAGATCTCATTTTGTAATAAAATGACAATATTATTGACATGTGTCAAGACACCCTATCTTCACAATTTTAGTAGTCTAGGAAAATTGTTAAATATAATCATCACAAATAACTGATTTATGACTAATAATGTAAATTAGAGAATTAAAGCACAGCTCATTATTTTCCTAACCCTTTCTATTATAACTTTGTTTTCAGTTGATTGTCCTGTTAACAATTTTAAAGATGTGCATGCTGGGTGTATCCCCAGAGTGCTTCAATGGCATTTGTTGAGCTTGTAGCCCTGATTGAAAACACATAGAAATGGTTTCTTCACTTCTGAGAAAGTTGTGCTTAACAATGCTACAAATAAGACTGATCAATTTTGATTTTAATCATTTGAGCTTCCCATTTTGAGTACAAACATTTATAAGGGCTTGAGGTAGGCTGGTGCCAGTTTTTCTTCTGTTGTCCTGCAAATAATGATCCAATCTGGACCATAATGGCCCAGCCACTGGGAGCTCCTCCCATGCCAGTAACTTTAACTTGCAAGGACAGATCCTCAAATTCTGGAGTTCAATCCCTTAAACTCAAAACAAAACAGTGTCTGTCATGACTTTGGCTTGTGTCAAATAGCACGGGTCAGGAACCATGACCAACGGCATCTTGTTTGCTGCAGCCCTGCTTTGGGGGCTAATACAATTTAACAGCTTGGACACAAATGCTTCCATTCCAGTCTGGCCTCTGTACAACAATATTCTCCATCAAGTTTAAAATGTTTATAGCCTTTATAAATTACACTTTATGAATACTTGTACAGTTAAGCAGCCAGCAAATCTGATCTCACTAGGAAAGCTTAGGCTCTTAATACCTCAAGTAATGAAAAATGTTTATGCATGTGACTGAATTCAAACATTGTCATGGGGCAGATTTGACAAATATTGCAAGCCAAGCATTTGAAAAAGAAAGAGTGCATATTCAAGACCTTTAGCTACAGTGAGTTGCCCAGGAGCTATGGTTCCCTTAGGCAGTGTTCTGTCACCCTAATCACAATGTTATAAGTTTATTTTTCTCGTCCTTTCAGGGCTTTTCTTTTTTCTCTCATTCCCTGTTGAAAGTCTGCAAGAAAGGAGTCAGACATCAGTCTTTTGCACAGCACATTGAACGCTTTCCAGAGAGCAGCTTGTCATTCTATAAGGCAGGGTGAAGAATGGCATGACACATAGACATTTACTGAAAAAAACCAAAAGTTAAATTCCCCAAAGCTATGCAACTTTTTCCTACAGGACAGCATCTTAAAATGTGACCTATGCTAAAAAATATTTTAAAATTATGCACACCGAAGAAGATCACACCCTAAACAAAAACTTCCCCTCTTGGACCACCTTTAACTCACAGCCTTAGGCTATCCCTCTAGATTAGTTCTTCATTTTATATATTCCTTAGATTTAAAAGACTTTAACGTACAGAGATGTTTAATTATAAGTGTTAGCATGAGAAATACATGCAATAATTTCTGTGTCTATGTATGTTTATATGGCACATCTAGTCAGTGGTAAGAAAATGTAACATGAAGTTCTCAGAACTGTAACAAGGAATTTTTGGAAGTGTACCTAAACTTTTACGTTTCTTTCATTGTTTTCCTCCATACACAATGAACTGAGCGATGCTTTTTCTGAGTTTGGCACTTTGATGCTATGAGAATAAGCAAATGGTCAAACATATTTTAGAAGGGAGAGATGTGAGTGCTTAATTGTGTCTTGCTGAATACATATATGTGCAAAAAAAAGATTATTGTCAGTGATATATAACTTCTTTTTTTAAATGGTGTTTTATTACAGAAATGTCAAGCAAAGTCTGTGGTATTTAGGTGTAAATGGTAGTTGCATTTTCCCATCTTATATGTGCTTGGGTTTTTTTTTAATTGTCCCAGTTCTCCCTCTGCTGCAGAGAAAGGGGGTGGAAAATTTAGTCAAAGTCAGCCAACTGTTTAGTGCTGATTTACAGTAAGTGAGTTACTCTTTACATGAGCAAGATACTTTTAATTAGTCTTTGCACACAGTTAAATTGTTTCTGGTTTGGACTTACTGCAGTGTACCAGATTGATCAGCATCTTTTATTTTATGCACTGTGAGGAAAAAAGAAATAAGATGTAGGTAGAGCCCATATGATCTGGCTTGAATTCCTGACAGTCTGAAATTCAGTGTCAGTTTGTAGGACCTGTTTGTATAGAATGTGTTTACTTTCACTCTGGAAATGTAATGTATTTCCATGTAAAAGTATTCCTCCAAACAGCAACATAAAACACTGTCTGTGCTTGATATGGTAGTAACTGAGAGCATAAATTAGTTTGCCGTTGGGTATCCTGGGTGTTTTCTGAGTATTGGGATTAAATATGTTCTTTTTTTCAGAACATACAATTGAACTAACATTTTCTTAATGAAGACTTTCTCTCCTTCAAAGATTTATCTCATGTTTAGGAGTTGTTACATATGGTCTTATTCAGTTCTCAAACATAGCTGTATTTTTTGTGTAGAGGCTTTGAAATTTCTCAAATGAAAGGCTTCTAATTTACTGGAAGCAAAATTAGTTTTGTCATTTTTGAGGCTTGAGAGTGTGTCTGGACCGCATTTAGAAATTTTCTTAAGCTGTGAAGATGAAATACTTCCAAGATAATTGGAACAATGCACACTGGAGCACACAGCTTTTGTATCACTGTCTTCAGCGAGAAGACCAGGATTCCTTGGCCATAAAGTCTGCCAGCCATCTTTCGATTTGCAGCATGCTACATTGCTATACCATCAGTAGTGAGCTTAAGATTTGTACTTTCCCCAAATTCAAGGGTGTTATGGGGCAAGTTGTTTTCCTGATGTGAGGGCTATGATGGCTTTGCAGTGAAATAGTTGTCCAGACTGTTCATTGTTGTCAGGTATTCTGCAAGTTTTAAAGTCCTTATACTGCAGAGTGATGAGGTGATGCCATCTTTTCACTTCTTTGTTTATGTCATTAATTCTTGCTTTTGATTTTTGAATTCTTCCTAACCTTTAAAACAGTAAGCGTCTGTTTCTTTTACTTCTTCCAGTTTAAAAAAAACCAATTTATTGAGCTGGATAAGGACCACTGTTGGCATGTCCAGCCATCATACTTGTGATAGCTAGACCTAGATAAGGCCTATTGAGATTGGACTGTGAACTTTTGACATAAAGTATCCATAAAGTACTCAGTATTTTTACTGGCGTAATACATCTTGAATGGCAGCTTCACCAAAAGATCAAGAATTGGAGAACAATAAACATAACCTGTCCAGAGAGTTTTTCCCCACTAAAATTGAATACTTATATATGTTGATAGTATGGAATAAGCTTGTTCTATTCTGCTTGATGCTAATAATAACAGACATGCATTTCCTTTCTAAAAACAGTCTTGCAAGAAACTCTGCTATTTGTAGTATGTTACACATCTTATTTGAACTAAAAATAAAATATATTTGCTTATTTTAACTGAGAGAAGCAGAGTATGGAGACTTAATTTATAATTCGTTTTAAATTATATCAGTTTGCTCAGATATAGTTGAAAATAAATAATGGCTTCCTGTTTTAGCCTTTTCTTTTGACATGAGCAGAAAAAAAGGGAAATGAAGTGGAAGTAACTCTACTACCACAGAATAATCAATTTCTGTCTGAGATCTGAGGTGGCCATCTGGTTTTGGATCACAGGGGACAAAGGCAAAAAATTTATGAAGGCAGTAAGAATGAGAAAATATTAAAAAAAAAGGGAAACATCAATAAAATACATTCAGTCAACATGGAAAATGACAAGATCGCCTATCTATATCTGAAATTGCTAAAATTTGAGGAAGATGCTTAAGATTCAAAAAGTACTCTGTCCTTTTATGAGAGAAAATGCTTTCCATGTAGATCTGGATTTTCCTTGAAAGTTACCGAAAAGTTAACTTTTCTACAATAAAAAAGTTTTTTTTTTCATTTTTCTTTACTATGTTACCTAAAAATAGTGTATAAAATAGTTTGAGATAAAGTGTTAATTATTTTGTAATTAAAAAGGCAGAATAGCTCTATATGAGCCATTTAGAGCAGCAATTTTAAATTTAATATTTGTTTTGCGTAACTATAAAAACAAGTAGTTGTGTTTCTGATTAGATGTTTTCCTAGCAATGGGAGAATAGTTATTCTTCAAAATAAATGTTTCTTTCTGCTTTCCCAAATTGGTCTATAAGCTAAAATGTACATGATAGGTGCAGAATTGCTTCCTCCAAAATCCTAAGATTATTCCATATTTATCAAAAGGATTGTGGAAGAAAAGTGGCTGTTGACAGAAAAATAGCACAGAACACAGTAAAAGATTTGAGGGAAAGCATTTCCAGCATTTCCAGAATTTCAGATGCTGACTCTAATTGCTGGAGGCTGAGAAAACAGAAACTGTTGTATTTCAACAGATAAAGACAAAACAGAGATGAATAAAACAAAATATACTTTTCTCATCTATTTTTTTTATTTAAGAACATGTGACAGCCACAATTTATCTTGCAAAAACTAATTGGCAGCTGGTAACAGCCATGCTAACAGATGGAACTTTGGTGTTATGTGTATTATTGTTTATGCATGAGAATTGGGAAGACTGGATGAAGGATTACCAGAATGTGAAGATATTACCTGACTTGCAGCAGAACCGAGATTATTCTCACCTCCAGGTCCCTTTCTTTTTTATGTTTGCTGATGAAAAAGATGGAATTTGAGGTTTGGGAGAGAACAAGGGAAGGCTGCATGATAACTGTCACAGAGAAGGCTTTAAAGCAGTAGCTCAGAGAATTTCTTAGTGCCTTATCTTCACTCTTATTTTGACTTCCAATTATTGGCATTATGCCTTGATAAAACATACAGCTGGGTAAATGTATTTTTTTTTCTGGTGAAGAAACTGTTTAGCTGACCCATGTTGACACCAACTGCATTTTTTTTAAATCTTACATGCTTTTCTATACCCCACAATATGCTGTTACATAGGCAATGTGAATTTTGTTCTTGTCTATCCATACATATCTTTTCCACTACAGCCAGCTTTGCAATTTATTGATATTGGAGGTAAGGGCCACTTCTACCCCTCCTAAAGAGAACACACTTCAGAGGGTGCTGCTGCCATTTTCCCTACTCTGTGTCTCTCTTCTCCTCATGACCTAGGTACTGTTAATAACTTTTATCATATAAGAGGATTTTCTGTCTCTTTGCCTTATGAGTGACTCCCTTTCTCACTCTCACTTAGGGTGGATGTATCTGTTCCTGCCTCCATGGATCATAATCTCTCAGGTTCTTCTCTGCAGCTGTGGTAGGGTAACAGAGGGGCTTGGATGAGGATCTCAGCTGGCAGCTATCTGTGTTTCATTGAGAAAACCTGGGAGCTGGGACTAGCAGGAAGTAGCTTTCAAGATCTGCAATCATCTGAAGGAACATGTTAGTGTTGGGAAGGCATATCCCTGGTCACACACCTGTGGCTGTTAAACACCAGAGAAAAGAGTTTTCACTTGCCATTCCACATCTTAATCTGTTTTAATAATTTTTATTAACAAAGACATCAATTTTACCTTCCAAACGCTATAAAAACAAAAGAGACAAGCAATGAGAGTCATTTTAGACAACCGTTAAACAGCAGAAGTGGATATAGTCTATGGCTTGTGCCGTGTGTTATTGTCTGACTTACACAAAGAAAGAGGTCTTGGAATTACAGACCTGCATTGTTTTTCAGACCTACCTTATAGTAATTTATGCTTTTGTCCCTTAGATTTTTCTCTGTCATGGATGAAGCAAAAATTCATAACCAACAGTTACTGACATCCCTGTTATTTACAATTTTTTATTAAAATTAGTGATGAGAAGCTCCATGCAGATAAGTCCCAATCTTGTCTCGGGTGAATTACTGATAGAAAAGCTATGGCTTGACAGACTAGGGGCTTTAAAAAAATGAACCCTTGCCTAGATGATGCTGAGGAGACAGTGCAGTAAATGCAAGAGACAGAAAGCTGAAGCAGTAATGGCCAGTGTGAAGCTCAGTGGGAAAGTAGATCATGAGGCTCCTTTTAGACATCACAGGAAGACTGAAGCTGTTGAGTGCTGTCAGGACAAGAAAAATGACTTCAGAAAGTACCTTTACCAGGTTAAAAAGCAAAAGCATATTAAAATGTGGAAATGTTATGAAGGAAGAAGCCTTCAGTTTTTAGTCAGACCTGGAGTTGTGAATTCAGAGCCTGAAGGGGTTTTCTCTGAATATGAGGCTGTGTGACTAGCTGGTGGTTTCAATGACCAGGATCAGCAGGAATGCAAAATTTGAAGCAGAGTGAATACCAGTCCCCTGACACCCAGTGTACAGAACACTTCTAGCAATGAAACCAGGTGATTTTAAAAATTTTTTCTTTACCAGATTCACATATATGTTTCCCTAACTCTGACCAGTAAGTTGGGTAGTGCAAGAGAAACTGTGTTTCTATGCTCCAAGCATTAAAGTGTGTAAAATACCAAAATAAAATAGAATCCTAGAAAATAACTTGAAATTCAGCATAGTTTTAGCTTTGGTTCCTGCCTAGCACAGCCACAATCTGAAGATGCATGGTGCCTGACTGTACACAGAACCAACAACATTCTGCATCAAAATGTGAGTGTGGCCAAATGAACCAGAAACTCCATGGCTTGGAAAGAAAATGCTCTTATTAATTTCTCATCTAATATATATATATATAAATAAATCAGCTCCTCTTGGCTTTGAAATCATCTCTATTCTCATTCAAATGGGGTAGTTCTTGATTTGTAGTAAAATAACACACAATATGATGATGGTAGAAAAGCTGTCATGGGAAACAGATCAGTAAATGGCTTTTCCAGATGACAAATGATGCTCTACTTGTGATTCATCTGAGAATATGTGTGTTTACTGTATTAGTCTCAACATTTGAATGCTGTATGTACACACATATCTGGGGAAGGGAAACTGTGACATAGATCCCAGATTTTCAGTCTGTTCTGGGCATCCTTTTATTTATTGGCACAATATACTGGGCTTCCAAGTGATCTCCTTCAATAAATGGGAAATGGGAATGGAGGGTGATACCTAGGCAGGAACAAATATACAGAGAATAGCATTTGTCACCTTCTGAAAGAGAAGGTGGAACACAATAGTTCCAGTGATAGTGACTCCAAAGCTTTCTAAACTGCCATGCTTGGAACAAGAACTTCCTTCTGGTTATTGTGAGAAGAGTCTATAATGGCTCATTGAAGTGTCTGAGTAGAAACCAGGAGAAATCTTGAAGAATCTGTGCACTTTACCTGACAGGCAGAAGCTTGGTCTTTGCTTCAGATTTACCAACCTCATCCTGGTTTGGTTTTCTTTTTTAATTTTTGCTAAAGAGACTGCAACCTTTGGGATCTTCTGGCTATATATATGATGATACTGAAGTGAAGTGAAAAAAAGAGTTTGTGGAGATTGAGTAGAGGCAGTATTTCAAAATGTGTGATCTGAGTACTTTAATTCTCAGTGCTGTTGTGTATTAGAAACATAAACGGAAAAAAATCTCCAGGTATGTGTACAGGGTGAATCAAAGGGTTTGACTTTCAATTTGTCTTGATCCATTCAAGATTTTTTCAGATTGTATTAAGTCAGATTAGGATAATGGGAAAACGCCACGTTAGAGTGTGAACCCTTTCTCTGGGAGATGCTCTGGAGTCTGCCATGTATCTGCATTCATATATGAAATTTTGGTTAAGGAGAACAAATTCAAGATGGCTGTGGGCTTCAGCACAGGATCAGATCCTACTTAGATAATGCACAGTGCAGAGTGAGTATCAATTGACCGACTTCAATTCCACAAGAAGACAGTTCTCTGAGGGCTGTCTGTTTTCAAGGACAGTCTAGTTTACTTTAAAAGCATTAAAGAAGGTAAAAAAATTATCTGCTGCAGGTTTCCTTTACTGATTTTCTCCCAACAATTTCATCCAAGTAGGTCTAGCAGGTTCAAGGTGAGAATTATTCTATGTGCCAAGTGAAGCTGACAGAAGTTAATATGATTGACAACAGACAGGTACCCCCTCTTTTCACAATGACTGTGGACAGTCAGGGGTGCAAACATGTTTCACATTTTTCGTATTTCTCTGGCTATCAATAATATAAAGAAGATACTTGTTATTGAGGCATGCAGTTTTAGGCTCCTAAACAAAAACGTTGAGGGTCTTGACAATATACTTTTGCTTCTAAGTTAGTTAATTCATTATATAGATCCATATTTTGCTCAAAAGCCTAAAGGAAATGAAAAGTGACCAGTCCCTTTGCAGTAATAGCTTTTCACTATAAAATGCAGGCAAGTAAAACTCCCTATTAAAATTTAATGCTATGCTTTAGATAGCTTTTTCCCACTTATGTTCTAATTGCACTCATTTGAAAGTACCTTATAGTGGTGTAATAGAATTAACGTGAAAGTAAGGTCTAATGCCCTCTCTCAACACCATTAGACAGCTATGTGTGCTTTTGTAGGCAGGTTTGGGATCAGCACTGCCCCTTCAGGGATGTATGATGAAGCCTGTCCAGCTGTGCTGTACCAGACCATTGGCAGACTGGGCCACCTTGGGCAGCATTAGGGGAAAGGCAGCCTCCCCTTAATGACTTATTTCTCTTTCCATTCACTCCTATCAAATCCACCCCTTTCATTGTCGTAGATTTTTAGTAACTCACAGCAAGTGCATTAAGAGGACATTTCGGGTTACTGGTGAAGGTTATCCCTGCTCTATAGAACAAGACCAGAGTGTAAACGATTCCATGAAGGTCACAGTATGTATGACCAGGAAAAAATGGTCGTTTTGTTTCTGTCTCAGCTTCCTCCCTTGCATTAAGGGAAAACTTCATGTGAACCTTTTCCTTTCACAGTGCTGTGATTGGGGAATATGTGTTACTCAGCAGTGTCAGCCTGAAATCTTTGATAGAGAGCTTGTTGCAGAAAACACCTGTAAGGGTAAAAACCAGACTTGAAAGAGCACTTCAGTAGACAGTTCAGAAGTCAGCTGAGCACCTGCAACTCTCCCTTATAATCAGTATTTCAAAACATTTAGTTAGAGGAGATTATGCCTGTAGTTTCTACATTTGTCTTTCCCTTGCCAGCTGCAGAAAGAGGTATGGCCTTTTCTGCCGCTATATAATCTCTGATCAAAAATAACTTGTTTTTCCTTCATCATGTCTCTCTGTACTTGGATACTCTGGAAAGAGATATGACCACTGTTTAACTGTCTCAAAATTTTGTATGGATGGCAGGAGGAAAACTGATCTAAGTTTCTCCTCTGTTCTCTCTCCTTTCCTTCAGTCCTGCATCTAGTTACAAACAGGGAGGCAATGATCAAGTTTTCACTTTAAAGACTTCTGATTTTTTTGATGCAAGGTTGATTTTTCATTGTGTATTTCTAAGGAACATAATTTGGGAATTCTGAACATTTATTTTTGCTAAATTTGTTTATAACCAAATCAAACAAGGTAAGTAATTGACTTAAAAAAGTTTAATTGTAGAATGCCAAAATACATGCTATTAGGTCTTTGCTATGGTGAAATAAAATTTGACTATAGCCTAAACAACTACATTTCTTTTTTTTTTGAAGTCTGTGTCACATGCCTGGGAATAATTTGCAACTGTTTCTAGCAATTATCAGATAGCTGGTTTATGTGCTTTTAAAGATATTGCTATTGATTGCTATTTTTATTAAAAATCTGGCAGAAAGGAAGAGAAAAATTAGTTAAAACCTCATTTTTTTCCCCATAAAAGCCACTCATCATTAACAGAATCCCTAAAATGTCTAGAAGAAAGTTAATGAATAAAAGATGATGATATTTATTTTAATGAAGACTATTTATTTAATTGATTTTTGTTCTGTTACCTTAGAAAATTGGCAACAAGACAGTTAATAAATACATTTATTGATCAATATGCCTCAAGAAGACAGCAAGAGGTAGGAGCTTTATTTACACATATAAAATTATAGGATTTGGATTTAACAACTTAACAAATAAAATAAAGTATCTGTCTGAGCTAACCTGAAATGTTATCGTGTTTTATAGAAGTCAACATGAAATTTTTGTTCCACTAGGAACAAATATTTCCTTAAAATGTTTTAAAAAGTATGTACTTGCACCCTTAAACTTCAGTTTTGGAAAATAAAATAAATGCTTGATCATGAAATGAAATGACCAATTAAGAACTGAAAAGACAAAATATCCTGAAAACCAATAAAAGTAGTATGCTTTCATTTTGTTTTTTTCTTATTTTTATATTTTTGTTAAGTACTTTTTATTATTCTGCACTTGTTCTTTATTCATTTGAACCTGATTTTGCAAACAATTTTAGAAACTCTATTTTAGGTCACATTTGCCAGCTGCCAAAATTGATATTCTTCACATAAATCTGCTCTCCCCTCTCCTTTGCTTTTCAGTCACATGTGTTGTTACTTTTATGAAAAAAGTGCTACTTTTTTCATATGCTTAGAAACCAGTGAGGTCAAAATGGATAAAGAGAAACTAAAAGGAATTGAGTGCTGATGGGGAAACTTGCCATGGGATTCTTGCCATGCATCCCATGGAATGGGAATGATAACTGTATTTCAAGCTAAGCTACCTCTGAGGGAAAAAGAAATTTTAAAAGTTGAAGGGAACCAACTTTCTTTCAGGAGAAGGCAAACTGATTAAACAAGTATCTGGGACTACAAAATTATTAAATCTAGACACTTCAGATCTCAGTAGTGCAGCTGCTTTTTTTTAGATATAATACCAGAATACGGTAGCAGTTGAAAGAACCACTGCAGCTTGAAGAAGGGTTCCAAGGAGTGTTCTCAGTAGTGTCCTGGTCTGCAAAAGGCAAATACAGTCCTCTTCAGTTACAAGTGGAATTTATTCAGAACTGCTGCTCCCCAGTGCTTTGTGGTTGGTTGGTAACAGCCCTCTTTGCAATTTATCTTAAATGGACAATGTTTGCACTGATTTCAGTTAGAGTTTGTCTAGCTTTCATGCTTCTGGATAAAATGAAGTTCCAAGAATTCAAATCCATTTCCACCAAAGCTCATTTCAACAGAATGATGTTCAAGATTCTGAACACATCCAAGCATACACTCATACCTATGCAGCCACCTTGCTGTGCTAATGATACATTAGACTCTAAAGCTGAATATTCTACTCCTAATACACTGTTCTGTGCCAGTTTAATGGCAAGAGTTTTCTGACTAAATAAGTCACATAATACGTTGCCACTTTGAAATATCAGTAAAAGAGATGAAGTACTTTACAACATAATACGTTTTCTTTGATCATTTTCTTCCTCTGCAGAGAAAAGATGGAAAATCTTTTGTTTGTTCTTGTCTCTGTTCTACCAGCTTTACATTGTTTAAAAATGGAGTTATGTCCTCAATTCCATGAGGGATGCAAGCATTGCTTCAGGTTCTAACATGGTACCAGATAAAAAAGGTGAGTAACTGGAAGGAGAGGACCATAAGGAGAAGAAAGTTTTAAAAACTTCGAGTTTACAACACTTGCAAGTTCCTACAGTTTTCCTTCTGTAGATAGTGTCAGAAACCAAACTGAGAATTAAAGAAATGGAACTTGAAAAAAAAAAAGAAAACCAAAAAACAAACCCCAACAAAATAACCCTATATGAATGTACCACTTATATTCCTAAGAAACTATCATATGATTATTGCAGTAAGTTAAAGCACTGTCATATTAATACCTTTTTAGCTATGTGGCCAGTCATTGCATATTTTGAAATTTAATGTAAAACCCTAAAAAGTTAGCATCAAATTATGACCGCTCTTGGGCTTTTTTCCCCTCTTTTATCCATTGATTTTTCTTCTGTGAATGTCTACTGTTGGGGGTTGAATCATTCGCCTTTTCTTTCTGTGGAATTTTTCCCATTGTTATGCTAAGTATTTGCAGCTACAGCTTAGTAATAGTTTTCTCTCACAGGAAGGTGGGGGAGGGGGACAAAGAGAAACTGGAAAAAGGAAGAGTGGGGATAGGGGTGGGGCTTGGGGCTGGGAGCTCTGGCTGCCTCACTTGCACTTGGAGTTGGAGGAAGATGGTCAGGACTCCTGCCTGGCATCCTCCCCGTGGTCCCAATGCCGGAAACCACGTTACTTGCTGTTGGACCTCGCCCTGCTGCCTTCCTGCTCCATCCTACTGCCTGCAGCCGAGCAGCACGGCCGGCACCGTGAGGAGGAGCGGCCCCGCCTCCCTCTCAGCCCTGGGCCGCCATCGCCCAGCCCCTTCAGCTGTGAGAGCTGCCCGGCCCACAGCACCGGGAACTGAGCACAGGAGAGGGAGCCTGCGGCCAAAAGGGCTGGGACTGAGCTGTACTGCTCTGTTTTGGTGTCAATTTCTAAAGCTGTTGTTGTTTTCTGATGTTTGCCTGCTTAGATATATTAGTAAAGAACTGTTATTCCTATCCCCATATCTTCTGCCTGAAAGCCTCTAATTTCAAACTATAATAATTGTAAGGGAGAGTGGTTGAACTCTCCATCTCAGGAAAAGGGGTTCTTGCGTCTCCTGAGCAAATACCTGTCTTTCAAACCAAGACATCTACCCATGTAACTTCCACACACGACTAGTGATGGAGGAGGTCTCTTCCTTTACAGAGACATCTCCTGATGAGCAGGAGTACTGTGACATTCAGCCTGGGCAGACCAGCTAAACAGCTGTCTTCTTCCCAATGACAGTGTTACCAGCTCTGTGGATTTGTTTTCTGCAGAGGAGCTGTGGCTGAGTGATGTCTCCAGGTAGAAACATGTCTGGAAGGTATGTTGTACACTTGTATATAGGGCCTATACCAGAGACATCTCAAGAAATATTCATCATGTGGGTTTGACAACTTCTATGGCAAATGCACCTTTTGCTGTTTGGTAAGTAAGAGAAGATGACATTTAATTGAGGGAATCTAGCTGAATGTTATGCATAACTAATCTTATATTTTTCCAGTTAGTTTCATTAAGATGTAGGTTAAAAGCTTGAGTATGTGACTGTATAGTGACCCATCAAGATCATTGCTTGGATTGGCACATGGTAAGAGATACTGCCTCTGGTTACTTAGCCCCATTTCAGTTACTGTGGTTTTTTTATGTCTCCCAACAGTACCTAGCTGCATAATTTTCTATTAATAGATAAAATACACTCAAGTCACAAACAGTCATGGGAGATTAGCAGAAATCAAAGCTATAAAACCTGAAGAATATACTTAGTCTCTGATTTGTTTGAGGGACCCTTGAAAAAAGGGTGTCAGAAAGAGGTACTGAGCACAACACCTACAGGTGAGAGGACTCTGACCTTCCACTGAACAATGGCATTAACGTCCCTATGTGTACTGCCATTCTGCTACATTCACTAACACTTGTTAGGAAATTCAGTGACCAGTGATGTACCCCTATCTATATATTCCTGCTTTGCTTTTTAGCTATTGTAAAGACTTTAAAGCTTGGCTGGTTTAGTCCCTTTGTCCTAAGCCATAGCATTTCCCCCTCTGTGGCTGCAATGTACAGAGAACTTCCCTGATGTGGTATTGTGTTGTGTGTGTCCATGGTGTGTCCCTCAGTGACAGCCAACACTGTGTGCCTTATCTGCTCTGCAATCATATATCCAGAGTACTGAACAATTACATTCTCTTTAGACAAAGGTGACTTGATATATACTAAGCTGAAGGTTGCACTCTCTGACTTTATGGAGTGTTTTATTAAGATGTGACGCCTAATGAAATGTTAGGGATTTGGCTTTAGTAGGCTTTTTTTTCTGTTCAATTTTCCTTTATTTATTTTGCATAATGAATATTAATCTTCTAACTTAATTTGCTTTATTGATTTTTACATTACTTATTTCAAACATTTGCATGAGTAAATAACAAGTATTTAAAATCCTTTTGCTTCTGACTAGGGGTTGTAGCAAAGAACCAGACAATGAAAAACAGTGCTTAATAAATGGAAAATAACTCAAGCTCAACAAACTTATGTTTATGGAAAATTAAAATCTGAGCAATAGTTGTGTATTTCAGAAAGCTGGGATATGATCAGCAGTCAGCACTTGTTTAAAGGCAGTCAAAATGGAATTTTTTTTCTTCTCGACTCTGACACTTGCTTAAATGTGCTCACTTAGCTCCCATCACCATGAATACGAAGATTAGTGCTTATTTTTTTTTACTGCAGGCTGATGTCTACCCAGCTCTGGCTCCCTTATCGAACAGTTCTGAGATCCATGAAATACACCTTTGGTTTCTTCTTTCCTGTGAACTCAGGAGTCATCCCAGCTTTAAGTCAGAACGAGTCTCTAGAACTAGCAAGAAGGAAATATTCCTGCATTATTACCCCTCCATAGGCTAAACTTTTTTTTGAAAATGAGGGAACAACAAGGCTTTGTACAATTATTTTTAATAGATGATTTAAAATCATTTTAATTCATGATAGACTATTTAAATTATTTTAATGTAGTTTTCTTTTTCCTCTAAGCCATTATTTAAAACTTTGAAATGGTCTTCTGTTAGCAAAATTACATACTACATTAATCTGCTCTAAAAGTACTGGAGTTCATTAAATTGCAATTATATGGTTTGGGTAATTAAATATTTTAATTTCTTACAGTGCATTCACAGCAGGTGGTTGAGGAAAACAAGAAATAGTACAGAGACTTCAGATAATTTCTTTCATTAATAGGCACAACCTTCTTGAAAAGGTGCCTTCCTGACTTCCCTGCTGGAATGTTAGCAGAAGGTTATCTTCATAAACAGAAGCAAGCAAGCAGCAAACACAGGGCAGACAAAATTGCTGTTCCTCACAGAAAGAACTGTAAGCTGAGCCCTAAGTAAGCTACACAGAGCTCTGTCAAATGTAGACAGTGGGGATCTGGCCAATACCAGCCTTTAGAAATGCAAGGAATGAGAAGAGAATGCTACAGGCACAAAATCACGACAGTCTTCACCACCCTCAGTCATGTCTGCACACAAGCTGGCAGTTTTCATCTTAAGTGAGAATCTTCAAAGCCTGCAAAGGTGGGTTTGAGAATAAAATTATTTACATCAAATTAACAGAGAAACTTCCATATATAAAGATTTAGTTTAGACAAGTATAAAGATTTACTTTGTGCTTACAATCAAAAGTCAGCATATTTCTTATAGTGTATTGTCTCACATTTCCTTTAGTAAATACTCTGATGGAAAGTATTAAGGAGCACCTAAGAAATTATTTCAATATTTTCATTTTTATTCTGAAATTGATAGTAAGATTGTTTACTCAAAATGTTTTTGTAACAAAGTTCATCTCAACAAGCAAGTATTTCAAAAGGTGTGTAACATTTCCTATTAACTTTTGTGTGCTGTTTATTGCTGTTTGCTACTTTCTCATCCTCAATGCAGTTCACTTATCTCATTCCAAGCAATTGTCCCTCTAGCTCTGACCTTGCAGGCCACATCTGCTCTGCTCCTACTAATCTGTCAACAGGGAATTTGAAACACACCTGCTAAAGTCTGGGGAAGCTCTGGCTGTGTGTCCAGCAGCAGAACCGTTTAGAAAAGTCTTTGTAAAATTTCAAAATAATCTTTTAGTTGAGATAAAAGTAAAAAAAAAAAAAAAACCAACAAAAAAAAAACCCCCAAAAAGCTCAAATCAGATCCAGATCAACTTTATTAGGATGTTTTTTGCTCATTTTTGTAACCATGAGACACCTCTTTTTGGTATGATCTCTCAGCTACGTGAGGTTTTCTTTTAAAAAATGCCAAAATATTTATTTTTAATTATTTCAGTAATGTTTTATACAGATTTTTTGAACTTGAACCAAATCCTTCCCAACATAGCAGGAATATAGAGTATACAACTGTAATGCAAAGACCATAAATCGTTTTAATAATTTCATAAAACCCCATTTGAAAACCAGTTAGGTTGCCTGACTTTCCTTTTTCTTTTAAAAAGTTGTATGGAACCTCGTGCAAAAGTTATTGGAACATTTTCTGTTTCCAAACTGAAAAACTTATGACAGCATATATCTATCTTCTTCAGTCTGCACAACTATTCTGAACAGAAGTCTAAAAAAGGTACCACTGTTTTTTTCTAGGAATCTAAGCTCAAATTTCATTTTTAAAAACATCTTTCCCTGAATATGAATCCATTCTCTTTGAATATATTTAAAGCTTTTCCAGTGATTTTTCTGGAGGATGCACCTAGATATGAGATTTTCATTAACAGTAGAAAACAGATTTAATTTATTTTCTCTCAAACAGAATTCAATCCACAGGAAGTATAAAATTCATTCCTTCCTGTCAGCAGGTTTCCATTCCTGATCAGAGTGATTGAACCGGATGTCCAGAGACCCTTCTGTGATTATGTATATAAATGCCTTCACAAAATTACTGCTGAGTAATCTCCTGTCCAAACCTAAAACCAAGTGAATAACTAACCAAAAATTAATTCAGAGGAAACATGTTCAAAAGTAACACTGACCGAGTCTGATCTGAAAGCAGAAACAGTTTCCTCTCCTGAACAGCTTTATTTTTCTTTTCCTTTCCCTTCTAACTTTATTTGTATTGACCAATTTATCTGCATTTGCACTGACTGATTCAAATTTCTCATTAATTCTGCTCAAAGAGATTGCAGAATATCTGTCCTGGGAAATATTCAAACTTGACAGGATATAACCCTGAGGAATGTGGTAAAAACTTTGAAGTTGAAACTAACTTTGGGAATGCTTTGGCAAGGGAGTTGGACCCAGAGGGATTCCTTCCTATTTGAATTTCTCTACATTTTTTTTTCTTTTAATTTTATATTGAAAATCAGTATGGCATTAGAAATAATGTGACATTTTTTGGTACATCCTTTTCTCAAACACAACCACTGAAAAAAAGACTCAGATATTTGTCTCCTCAACAAAACCAATCCTCTCACAATGCTAACTACTGATTGTAACTGATTACTATGGTAGGGCTCAAATGAGATAATTTTTAATGTCCCTTTCAAATCAAACCATTTAATGATTCTGTGACTCTGTGATTCTATTCAGAGGTGTAAATATGGACTGTCACTGAGCAATTGCTACTCGTAAGGTCCATTTTATTTAAAGTAATTTTTAATTCAAATGAATGGAAAATGTTCTATTTTGTGGTAAGGAAAATCAAGGCCACCAGTGCAATTTTTGGTCCAAGTTATTTTCAAAAACTGTTTCAAGGAGCAAATTATAGACTAATTAGATTACACCCTTCTTTTCCTTTACAAGAACATATACGCCATGTTGGCTCAAAACAGTATGAAATAGCCCTAGGATTTCTCAACTTCAGTTTAGCTGCATAAATCTTAGATTAGCCAGGAGTTCTCAGAGTATGTCTGCTTTCTGCTCTGTTCTTGTCTTTCTCTTTTGTCTGAATAGTAATAAGGAAGACAGCACAATCCTCAGCTTGTGAAATCAGCTGAAAATTCTCCTTCTGCATAGGAAATGGTAGTTGAGCAAAGAAATTGGCTGGAAAGGCAGAAAAAAATCTTCAAAATCCTTGGTTGCTCCTTATTTATGAAGATGTTATTTTAGGTCATTCAATAAAGTAGAGTATAATAATTAAATACATATAGTTTTGCCAGTCAGTCACTGCGATGTAAAAAATTTCCAGGGAGTCAGTTTATGTCCAGAAATAAGAACATTGCAACAAAATATGCAATATCCACACAGAGCCACTGTTATGCTTGGTTCTTCACCACAAAATTGTGAGGAAGGTTTCTGTCTGAAACGTTAATTAAAATGCTTTTTTAACCACTCTAAAAGACAACCGTGAATAAATTAGAGCATACACTGATTTGAAAAATACAGAAAAAATTCATTTGTGCACTTGTGTGTGCCTGGGAGAAGAAGGGGTCGAACCAATTTGAAATGTGTAGAGCATGAAGTCTAAATTATAAAAGCTTCACAATGCATAAAAGCTATGTAGTCTGACTGCACACACCTGCTGAAAGCAGGTGGGAAAGAGATAAAAATGTTGCTTCACTTTTTTTCTTGCAGATTTTCAATGCTTTTAAAATTCTCCAAGTCATTTGAGCTATTTCAGAGTTAAAAATGTAGTCTAGAGAAATGGATGAGGAACTCTAATGCCCTGGAGAATCAAACAGGATCCTTTTCATATAAATCACAGCTTATTATGTTAGCAGTTCCTGTATTTTTTTTTTAATTTTCAAAAATTTTCTCATTTTTCTAACAGAAATATAGTTTAATTGAAAGAAGGATGGTCAGATTTCTAGCAAATATTATTCTATTTCAGACACTCTCAGAATTTTCAAATTTTAGTTAATGAAATTGCCTTTCATGAGTAGTGTGCTGGCAATTTTTCTGTCCCCACTCCCCACACCAAGCTGTGATGGTTCATGTGTTTTAGTTTACAAACACTCATATTGCAGGAGTGCCTGGAGAAACCGACCCAGGAGGTCAGGATAAGAAAGGAAGGATATCACTTATTTTGTTTCAGTCAGGATGCAGGGCCAAAATAAGTTTGACTCCTTTACCTGTTTACAATTAAAATACATGTCTAATATCTAAATCCCTTTCTAAGGATCAAATCAATAATAAATGTTTTAAAAGGCTCATAATCAGGAGAAAGTAGAACTGTGTCTCTCCTTCTTCCCAAGATCTTGTGAAGTGGGAGAAGAAACCATGGGGTGGCTAGCCTTTGTTGCAGCTATATTTTCCACTTCTTCATCCTAGCTCAAGGTGACACTTCTTTTGCCTTCAACTTGCCTTGATTATGGGATGTGTGAAAGCTTTACAGTAATGTCCCCTTTACAAAAGAGTGCCATCCTAGCTGTAGTCCAGTCTGGCTGACCACCACTCATGGATGTGTGCTACACAGTGGCCACACACACCTACCTGGCCACACTCAGAACACTCTCAGAAATGGCAACTCTAAATGGACTTCACAGTAAGGTCAGAGGTCTATAGCCCAAATTTTTATGCTACAAGAGCTTGCCAACATAACAGCAGGTATTTCTTGTGCTTTTACTGGCTTTTCGTAAGGACGGACTCTGCAACTTGTGAAAAACCTCTGGTCCTGTGCAGGCACCAGAGTGGGTCCTTCAGTAGGCAAGAAACCTGCTCCTGGAGATACATTCCCAGGTGTTGATTGCTTGGACATTAAATCATACTGGAGAAACAGCAGATGTCATTGCCTAATGATAAATTGGCCACTGACATGAAACCTCCAGACACTGTGAATAAACTTCAGTACAGAATGATTTTGGTGTGAAATAGGTGCGATATCAAGGACTGAACATTTCTTCTTTGATGTAAAAGGAATTTGTGTTTTGCCTGCTGAAGATCGAGATTTGTTAGGCTGCCTTTGGTAGATAAATAAACACTCTCTAAGGATTTTCTAACAGATGAGATAAAGAAACTGAATTATTTCCATAATATTTGACCTCTGTAAAATGTGACTCCTTCAAATAACTTGCAGATGCTTTCTGCTCACTGTTGAAATACCATCTTATCTTTCTTGGTTATATTTAAACCTGGCATATACATATATTTTTTGTAGACAGAACTGTATTTGCATTTGAAGGTCTATCAGGCCTTATGTGTTTTTTTAAACCACTACTTTAATGAAAAAAATTCCCTGAGGGTGAGAGAGGAAGCAACTAGGAGAAATTACCATTTACACTGCGGGAACGGGAACCAAAACTTAGAGGAAATAAAAAACTCCTGTGGCCCTTTCACAAAGTTCAGGCTTAGGAATGCTGCAGCCTTGTGGATGACATAGTTTCACATACGGAAAACATTGGCCATGTACTTACTACAAATGTAATAAACTTGATTATTAAATGATGCATTATTATTTCTTGTTAATATATTTAAGGTATTAATTACGTAATGTTTCTTTTTTATACTATGACTTGATATGTCAGGTTTTCTCTGCAACACTGTTAAGATGAGAATTTTAAAACAGGTTTCCTGTTGAAATCAGCGATCCATTTAGATAAGTCTGGAAGTGACTACATCCTTTCTGGCACTGACCATTTGTGGATGCTTAGCCAAAAAAAGAACAAGATCAGGACAATTGATCCATTGGCACTTTCCCTCGTGTGTCATTCCAGCATTCAGCAATCTACAGTATAGGGACTTCTAAAGCCATCAGTGTAGAGACTTAATAATCTCTAGTGGATGTTTCTTCCATTAATTTGTTTTAAAAATTACTTTCTGAACCTACTTATAGACTGGCCTCTGCAATGTGGTGTGGTGATGAGTTTCTTCATTTAATTATAATTTGTATGGTAATTTCACTGTGTGCCCTCAGTTCTTTCATCATGAGAAACTATAAGAAGTCTCAGAAAATTGTTCTGCTAGCCTTCCTTTTAGTATCTTCTCCTTTCCAAGCTTATTAACTTAGTTTTTCCAAATACATAAACTGCTGTATATCTCTGGTCACCCCTGCAGCCATTATCTACCCATTTTTTAGTTCTGGGCTATTTTGCAGATGAGATAAGAAAAGCTGGAAGCACTGAGTCTGTAGGTATACAACATTTCATCCATGAGCTAACAGTAGAAGAAATTAGTCTCAATTATTTTCGTAATATATTTTACATTTTATTTCCTTTTTGGATTGCCATTGAAAATTGAGCAGATATTTTCAATACTCCTAAAAATACTTCATATTTTGTTATCTGCATGGTAATTGTGATTTTAAAATAAGTCATACATTGTGGCCTCTGTAGTCAGTAACTTTCTCAAAAATATGATTTGTTAATCACCCCACAGGTCCTAACACAAATCTCTATAGGGCACCTCTGGTATTCTCCAGCACTGAGAATGTCAGTCATTCATTATTCTCCACTGACATGGTCATCATGGTCACAAGCTGGCTGATGTGATACAAATCTTATAACTACTTTTCAAGGTTTGTTTTGTTCAGTGGATAAATAATTAAAAAAGAATATATTTTAAATGATAGTATAAAATTTCAAGGAACAAATGACCACAAATAATTTTAATATATCCTGAATTAGTCTGTGTTGTTGAAGATAAACATCAGATTTGATCAGTCATAAAGTAAGTCTGAATTCAGTTTTAAAATGCATCTGCTTTGTTTTGAAGCTATGCCTGACAAGCATGAAATATATTTTATTGTTCGCTTTAACTAGACAGAAATCATTACTTGAATCTATAGCATGTAATTTTGTGCAGGAAGCTGAGTTATATTTTGAGATTAATGAGGGAGAAAAGAAGCTGACAGTTTTAGGTCCTAATTTCTGGGGTTTATAAGATGATATGACATGCTTAATTTGGAGAATCACTTTTTTATTTATATGTGTATGCAAACACATTTTATCTCTTTGAAAGGACAAATATTCCTTTTCCATATCCCACAGATGTTTATCATACCTGTTCTTGCAGTTCAGACAAATGATACTCCATAATGTTACTACAGAGCCTGGTCTGGGACTGTTGTATCAATCCTTTTGAAAATACTTTTAAAAATTCCAACCTAACACTGATTTTGTGCAAGTAAGCCAATCAGCCATCTGATCTCTAAAAAACTTGAGTGTAACTGATAATATTGTTGTTATAAAACCCTTCCGTAAAAGAAATATCTTTTTGTTCCTGTGTCAAGCTTTCCTAATCAAAAAAATCCCTTTTTTTATTCTCCTTACATTGAATTTTCCAATATTGCTTCTCTTAAGACAAACGTAGCGCAAATGCAACTGAAGCTATTCTATGTTTTATTTTAATGCTCATGAAGATTATTTCACAGGTCTTATTCCTGTTTGCATTGCACATCTTCATATCAGCAGAATACCATTTTGGCCATGAGCATAAATACCATACTTTGACCAGAGTTGTTAAATGCCCTCTTCACTCTGTACTGTCAATTGATATTCTCAAGACAAAAATGAGAGGTGGCATAACACTGCATGAAAGTAAAAATACTCATTTATCATCACCAACTGAGTGTAGATCAAGTGCTAATAATGGAAGAACTAAAAGAAACACACCACCTGTGCTTTAAAAATGATTCTCAGTCAGTTCTATATGGAGAAGGTAACCACAGAATTTAATTAACATTTTCTGTACACCCCATTAATATTATTAATGTTATATAAGGTATTTGTTTATTTCCCATGGTTTGCAGCCAATTAGAAACAAAGCACATTCTTTTTAATCTTGGCAACACCAAACTTCTTTGTGTAACTTGATTTTGGGAGAGAAAACATACTGCTGCTAAAGAATTTTTTTCTTAATAAGTTATTCAATTTGATTTCAGAAAATAATATGGAATAAAACTAGTTACTGAACCTGCTGAATCAGATGATCTTCTTGAATGCTTAATTTTATTTCTCAGTGTATATGTTCACTTGCTTTACATTTAAATTCCGTCTAATTTTTCTTACATTGTTTTTAATAAACTTAATTGTTGATACAAGTTATTTTGTATTTTTACAGTTTCTTTTCATGGCTTTGTCTGGCAAACATTGCTTATATATTCTAGACTGATAAAAGATATATGTATACTGATGGGAAACATTCATAACAGTTATTGTAGGTCATGAAAATAAGTTATGGTAGCAAGCAAGACATTTTTATTATCTTAGCTAAACATTTTTGGATTATCATTAGTGCAGGGAGATTTATGACTTCCTGAACTGAAGTTTAGGGTGGTTTTTGAAAGATATTTCCTCTCCTTTTTTCCTTGCATCTTATCTTTTAAGTTTTAAATGTTTGAGATAACTTGCAGTATATTAGGCTGTACAAAATGAATTAATTTCCCTGCCTCAGTGAGAGATGGAAATATATGCTGACTATAATTATGAAGTGTCATTCATTACTTAGCACAATGTTTGTGGATCCCTTATTGCCACTCTGTGATCTCTATTTTTTCTATATTTTATGATGAAATCACACCCACAAAGCTCAATCAGGTGGTAATTCCAATTCAGGAGGAAGAGGTGTATCCATTAAAAATATTTGTGGGAGAACTGGAGATGTGTTGAACAGTGACCCAGCCTCTCATTCTAGGAGATAAATGTGTGGTCCAGTGCAGAAAAGAATCTCCCAATGAAGACTGTGCCATCGCCATTTTTCTGTTTCACTTTTGTTAGCTGACACTGTAGTTAATGTATTATCAAATCTAATAACAAAATAATTATTTTTGAAATAAAACACGCAAACATTCTCATTATATTCTATTCTATCATTAGAAAAAAGTAGTAGAGAAAATGTGTAGCAGCAGAATAACAAAAATTGTTAGGGATACAAAATTTTTCAGTTCTTTCCTAAGACTGTTTTCACTCAGGGCAGAATGATCACTGGAAAAAATTACTTTGAAATATTATTATATTGAAAGTAAGTTTGAAAAACTGTTTTTAAATATTTGAAATAAAAAGAAAGATGTCAATCTATTTCTGTGTCCCATTTTGAAACTAATATGATAATGGCCAAAACACAAAGGTCCCTTTCTTGTATGCACAGCATTTCCACTTGTTCAGTCTGACCAGGACCAGTGTTCTGTGACACCTGGGAACAATCCATACAAGAACAGTCAGTAGACAAAGAATCACTGCCAGTAACAATCTGTGTAAAATGATCCATTATGTATTAATATGAAATGTTGATTTCTAAATTTAGCTTTTTTTGCTATTCATATTTTTTCTGTCCACAGGCTCTTGTTTTTACATGTGTCCATTTCAAAGTATCCAAAATATTAGTTAAAAACTTTGTACTCAATTCTATTGCCTCTGAACCTGCTGCAAAAAAAAAAAAAAAAACAATCAAAATCCTGGACTGATGTATTGGATGAAAGGACATAGAGCAAAAGCTTTTGTCCAATTCTGTCAAAAACTATTTCTACCATATTCACAGACACTCTGTGGCTACACACACCCTGTACTACCTACACCTACCCCTGTCTTAGCTGCCTTGGACCCTGCAAGCACTGAGGCCTGGCCAAAGAAGTTCAATATAGCAGCCACTCTGTGTCCTCCCATCTAGTTCTTTAAAGCTCATAATTTAAAACAGTTGATTACAATTATGATCTAGGCTGGTACCATATACTTTAAAGATTTTCAGTTGTATTGTTTTACCTTACATGGGAAATGTTTGGATTAAAAAAAGTTATAAAAATTTTTTTTTCTTCAGAGAAGGTAATGCTGGCTCTGCATCTATGGAGCGTCTATATAGCACAAGTGTCATAATTTCTTTTCTGTGTGCCTGCACATGATATAGCTGAATGTGATGTGAATTCTCTCCCATATTGTGAAGGGATTTTTACTTTTCCTGACTGAATTCAATCAGGACTTCACAGACCTATGGCAGTGTTGAATTGATGTTTTATGTGTTCTGATATAATTCCTGGTATCACGCACATCACATGACTGTCAAAAATCATGCCCCAAATCTGGCAGCCTGGCCATGAAGTTCATCACAAGAAATTCCACTGTCACGTTCCTTAGCAAGAATGCAGCAGTTCTGCCATTGCTGTGGGCTGTCCAAGTGCAGGGAGAAGTCAAATTTATCTGAAAGCCCACTTTGTACATGAGAGTGTATAGTTCTGAACAGTACAGAACAGCCTTACTGAAGATTTTACTTCTTGCCCCTGCACTTGTGCCCCAATTCTTGTCCCCGAGTTATCTTGCCATTGCAACCAAAAAACCACATTAAGCCACACCTAACCACTGTTAGATTCAGCATGAAGCTGAATTCATCAAATTACGCAGGTTTTCCCATATATGAACCTCTATAACACCCCTGAATGTAACTTGTAAAAGGAAAGGTCTGAAACATAGGACATATTCTACACACTCTTCACACTGTCACTGAGACTTCTAGTATGTATGGGAAGTGCCTTTAAAATAAATTACTGTTTGCAACTGCTTGTCTTCCTTGTCATGGCAGGGGGTCTCACTTCATGAGCTAGAGAAAGCAGAAAGAAAGGTATGGCAAAGATACAAAAAGAAGTATTTGTTGCAGAAATAAAAGAGTATAGCTTACTCCAGCTCTATCAAAAGTTTCTGGAAATCTAAGAAAAATCTATTGCCTTGAGCTAAGTATACATTACTGGGTTTTATGGCCTCTGTGTTATTTCCTGCCCAGTTGTGTCTAATTAATGACAAAAGAAAGTGTTTTATGATTATGATGATGCAAAGGTTCTTTGGTTTGCTCAGACTGGTAATAAAGCTGTGTATGCTGAGAATGGAGAAAATGGATCAAATGACAAATGATCTCATTCAACATAACCTGAATTTGAACGATTTTGAATTAAACATTGGCAGTTAATGTATTTTAGAAAAGGAATACCTATTGTGCACAACCTGCAGTATTTACTGCTATTGGATCTGATCCTGACTACTGCCAGAGTAGCAAAAGGTACTCTGAGACAATATTAAATGGGGCAACTCAGAAATTTTGTGGAGTTGGGACCCCATGGAGTAGGTTAGGGAGGGAACAGAAACAGAAACAGAAAATAGAGCTGAGGGATGAGAAGTACTGCTGGACTGCACTGATAATTTCTGCTTCAGTTACCTCAGAGGCTGAGGTAATTAGCTCTTGCAGTGTGTAACAGTCAGGAGGGGACTATAATTTGTGACTGAAACTTAAGATCTGTGTTCAGAAACTTTTCTTACAATGTTCTTGGAGGTAACTTTAAAGCACAATCAGCCTCCCTAGAGTACCTGCTCCAGGAAACTCAGAACTGATGCTTTCTTTTTTCTTGCTCAGCTCAGCTTCAGCTGCCTCCAGGGTACACCATGGCATGGACTGAACAACATTATCATCACTGGTTGAGTCAGCACCAGACATCTCTGAAGACCACAGGGCAGATCTCACACTGCTGTTCTGGCACTGCTTCCCAGCACATCTGTGCTCCCAGATGAGGTGTGCTCCTTTGTTGAACAAAATTGCAGCACAGAAATTGCAGTATAGAAATTTTTATTCTTGATGACCCTAGATAGAATAGAGGGAACTTTCCTGGAAATCCTGGACCACATGGATCTGAAGACAGAGTCCTAACTCCAGTCTTCTGAAAGTGAGATGGCTCTGTATTTTTTCCATTTTTCCAAGGTGAAAACCTTGCAATATGTAATTAAATGAATATGTATAAACATATTTATGATCAGATTTTTTTTTCATTCTATAAAAGTCTCACTCAAAAAAAATTCCACAGTATACTGACATTTCCAGTGAATAGAAACTAGGACAGTGGAATTCCTCTTTCAAAATAAAGATAAATAACATCCTGATTTATCCATAAGGAGAATCAAGGGATTTGATTGCTCATCTGCCCAAGAAATGGCATGAGGATATGACAAATAATAGGACATGACATCTCATAGGCTGTGAAGGAATACACCAGAGAAACAGTCTCTACACTTTGGACTTCAGCTGAGATTGCAGTGTTTTAAAGTCAGTAAAAGTAACACAATTTTAGTTATTAGTTCTTCACTTACAACATTGGAGCCTGATGCAAAATTTAAACCTTCATCCTCCGTTATACAGCCATACATAATTCATAAAAATTTCTGCATCACATAAAAAAACTCAGTGTTTAAGTGTATGGCAAATTATCACATGTATTTACAGCATTCCAGGCACTAATGAAGTAATCTTGCTTCATATGTTAATACTCAGGAAAAAAAAGCAGTCAGATTAGAAGTTCATTACCTGAGCCACTTCAGAGACTCATAGTCAGAAGTCTTTGACAGGATTTTAAAATTAACTCAGTGGGAATAGCAGAAACAAGGGCTAGAAGGAGAGAAATTAAGATGTGAAGAACTGTTTATAATATTAACTAATTAGAGTGCAGGTTGATTCAATGTTCCTCTTTATTAACTATATAAATATAGATATTTGGAGTGTTAGCAATTTTAGATAGCCACTTGCTGCTTTGAGTGTTCTGTACCTAGCATGTGATATTAGTGCTCTGACTTTACATTGTTGCAGCAATATTATCAGTGCCAGATTCAGCCATTTCAAAATAAAATAATGAAAACAACCTTGCTCCCTGATATTTTAAAATCTATTAAAATGCAAGAGTCCATTTTACCTGCCTTACAACCTTATTTGCAAATTTTGCTCCAAATCTGTGAGCTTTTTATCCTCCATGAATATTAATTTATTTAGCAATCTAAAAGCAACAGTGGAATAGCTTTTCTAATGATTAGCACCATTGATATCGCTGACAGAGTTGAGCCTCATCTTAAGGCATGCCTTGTATTGGATTGTATTAAGCACAGCTGTCAATCTATTAATGACCCTTTTTTTTTAATACATGCTATCCAATATGTTGACTTGTTTAAAATTGTCTTACAGGAGACATTATTCATGAGATTAGTGTTTCCTCAGGGTGGAATTGGACACCCAGATTACTGAGGTACTTTCTGAATTTCACAGAACAGGGAAATATGGCATCAGGCACACCTTATCACTCCCTTGGAATGGCAGCCACCAGGATGAAAACACTGGCAATTAGGTGAATTTATTTGAAGAGGGTCAGCAGAACACCAGGTTCCAACTAAGCCTCCCAAACAGCTCTCTAGGCTGGGAGGCTGCTTTGGAGGTCTCCAGAACTGTCTTTCTGGAATTAAAATCTTTTCGAGCAGTGTACTGCAAACACCTCAATAGACTAAAGGATTGATTTACCAGGATCTATTTGTGTCAGACCCATATATCTCAGCTACTTCACAGAACAGAGGTTCTAGATGTTCACTGAGGGTCCACTACCCACCATGAACATGCAGCAACACCGTGCCCAGACTGGAGGCTCAGCATGTGCTCACACCCTCCTGGGGAAGAAAATGTGAGCTATTACACTGAGCCCTGCAGCCTGGAGGTCCCAGGCCAGCCTGACCATACTGTGAAGTGCTGCAGGCAGCAATGCCAAGCTTAGCTTTTCCTGAGCATCAGGAGGATGCCTGGAACCCCAGCTATGACCTGGAAGCAGCAAGGGTGGAGGACACACAGGTAGCAAATCCACAAACACACTAAGGTCCTTATTGCTGCTATTTCACTACCAATGGAAAGACAAGCTAAGTTTTCATCTGGCAACTCATCCTGGTTTATTTGTGACAAAGTTAATTTCTGCCTATCTGCTCTTAGAGATGGAGCTCTGTCCATTCCAAGGTGGATTTCTACACTGAGCCACAAGCCAGCTTCCCAGCACTCATGCCAGCTTTTTAACTCCAGCCTGTGATCATGAGAGGTTTGAAACAGGCATTTAGATCCCAGATAAGGGTGGTACTCTAGATGAGGCTTACTAAGCAGACTCGCAATGCTAACAAGCATTGATTAGATAGTTCATGTATTTTTGCCATAGTAGACTATACGTTAAAAAACACTAAGGGCAGAAACTTCACTACCTGTAGTCTCATGGCCTGAGTACATATGGAGATGCTATCCATCCACAGCTTTTGCTGTTGGCAAAAGGTCTTCAAATGCTTGTTAAATTTAAATATCAGTCTAAGATTACAGAGGTGATTTTTAAAGGGTTTATATGACTTCCATACCTATGGGATGACGTATTAGCCTTTTCAAAGGGGGTATGAGACATATTCCCATCTTTCTACTATATATAAACTACTTTAGTTTATAATAGAAGTTGCTACGAAGAAGAAAAAAGCCTCCTAGGCTAACATCATTAGATTTATGATACAGTTTTAGTCATTTGTTCATGACAAAGATTGGAGTACAAATTTGACTGAAAAATGTATTGTTTAAAATATTACTCTTGAAATGTAGGGCAGAACTTTGCTCTTCTTTGCTGGAAACTACACCTATTACCAGAAAACTGCAAATGAAATTTGCAAAGATGTACAGTTCACTTGACATTTTATGGTCCTATGTTTGAAGCCTCATCTATGGTTTCAAGATACAAATGACTACATCAGACAAGTCCAAAGCTTCCATGCATAGCTTCCTCCATGGAAATATTCAAGCACGGATAACTCATGTTTTATCACAATAGGAGCATGAACAATTATATTTACAGGAAGGAAGCTGCAGTGACAGCTTTTCACTTATATTTTTTTTTTACCTTGCCAGTACCCATACCTCTGTCTCCAATGGAGGCAGCACAGCTATTTTTCTTTTCTAGACCTTGGAGCCACTATTATGCTGTCCATTTAAGAATTTCAACGATTTTCAGTATGAGAGGTGTTATGAGATCAACTAAATTCCTGCAACTATGAGATCTTTTATTCTGTTGCAAAATGGTTTAGGGTCCATTTGCAGGCTAAAGTAATCTAGGTTTTAATGAATCTGAGTATTAGCTAGCTTTACTAATGCCATGACATAGATGGTGGATTACTACAAAGTACCTATGATGATAATCCTGTGCCTCATCTTTCTAGACATTAGAACAGGAAAAAATGTTCCTTTCATATTCACATCTGAGAGTGGAAGTCTCATCATTCTTTTCCTTTTTTGGTGTTTGAAGTTTTACCGGTTTTCTGCCTTTAAGTCTTTCAGATGCAAAACCATACTTTGCTGGAGAGAGTCACAAATATCACAGCAACTTCATACAAAGATAATGGCACATTTTAGAAGAAACTGTGAAATATTTTCAACAGTTGCAACAGGTGCACCACCACTGGAGTGAAAATAAAGGGCAGAAGATGGGTGTTTTATTAATAATACAGCTTTGTATGTTACCGTTGTAAAAATATTGGCATGTATAATAATGACATTCCCATCCCCAGCAGGATATTAGGCAATTGTTCTGCTGCAGTGGGTTGACTTTTGCAATCTCAAATACTGTCTATCTCTGCACTCACTGATTTTTTTATAGTAGTCAAGAACATTGCTTGTGTTGATTGATTTTGATTCCTTTAGTGATGGCAAGATATCATATGAGCATAATCTATTGGTTTAGACCTGGCACATTAACCTTATCACTTGGTCTCTGTGTGTCTCTATAGCAAAGGCATTATTTCTCTGACCACAGGCAACAAACTGTGACTGAACTTCAGAATAACTTTTAGCACTAGTAGGAAATAAATACAGACTATAGTCTTCTTGTATCTATTCTTGGAGAATGACATCTCCAGTAAGGACACCCACTATCACCACTCCTGCCTAGGCCCTCCCTTAGGCTCTTTCCATGGAAGGATAGATGCAACTAAACTGAAATTTTCCCAAAGAGATAGATTTTGACATTTATTTGGTACTGTGTTCACTGGAAGACTTACAGATGTCAATAGGGAAATTTAAATAACATGTTGCTTAACATGAACAAAAAGATTGGTGCCATGCTCATAAAGAACATACTTTAGATATCTCATTATCATTGAAAGGACTAGAAAGAATATAAAGTATATAAATGGCCACTTATAGGTTGGTGCATGGAGAGGATATGATGGCAAAGTTGGATCCACCACTCACATGTGTGGACTGCTTCTTTGGCAATCATTCCTAGGAAACTTATTATGGACTGTCCTTTTAAATATCGGGCATAAAGCCTACACAAATGGAAATTAAAAACAAACACACAAACAAACCAACAAAAAACCCTAAAACGAAAAACCAGAACAAACCAAACAGAAAAAGCCTTCTTTCCCTTCTGGTGCATTTTAATGAATTAATATCTTCTGCTCCCAAAGCATTTAAATATATAAGATGCCTAAATATTAAATTAGAAAAGTGTATCAATTTATATTGATCATAACAGAACTGAATTTGATTGTCAAATACACTGATTATTAGAAAGTGTTCTGCAATACAGTTGAGAAACACTGTTGGTCATCTACCAGTGTTACTATTTTACCTTAGTGTACAAGTTGCTAATTTATAACACAAGCAGCACTTTTCTTTAAAGAAACTGAAACTTGTTTTATTTAGAATAGTTTTCACATTTAAGTGATTTCTTAAAAATCACAATCAGTATTTTCTTATGTTTAGCATGTACACTACAATATCTTGGTTTTATTTTATCTGTTAAAAGTAGCTCTTCATTATTTAGGCTTTTACAATTTTGCTGAAGCTTATGCTATAGGATTCTGATTGGAGAGTAACACAGTTTTCCTCAGCATCACGCCAAGTGTGATATCTAACAGCCACAAGAGAACATTTATAGTCCAACAGACATATCTTATCATAAAAAGTCTATAAAACAAATTGGCCAGGGTTATTTAAGCCTGTAGCTTCACACATACACCAATAAGCAGCAGGTGATGTTTTGCTGTGTTACATACAATTTTAACCATTGAAGACAAGAAGTTAATTAATGAGTCACAAGTTCAGTAAGATTTGACTCTGTGGAAAAGAACTAATAATCATGCCATATGATGAATGAACCAAACACTAAGAGGCAAAGAAAACAACTCCCATGGTAAAATTACATAAGGTAATGCAAAAGTATACAAGGGAACTCAGTGACAGGCCTTTAATATTTTAATATTTTAAAGTAATACAAGAATGAAAAGGTCTCTGGAGTAGGAAAGTGTATTTTACTGCCCTTACTTTTCTAGTAGGGTCTAGGGAAACAATCTGGGGAAAATTATGTCCAACAGTAAAAACAGGGACAAAAAAGAGGCTCCGGGACAAATTACTTCCATTGCTGCAAACAACTTTTAAATTTTTAAACCTGTAAGTTCTGGTCCTTACCCAAAGACAACTTACAAATGTCTGTGATCTTTTCAAAATGGGGAAAATATTTGAACACAGTAAACTAACTACAGGAGGCAGAGGCAATGCATCTGTGCAATTCCTTCCTCAGTAAAGAAAAGAAGGAGAAAGCAAAAGGAGTACATATGGATAATTATTCCCAAGAGGAGCCAGGAGAACCTGCAGAGACAACTAAAGAAAATACCATGTGGACCTTACAGTCGCTAGGGGACCAACACTGCAGAAGAAGCCACATCTCATCTCACAAGGGCAGTAACACTTGTGGTAACTGGGGAGCTGAAGCTGTAGAAGTGTGAAGCTCCCCAGACAGCAGCAGCAAGGACAGAAAATAATGTGCTTCTTGCTTCTGCCCAGCCTGCTTTCTTTTGGCATTACTTGAGACAGACTTAGTTGATATGTATGTCTCAAGTAGAAAAACACATCTGATTCATCCTGGAATGTGCAGTCCCCTGCTGTGCTTGTGAGTCTGTTAAAAACAGCTTTATCACAAACAGCTTAATAAAGAAGGTACATTTGAAAATGTAGAAAAACTGCAGAAACATGGTTCTTCCAATACTTGAAGGACCTCAGTGTTTTACATGGGCAACAAAGGACCTTTGCTGCTTCTTACAGGAGAAAACGTTTAAGCTGAAAAAAATGCCTTAATAGGCAATGCAGTTTATGTCAAGTCCTGCTCTTTGACACCAGTAGGATGCTTTGATGAAAATTAATTGCTATTTATGTTTATTTATTTTTGTTAAGTTTTAAATAAATCTCGTGGGATGACCTCAATTGGACTTAGACTCCATGGAGATTTCATAGGTAATGGATATGAAAGCCTTTATTATCAAAAGTATAAAATAACCCACTCAAGAAATATACATTTATTTAATTGTTAAATAAATTTTAACTACAACACAGTTGGTACCCCATAATGAATTTTCTACATAGAGCATTGTAAGATTAATTCTCCTATAATTGGTATCACATTGGGATTCTGCTTTAAATATTTACCCATGATGAAAAGATTTTCATGTTCATTCTTAACCCTGCAGTGACTGTTGTTTCTTTTCAAGAAATAAGGGATAAAACAGCTCTGGTCATTCTTTAACTGAGGGATATTTTTCCCATACTTCAGGATTATTTGTTTGGGGTGTTTATCAAATTTTTTTTACTTCTTACATTTGCAAGACATATGTCCTCGACAGTGAAAGACATACTATAGCCTAATTTTGGTTAATTATTTTATGTTATTTTGACTGAAAATCTCAAACTGTATGTGCATTGTGACGCTTCTGTTCTACAAACACACAAACCATGAAAGGCAGAAGGGTACGCTTGCAGGGAAGGGATTGAACTGGAAGAGAGAGGCCCTGAAATAAGAATATTCTGCCTTTCTAAGTCTGCACACTTTCCCTCTGTGCTCAGGTGAGAAATGGGCACATACCTTTTCAGGTGCCTCTAAAGTCTTGTTCTGAAACATTATCAGAACTCAAGCCTAAGAATTCAGGTCTTGTTCTAAGAGGGATTTATTAAACAGTGCTGAAGCTTTCAGTCTACAGGTGAATTACCATTTTTCATCACATTCTCTCTGCCTCTTAAATCTACTAAGCAGAGTTGCTGAAGTCCCTGTCTGATATAATTTGGTTCAGCAGGAAGACTTGCCATCTAAGGTGCTGGTGAGTGATTCATCATCTATGTTGCTACAAAGTTGAAGTTAAGTATATCAAAATAAGTGATGCACCAGTGCAGCCTAATAGTGGTGCACAAGGGAAGCCTTGCTCCTTCTCTTTGAAAATATTCTGTTCCATAGCTCTGATAATCTAGTAATCTTCTGCTTTCTTTCTCTCTTTCTTTTTCCAGTCTATAAAGCTCTCCTTGGAGTGGCAGTGCATCTCATTTCCTATGAGATAAGAAAGAATGAAAATACAAAATATTGCAAGGATGAGGATGAAATTTAGACATCTAAGATTTTATTCTTATTTCCCCCCCCTTTTTCCCCCTTTAATTCTGGTTTATAAATCTAAGTATAAATCTTATTGGTATCTTTGTTTATTCTTGGTTTAATCCTTTGTAGATCCTGAAGCTGCTTTTCATTCAATTAATGCTCACATGTGTCTGACATTTATAGAAATTGTTCCTACAGCTAACAGTAGTCCCTTCAAAGTTGTGCCTGTGACATTAAATGTTTATTGCGCTCTTCTTTTGTAAAACATAAAGACACCCTCCCCTGTCCTTCACCAGGATAATCTCATACAACTTAATGAAGCTGACAATTAGGTCATAAGTGTCATGTAAGCTGGAGGAGGAGAATAATGGTATTCCAAACAGCTAAAGACATGCATTATTTCTGAAAAATAGTACATTTTCATTATGGTTACTCTTTTACAAAACTATGGCAAGTTAGAATTCAATGTAATTTATTAGGCATATGTTCTGTATTAGCTTCATAACTAATTATTAAAATTTTTTTTCTTTTTCTTTGAAATGAATTCTGAGATATTTATTGATGAAACCAAAGTCATCTCCTATCCGACATAATTTAATGGATAAAATCATTAGGTATGTCAAAACCTTTATGTTTGATGAAGTCAGCAACTACTGCTAGAAACTTCGCCCCTGGGTCTTTTTCTTAGCCTCCCATTTGGTATTTTGATATCAGCACAGTCTCATATGCCACTGTACAAGAAGGATGAGTGGCAAGTAGAAAGGATCACTTTCCTCTTGTGACTTTAGGAGAACACTCTTCTGTTCCTTAAATACAACTTTCACAACAAAGTGTCCATTGTACCTCGAGAGGCCCTTCCAGTGGCACCACTCGATCTGGCACAGGCTCTTCACATCATCTGAGAAGTGAAGCATATTGGAGTTCATTCCTTGACACTGAAATCTTTCATAAGGATCCAGTTACTCCTGCACAGCTGCAGCAGGAGCCATCCACTCTTTTCACTGAGCCACATCAGTCCACTTGGACTTCTTTTCATCTCACCTTTCCTGTTTTCCCAATACAGTTCTGAGCTCAACACTAACTGCAATTACAGACATTCCACTGTAGGATGCCAAGTACTGCTCATCACAGAACCTACCCTGTTCTGACCTCCTGACATTTAATATTTAATTTGTCAGTCTTGAATATAAAGCAAATTTCTGACACCACAAAAAACTGTTGAATTGTTCTGTAGTACTTCTGTATACAACAGCCAGGAGAAGTGAGAGAATTCCTGTTAGGTTTTATTCAGGAGTGCCTCCACCACACATCCATGGGGAAAACGAAAAGCACATGACCAGGGCACAGTGGTATGCCCATAACATACAAGGCTTTTTGTTTTAGGGACTTTTTGCATGGGAGGTAATAACTTCATATTTGGCAGTCTTCAGTGGACTTTTCTTCCCTGAATGTGCTCTGCTGTTTATGAGCCTGTGTACATTTACTATAGAAAATGTCCCATGGAGGTTTCATGGCTAGGCATTAAACTGTATGAGAAAATACGTCCTTGCTTTGCTTTGAAGCTGCCTCTTGCTGGTTTATTTGATGGCCATAAAGTCGTGTATTGGAAGAGACAGTGAGTGGTTCCCTACTCATCTTCACAATGTCTGTAGTGATTCTGTGAAGCACTGCTGCATTCCCCTACGGCTGCTCTTTTCAGCCTGAAATGTTCTGGTCTTAATAAATTCAGTGGCTTCTTACACAAAGTCATTCCATACCTTTAGACATACCTATTTCTTTTTCTGCACTTTCCCAGCTCTGCTATAGAAACAAGCCAATATTCAAGATAAAGGGGGGTCCTGGATTTATACAGAGGTATAACTTTTTTTTTGTTGGGTTTTTGTTGTTGTTGTTGTTGTTTTTTAGTTTTCCAATAGTTGCTAAAATTCTGTTTTCCTTTTAAGGGACTACCAGGGACTGAAATTATTTTTTTCACAGTTCTGTCTATTATATCTCAATGTCTTATTTCTTAAGTATCTTACTTTCTTTGTCTCTTAGGAATATTACATCCCTCTTCATGGAATTTCACCTACCATTTTATAATCTCTTTGTTATTTGTACACATCTTTTCCACTTTAAAAGTGCCAGTATAATTAGAAAGCCTTTTCAGCTAACTTTTGAAAACTCTGCAATGCACATATTGATTAAACCCTGGTTTTGCTCTTGAATTTATGCCTTTAAAATATGTAACTCCAAAAACTTGGATGTAATTTGGAAGTAATAAGTCCATAAGTATCATTGTCCTAAAACAGCACTGAATTGTAATGTGAAATAAAATCATGCACACAGCTTAACATTTGTGAATTTGATTAAACAAATCAAGGTTCAGTTTTTTCTTCTTGATGCCATTCAAGGAAATATCATGAAAGGAAAAAAATTATGATCCATCAGTGTCTATAAGTAATTAAGAGTTTTGTACTAGTGAAAAAGCTCAGTGAGTAATGAGATTTTAAAATCTATTTTTCAGAATAACTCCAGCTCTCCAGAAAGAAATAGCAGGCACTTTGGCACTTTGGCACTTTGGCACTTCTTCTCCTGGGATACAAACGTTTTATGTCATATGCTTTTATAGATTTAGAGCTAGATAATAATTATTATATGAATAGTCAATGAAGAACACAGAAAGTGACCAAGATCTAAGGGTAAGTGTAATCATTAGCTAGTTATTTTCACACAGCTACGTGGCTTGTGGTGATGGGAATGACTGGGCTGGTGGCACTTACCAGTAAGTCAAGTCCCCTCTAATTTAGAGCAGACCTTGCATTCTCCAGAACTGAGAAAAATGCTTTTGCAAGCATCAGTGAAATATAGAGCTCACTGTAGCTTTTACATAACTATTCTTATTTACCTCCTGTATATAAGATGTAATGCGTGCTGGTCTTAAACATATTTTTAGAATAGCTTTTTCAAGTAAAACTCCTAATTTTTTTAGTTGCAATCTATTTGAATATAGCTGCTAAATATGGCTGATAAACAGCAAAAAAAAGTGCCATAATATTACTTTCACTTATTACCTAAGTCACTCAATAGTGGTTTTGTACCATTATAATTCCATTCAAAGTTTAAAGAACTGTTAAGAGTGTTCAGAAACAAGACTGATTTGAACTTTGGAAGTACATTATTTTTTTGACTGATGATGAGATACTAAAGGAGATGTCAGTCTGTACAGTTTAACAAAGAACAGAAAAGAATGACTTTCTCAAGTCACATGATTCATGCTACTAGAAACAAACTATAACTAAAATATCATTTTCTCATAAATATTGCATGAGGGGGTTCAGGTTTCTGTATTTACGAAAGAATTTCAGAATTACAGGTTATATTTTGTTTGACATTCTTGAAGTCAATGCAAGACTGAAGCACTTCTCCACAAGAGAATTATTCCTATATTGTGTCAATAAAATGATCTGAAATAGTCTCCTGTACTATTATTGGTTTAATTGATTTGAAAAATGTATATTACATGCTTGAGTCCTTTAAATTTTATATTTTTTAAAGATTTTAAAATTGGGACCATTTGAAACTATGGGTACTGGTGATTATGAAAAATATGAACCTTGTATGATAAAGTATAATAAATAACTGATTAGAAATGGTCTGATCATGGGTCACTCTAACAACATGTCCTACACAAAGGAAAACAATTCTAATGTATTTAATTCTGTGAAATGCCCTTATTTTGAGTTCAGAAAGCTAGATTACATTAACCTTATTCACTCATTCTATAAAATTTAATTTTGTAAGTTTTATGAGCATTTTTAATGAACTGGTATTTGAAAGAAGATGGACCACAGTCCAACTTTACAAGCAATATTGTTATTTAAGATATCTGGTAGAGTGTTTATTATTCAGGAATTCTGTAGCAAAAAGAGTAATACATTTCTTGGCATTCTCATTCGATACCATTTTAATAGAAAAAACAAAACCCAAGCTTGTGTAGTTTCTTTCTTTATTTGCATTTAAATGCAGCAGTAGAAAAATATTCTCTTGAGCAAATAAGCTTGGAAGAATTTCAGAAACCTGATAAAGATGGATTCTGTTAAGGTAAAATTCCAAATAAATTCCAGTTGTAACTGTAGACTGGTTTATGAATTGGTTTAAGGAAAAAAGCATCAGATTTATTTAAATGATTAATATCATTGAAATATTTTGATGTTTATGACAACTGAAAGCAGAAGAACTTCTGCTTTCTGAGAGAAAAACTAAGAGAAAAACATAGTCAACATCAAGAAAAATAGCATGCAGTTCTCTAAAATGCTCCTTTAAATAAAAATTATTCCTTAAATTTTTTTCAGTAATCTTTACCCCTAAATAAAGAAAGAGAAGGAGAGGAATATACTACGTCTCTAAAAAGTATGTGTATTTGAAATCATTCTTTCATTAATCTCTGCAGAAATCTGTTCAAATTCCTTTGTTTAAGTTATTTTTTTAGAAGTCCTGTTATTTGCCATCTCCTATGATATACAGGCTTTTAGTCAGAGCTTTTAGGCTTAATGATATTGATTTCACCACCTTGATGTAGCCTGGCCAAGTGATATGTTCTCCACCCTGTTACAAACATAATTTTGGAGGAGAAATAATAGTTAAATTTTAATAAAGAATTGCCTGAGACAGAAAGAGCTGAGTTTAAATTTGGAGCTTTTTTCTTATGTGTTGAGCTGCCTAAACCTGCTATCTCCTTTGATTTGTCACCAAAGACTCACAAATAGCTTTAATCTCACACACCTATGCCCACAAGACTATTTCCACTGATGGATATTATTTCTTCTGTATGCAAATTGATTTTTCAGTACTTTACAGCAAAAAATTAAAAAAAATTACTCTGGGATAATGGTGAATGAACTCAAGTTTAGTGTGGTCCAACAATTTAAAGAAGTAAAAAAAAGTCTATTTTTGTTTCAAGAACTATGTTTTCGGAGAGATACTGAGGCTTGAATGTACAGTTATGAAACCAGTTTGTGGGCTTAGAAAACTGGACAAATAACACATATGATGTTACTGGATCAAATCTTTTTACCACAGATGTTTACATGTATCTTGTCTCCAACAATGGCCAGATGTGAAAACCCAGGGAAGGGGCTCATGAAGCAGTGCCTGTACAAGCTGATCTCTTCTCTGGTACACCCTGCAGAAGTTTGAAGACTCCCTATGCTGCTGCACCAGCTCTGGTTTTGTGTTTAATATTCCCTGATGGGTCAATTTTTCAGCAGTTTTCTGAATTTTAACACACAACATCCTGAAGCAGAGAACTTCAAAGTTTAACGTAAATTGTGAGAACAGCTTGTGTCACTTTTCAGTCTGGCACTAATTTCACTGGGTACCAGCAGCTGTATCACAAGGAAGGGATGATGCATACACCCATTCTCTGCCCCTCCTGTGGGCCCCTTCCCAAGCTGAGGAGCTCTGGAGTATTTTGCTTCATCCTAAAGGGGAGACAGGAAGATGTATCATGTATTTTATCACATTTCAGTAGACTTATGCTGCTGCAGCTGGACTGATACTAAACTTCAGGGCTGCTTCACTAAAGCTGGCATGACTTCACTGCAAAGTCAAGCCAGATACAGCAATGCAAAGCTTCTCCAGTAAAACAGCTTCCCATACTTCATGATTGTCTGCTACAATGGAGTTCTTGATATTGCTCTCCAAAGAATTTCATATTTCTAAAAGTCATCATTTATTCATGACAGTTTGAACCTTATTTTTTCTATCGGTATTAAGCCTGTATAAAAATTAGCTCCTACAAAATTAACTTGAAGCAAAATCTGTTCTGCTTCCTAGAACTTACTCTACACATAGTCATATGATTTGCTCCTGATTTAAACCTCAATTCCAATCAAAGGCTTCAGGCCAAAATTGCTCCTTCAAGGTAATTGTGCCAGGAGTTTTGAATTCCAATGGTGTGTTGGAATAGTTGGTGTGTTTCAAGTTTCAGGAATTAATAAAATCTAGTGTTTTTATGTGTTGGCACTGAAGAGGAGACTTCAATCTCTGTAGTAAAAACATTGAACTGAGTCTAAATATTCTTAATTAATATATACAGACAACTGTTTTTAGCTTCTGTGTACTGATTTTAATTAATAGAAGTCCGTAGTGTATTCATCTTGAAAGAGAATTGTAATTGTAATTTTTAAAATACTAGATTTCCTACACCTGACACTAGAAAGCAGTCAGACCTGTGAAATTTTATAATCATAGAGTAAACATATTAATATCTCCTCTTCTGGCATCTCTGGAAATTATTTTAATTTTAAATTTTTTTTATTTTTAAAATATGATTTTGAACTGATTGTGATTCCTACAAGAGAGCAAAAGGTTCCCTAGGTTAAACTGAACAGAATATTGTGAGAGGTATACTGAGCAAACAGTCAGCTGCATGCTCTTCACAGAGATTCAAAATCCCTCCTTGATCACTGTATTTGGGTAATGTTTTGCAGATGCAGCAAGCTACCCCAGAAGGGAGGCTCTCTCCCATGTTGCATGGACTCCAAGAAAAACAGAGGCTTGGTGACCTTCAGAAAAACACTGTAAGCCATGAAATGATCTGTTTAAAACAGTGGAAAGTCTGAAGGAGTAAAAAGTTGTATGAAACAGATCATAACTTTCTGAAGAACAGAATCATGTTCAGCAACTGAAAAGTATTTGAAGCCTGACAGGAGGAGGCAAATTAACTTCACGGGTTCCTGCTGCTCAAGGGTACATCTTATGAGTTATTGCATATCACAGGCCCTTAACTCACATGTTACTACTCTCTACTGAATATTTGTAAGCTGGACTTAGCCAAAGACTAACTTGGATAAAACACATTTCTAAGGAAGACGTTCCAGTAACACACTGAATCTTGTTTTGTCCCTCTGGTCAGACCCTGAATTTGCAGCAGTGATGGCACAAGTGGGCTGCACAGCCCTTCAGCTGCTGTTGGGTCTTTTTTGCAGGAGCAGATGCTGTACCTCAGGGTGCTAGCACAGAGGAGGGAGTGACTTCCAAGCCTTGTGAAGTAAATACACTCTTCCCACTCACTAATAATCACTGCTTTTCAGCCTCTAAGGTAAACAGACTGCAGATGCCATCAGTTAAATGGGAAAATAATTCCTGATCTGTAATACACTTCTTGTTTAGATTTAAGAAATGTTTCACCCATTAACTTGTCAGAATAAAATAAACTTGAAAAGTGTGTCTGGAAATGTCTGCCTTTGTTCCCAGACTTTGAGGATTCACTGTTCCTAAGTGCACTGAGCACATCTGAGTAGCACTGCATGGATAGTGCTTCGCTAGGTTGTTAACAGAAATGAGACTGCTCACACGAGGCCACCCCCGGAGAAAAAATATTTTTAATAAATAAATGTGTTCTGAGGCAAAACTTTCATATTCTTTATCGTCTATTATCTATCCTGCTCAGGATGGTGAGACAAGTAGCAGTTTTTGACATTTAATGATACATTTATAAAGTACACTCAGTTTGCAAAGTTAGAATTTGGAAATTATGACATTTATTGTGGGTACTATAGTAGCAACTTTACTTGCTTTTTAGGACATAGATTTTCTTTACTTTCAGCTTTCTGAAAAATTGATTGCTGGGAACAAAACTGTCTTTGTTTAGTATCTTGTCATGCTTCCAAGGAAGTTAAGATTGTGATTGTTCAATAGCAGTCGGAGCAATGATAATTTTACATTTAAAGTGTCAAAAACTACTTAGAGGAAAGGTTGAGGGGAAATGTTTTCCATTTGTTAATATGAATACTTTAACTACGTCCAAAATATCAAGACATAGGAAAATACACAAGGAGACACTTTTTGGGAATTGTAAATGCTCCTTAGTTTTCCCTATGTCTCCACTTGTATTATGTTTACAAAATTTTGAAGTTTATTTACCCTTGTCTCTTGGTTTCTGTGAATCCAGTAGCTCTTTCAGTACATTTAAAAACAAAGCCCTTAAAAAATAAAAAGAGCATAAAAATGAGTAGAAAAGAAAGAAATGAAACATAAACCATTGCTGGACTGAGTCAGATATTTGCAAGAATTCTCTAAGATGTAAAGTACACAATACACTAAATATGTGTCTTTAAAAATTTTGGTACCTTGGAAACATCAATATGAGTATTCATTTTTAATGGTAAAATTAACGAAGCAATCAAGGTGTATCCAATATTGAACACAGAGAAAAAGTCGATGCTACAATTTCAGAGAAATCATCTCAAAAAAGGACACTTATGTGATATTAGGAATAACAAAACCAGTTTTTAAAGCTCTGGAAACATGTTCAAAATGCAGAGAACTGAAAAGAAAAGGATGTGTAAATGAATGCCATCCTCAGAAATGCAGCAGTTGTAGCCTGCCTTTGGTAACAGCAAGAACAGCACCATTAAGGTGCACAGGAAACATGAAGGGGGTTTGGCACTTATTAGGATGTGGGAAGGACATATTTCCTTTGTATAACACAAAAATTTTGACCTGGAGCTCATTTAAAATGATACTTGCTGTACAAGCAGCAGAGTAATTCAGCAGAAGATTTGTATGTTTGAACAAATCTCTTTATTGCAAACGGTGATACTGAAAGATAAATGGCATGCTTCTCCATTGCCTTTTGTTTTTCTTTTTTCTTCTAGTAGATAGTGACCTTAAGACCTCTGTTGCATGGAGCTCCAGCATTGTAGGAACCATGTTTTTAAACTATTTTTAAGAAAATAAAGATATACATGATGTGTATCCCAAGCCCAAGGAATTTAAATTATGCTCTGGATAAAGATGTTGTGAACAGACCGACAAAAACAGGGTTTTATCTCTGAGGTAAATGAGCTGAAACAGATGAATGGCAATTCTTTCACATTTGTATCAGACAAAAAGCAAACTGGAAATATATGTTTTTTGAGTCAGCTTAATTGTAGTTTTTCAAAGCTTTGTAATATATTATAGAAACATGAACAAAACATTTTCATCTTTAACATTTTTGGTCTTCCTAATTGGAATATTCTGATACAAAATTAAAGCAATTATAGCAATTCGTGGCAAATTTTTATGCATGAATTAAAATGAGGGTTTTTTATATGTCTGAATAATATTGTAGTAACAAATATTTAAGAACCAGACTACAGTAAGGTTTTGGTACATTTTCTGTAAGTCATTAAGATATCCCAAAGTATTTATTAATTCACCACTGTGAAATCTGGGATTACCAGAGGAGTAATCGGTGAACACTTATGTACCTGGGGTTTTTTAGACCAATCACATTGTGGTCTTTTATTTCAGACAGAGATAAAAGATCAAACGTGTTAGAAAAATTAATGGTCCATGGAAGGGATGGCAAATGGGAATGCTTCCTCATTTCATTGTGCTTTCAAATTTCACCGAGCATGGGCACTTCATGCTTTCACTAATACAACTTAGGTAGTGTATTAATTATGAAACAGCTGTTCTTTATGCTAATTAAGAGAGTAATCACGACATCTTTTTAAAAATCAACTGTACTTTTCTTCTCTTGATACGAAAGCCACTGGTAAGGAGCAGTGAAAAGACCAGACTTGACTCATTCCTAGCAAACTGACCGTTGGTTCAAGACTAAGAAAGCACCTTCAGCCAGTTAGAATGCTATGGCAGTTTTGTTTTTACATGATTTTCTTTAATTTGAGGAACTATGTCAGTTTATTTATATTTTTTATTATCATTAGAAAAGTTCACAGACATTCCTTCGGCCTAACTTCTTTTGTAAACTGTGGGATGAATGGAGAAGGGAAACACAGTTTGTCTTGGTTTGAAAGACAGGTATTTGTTAAGGAAAGGGAAGAAGCTCTTCCTTGAGATGGAGAGTGTAACCCCCTCCTTTTCAATCACTATAATTTGAAATCAGACGCTTTCAGGCAGAAGATATGGGGATGGAATAACAGTTCTTTACTAATATATCTAAGCAGGCAAACATCAGAAAACAACAACAGCTTTAGAAATTGACACCAAAACAGAGCAGTACAGCTCAGTCCCAGCCCTTTTGGCCGCAGGCTCCCTCTCCTGTGCTCAGTTCCCGGTGCTGTGGGCCGGGCAGCTCTCACAGCTGAAGGGGCTGGGCGATGGCGGCCCAGGGCTGAGAGGGAGGCGGGGCCGCTCCTCCTCACGGTGCCGGCCGTGCTGCTCGGCTGCAGGCAGTAGGATGGAGCGGGAAGGCAGCAGGGCGAGGTCCAACAGCAGGGAACGTGGTTTCCGGCATTGGGACCACGGGGAGGATGCCAGGCAGGAGTCCTGACCATCTTCCTCCGACTCCACGATCGAGCGAGAGAGCGAGCAGGCCCCTGTCCCACCTTCCCTTTTCCAGTGTCCCCCTGTCCCCACCCCCGCTGTGAGAGAAAACTATTACTACTAAGGTGTATCCACAAATACTTAGCATAACAATAGGAAAAATTCCACAGAAAGAAAAGGGAACATTTCAATCCCCAACACAGTTGTATTCCCTGGGATGATTAGGATCAAATTAATCCACGTTTAATATCCTTACATTATCAGGAAGAGGAACTGCATCTCATGCGCCACGTGCACAGGTTTCCTTGGCTGTGCAAAGTAGGAGGCATGGAAATGCTGACCATAGACTAGGTATGAGCTTTCCATTGCATTCCTCCATTACTCCTTTTCAGTCCCATGCTGGAGTCTGGGGAAGATTCAGGGCATTTTAAGAATTTGATTCATTTATGTAAAACGTGGAAAGGCAGATACCAGTGGTTTCAGGTGATTTTCAGACATATTCTGTTCTATTTGTATAACAAATATTTATTGAATAGCAAAAATAATTTAAGCAGCTCTCAGGATATTACGAATAATTTTAAATTAAACTAGACTGCTGCATTTCTGGTACTGAATTCCTCATGGTCTACCTGAGACCTGCAAGCACTCTATTTTGCCTTATGTTTTTTTCTTGAGAGAGAAAAGAAGAAAAATAATATCTGTCTATCTAGATGTGTATTACAGGTTGTCAGTGAGCATTATGTAGAAATTTCAACTGCTAGAACAACATATGAGCATATGTCAGGTGGTCCTTGCTCTGTACACTGTACACAACCAGTGGAACTATTTTGGTTGTACACGAGACGTGGTACAACTCACATGCTCCACCCTTGAAAGTCCTCAATGCACAGAACTAACAATTATTTACATCCTGGAATATTATTTTTGAAGATACAATGATTAAAATACAATACTATATGAAGCATTCAAAATCACAGCATTCATAAATCACATAGCTTTGTGGGAAATGGAAACTTTTCTTTATTCACTTTCTCTGCTTATTTGTGCTGCGTCTAACAGCAAATGGATGACTATTTCCACTAGATTGCATCCAGGATACCGAAAAAGGAAAGCTGTGAGGAGGGTTTTATGTTGTGATTGTTAATTATTTTTTGAAATCTGTTTCCAGGGATCACTGCTTTCTAAGAGCTGTAAGTCAAACAAATTTTCTAGTAGCACTAATATATTATTTGGATTGATAAAAACAGGAAAATAATTGTTTCACATTACTGAAAAGACAGTAAAATTACAAAGAAGTTTCCTATAAATAAAAGAACAACTCCTATTTTCTTCATGTCTCCATTTATTCTACATGCAGAAGCCTATATTTATCCATTTAATACCACATTTTTTCTTTTAGAATTAGATATTCAGCTCACATTCTGGCTCTTAGAAATGATCAATAAATTTGTGGTGAGTTTGCATAAGTATTTTTCTCAAATGAATCAAGTCCTTGACTGAGATATTTTAATTGCTATAATTTGAATAACTAATTCCAAGTTCTGAAAATTAGGTGAAGGTAGTATGTGATTAACTGCTGTTAATGAAGCCATTACCTGATCAAGTAACATTTCATTCTTGCAACTGATTATCTCTTAATGCAAATGAAATTGATCTGAATTGTCATTTTTTTTTCTTGGATTTATAGTACATCTTTTACATATTCTGCAACTACTGTTATGCAGCATACTTTGACATTTTTATTCTTCTGGCAGTTCTGTAAGTTTATATGCCCAACATGAAATCAGAAAAATTCTGCTCCAGACAAGAATGTCCATTCATGTGCACAACTTTCTTTGCTCAAAGCATTAAGTCAAGATGAAATTTAAACTAACTTTTAGTGCAATGGGAGTTAGTAATTATGCTAACAATTACTTGCATTGCTTCATACAGAATATATCCAAATGCAACAATTTATTTAGTGACAGGATATAAAATTATTGATGAAGGAAGTTTATGATGTTGTGGTATTCATTTGTTTAATTTAAACAACTGCTGGTCTATTTTCATCACTTCTAGACTTTTATTTAATTTTATTATAAAGAATTTTAAGATATAAAAGTGATGGAGCTGTGCAAAGAACACTGAAAAGTTTGGAGCTAGAGGGATCTTTACCCAATAAAAAATAGAAAACTGTGAACATTGATTTTATCTTACCTATGTGATTATGTATACTGCAAAATCCTTCACCCAGGTCATCTTGCTGTCACAATGACCTTTCCACAACCATTTGTATTGACGTACAGATCTGCCTCAAAAAAATTCTTAAATTAAATGGCTAAGACAAAAAAAAACAAAAAAAAAAACTTTGGAAGAAAAAGGGAAAAATGTATTTGTAGAAGGAGGGGTGGAAAGGGTTGCCTGTTGTCACAAGATGCTTAAGGGTGTTAAGCAGGAGCTATCATGGTAAAATCTTAAAGAATAGAATGACTAAAATCTATATTTTCCTCCATTTTCTACCTCTTTGTCTCATCTTCATCTTTGTCTTATCTTTGCCTTCTTTCATTTTATTCCCCATAGCTTTCTGCTCCATACCCTTGGTGCCACCACTGGCTTGACTCCTTTCTGCTGTCACTCAATTCCTGGGAAGGGAAGGAGGGGTGACAGAGGTCAGTCCCCATCCCAGAACACATTATCTGCTACCTAGTAAGTGCAGATAAGGGTGCAGATAAGACACACAGATAAGACATACTGTCTAAACCATAGTAAGGAAGATCTCATGTGCACAATTTTTTCCAGTTATGTTTTCTCCCCGCACTGAGAACCAGCAGCTGCAAGGCAAGCCTCTGTTATACTTTGCCCTCCCTTCCTTGGTAATGTAGCAGTTATCATCTGATACATTTTGGTTAATCTAGCTTTAAAAATAATTTTCCTTACACTAATATCGCTAATAACTTTTGCTTTTATAACTCCATTTAAAGAGAATAAATTCTGATCCTAAGTGTAACACCCAGTTTAAGGGTAAAAATATTAAAAAAATAATGCTGCTAATTCAGAAATAGACAAGCTGTATTTGAAATCTAAACAACCAGAATGGTAAAACATATACATTCGAGTTATTTTAGAAAGTAAAAAAGTGATAAAGTACTTTACATTTCTACTTTTGTGGAGATTCAGACTTGGGGCTTACTTGCAAACTCTTGTGCTCTCCTTGTACATCACACACAGCCAGCCAGCCAGCCACCCACATTTGTGCACCTGCACGCTCACTCACAGGCAAATCTACATTCAGTCTACTACCTAAAAACCTTTCTGCTTTCTTTTAGAATGGGAAATAACATTTGCAGTAATTAATGTATATATCCTGATTTCCCCACCAGACTGTGTCATTGCTGAGCCATCCAAAATGTCAAACATCACTGAGCATGGTAGGGACGCCTGCACAACTTAAGATAAAACGTTTCAACATCTAAAGTCTGCTCTTTCATTTAGGACTAATTCTGTCTTTAGAAAGACATAGCTGCATACATATCTAATATTGGTATTTATCACTGAGTTCTAACACAAATAAGAAATCAAAGTTCTTAGAATAAAAATAGCAATTAGAGACACTTCTTGTACAGTTTGGCACAGAACTTTCCAAATGATGCTCAGTCCTGGTGAATCCAGGCAAACTCACAAGTATGTTAAAAAAATATATCCAGCACTTTACTTGTATTTGTTTTATCTAGTCCACTTCTAAAAGTTAAGAATGTGTTTGTGTGAAGATAAAGTTGGGGGTACTAAACATGTCACATCTTGAGAATAGTGGAAAAATAGAAAAAATGCACTCAAAAAAGTGATATTAAGACAACAGAATAATTTTATACTAAAACAGTCTAAAACAGTCTATATACTAAAAAATATACAAGCATTGCAAAAAGTGTTCAACATACTGGGAGGGAGTTTTTACTAATCTCACTAGTTTTTAAACATGACGTTCTTGACAGAGAAACATTCACTGGCAATGCTCAAAATGACACAACAAGAAACTTAGGTAAGTAACACTGAAAATATTCTTCATTATTTGGTTGGATTTAATCTATGCGTGGAAAAAACAACAAAAAACCCCTCTAATTCCATTTAGAGGAAACATTGGAAAGATTGCGTTTGTTCACATGCAATGTGTTATTTTTCGTAACAAGGCCAAAATTATTCAAAACAGATGTCCTTCCTGAGATAGCTGGGGATGTCTGGCAATATTTTCCCATAATATCATGATTGACCTACCTACAATGATGATTTGTTTAATTTTTTTTTATAGCTGTGTTTTTATACATATGTACCAAAAATAAAAACAGAGAGAAGGAAACTTAGTTTTGAAAAGGAGACTAAATATTTGTGAACACATAGAACTGAAAAACCATCCATAGCAACAAAATTAATACTTGGAATATTAATGACAAAAAAAAAGTATAAATTTTTTATCTTCATTATGCAAATAGAATAACAGTGCTAGAACTATTGAAACAATTTATCACACGGGGAAGAAAATCATCATGGCATTATGTGGGCTTTGCAAAGGATCAGCCTACAGAGATTCTGTGACAGTAGCACACAGGGACATAGCTGACTGTTCTACATCAACCTGACAGTAATCATGAAAGATTGCTGCAGAAATACAGATAATTAGGCTTGAGAGACCTGTGCTCTCTGTAAATAAGGTGGGTAAGCCTACCTGAGGTTCTGAGCTGTACAGATATTCTGTTATGTAACAAATATGGATTTTAAGAAATTGAATGGAAATCTGACAATATATCCTGACCACTACATTTATAAAAAGGATGTAATTTTTTCTCCAAGAATAATTTCTAATTATGTAGCTAAACTGCATAAGCATCTACATCTCTTAATAAACTGTAAATATGCAAGAAATAAATCAATTACCTTTTACTTTTATGTACTTGTAATCTCACATTCAATCTAGAGTAGGGTTATCATTAGGATGATAAAAAGTTTTGTCAAACTGAAGAAAAAAGAATTTGCTCTTCTAATAGTTTACAGGAGACAGTTATGCTATATGGTCTACAAATTATGCAAATATCTTAGATGAACATGCTGGGTTCAAGATACATACAGTGTTCTTGGGTAATGGTTTTACCACTTAACATTGCCATAAAATGCCAAAATGATTAGGTGATGGCTCAGTATGCTAAATGTCCATCAAGTAAAACACTGCAGAATAAGTGATGTTAAATTTGGTTTGGTATCACATCAGCATTCCCTTGATGAATCCATATCCCTATGTTCTTGCTTGCTGTAGAGTCAGACGTTCCAGAAGTGCAAGAGTTCCCTAATACAAGTTCTCCTTTTGCCACTAATATTACTATGTTTTGGTTATAAGGGATCTATTTCAAATTAAAGCATTATGCAATAAGAATAAACCTGGAAGAGCCTAGGCAATGCCTCCAAATTAATTCTGAAAATTAGTGAGCTGCTTCCAACATTAGTAAATTCTAAGAAAATATGTCTTTCCTGGATAATCTCCAGGCTGGCTAAAATTAGCCAGCAACACTGTACACTCATTTTCAAAGGAGGAAATGTACTAGAGACCATCACAAAGAACACACTCAAAGGAGACAGTATAAACGTCTCTGTAAGTCTGTGCTAAATAGGTGTTGATATTTTCTTATCTAATGCATATCAGTTAGACTGTATAGTTTCTTGAATTGTAAGCTGCTTGCCTCTTGCAAGGCTTTAATGTGAGGTAATCCTTCTCATATGCAACAAGTAGTCAGTATGACACATAAATGGCTAGTAAGTGCAAGAGCAGGACAAGATGAATGTGTTTGCTGAAATTAGCTCTATATCAATCACTAATTCTTCACAACCTTAATAGTTAATAATTTTCTTTTAATGATTTAATAATCATTGACAAGTTAATAATTTCATAATAGTTAATATTTTTCCAAAGCAGATTTTGCATGCAAAAATAACATGGCTCTATTAACCCAGACTTCTCTGGGAACATATTGGGTTCAGCACTAACAATATATGAAGAAATAGAGAGTCCAATTACAGAAATTGAGGTATTTGGGAGCTGAATAACTGGAGTGTGTGTCTATGATGCTGATTTCTCCAAGGGTGTATAGTCACATCATTTTATACAAAGGTATTGTACCTGTTTGCCTCGTCTGTCCCCTTGGGTCAGCACTGAATTTCTCATTTAGTGTGATTCTAGAAAATCCATCATTTCATAACAGCACTGTTCACATGGTGGATACCCTGCAATTGAAGTGTTATAAATAAATAAATGCTTTCACAACATAAATCTTTATTGCACTGCACACTGGATCTTTAAATATCCTTCACTGTCAATGCAAGTATTCTCTGAGTCTCATATGCCCAACTATGGAATTATTCAACAATATTAAAATGCATGAAGAAGTTCAAACTATACAATAGAATTTTCAGGAAGTTTTCATAAAATATGCGTATCTTTTCTAACTTTAATTATATTTTCTCCTTTTCCTAGGCCCTGACCCTTTTTGAATGCAAAATATTGAAATCATCCTTCATGTTATTTCATTTTTCAGATAGTTGCCAAGTAGGGATGTTAACAGTTGCTGTGACTCAAACCAAAAAGACTTCAGCAGTGTAAAACATGAAATTGTGTTTTGGAACCTATATGCTCGCTGGGTCATGAACTTAAACTAAATGTGCTCCCTTCAGCATCTGATTTTTGGAAATCCAGTGAAAAATGCTGTAGCTTAATAACTGCAGTATAAAATGGAAGGCATTTCCAGTTCTGCCTTATGTAAGTTCTGTGAACTAGCGTAGCTATTTAAACTCTGAGAGTAGGTTTCTTTCCTTTCCCCCATTTTTTTTTCTGTAAGGGCTATTAAAAAAACCCCAACCAAATTAAAAAAATATACATATATACAAATATACATATATATATATACACATGTGAATTTATTTGAGCTAAACTAGAAAATTGTATGGTTCTTTTCCTAGAGGAGACCTGATAGGGTGATGTAGTAGTTTTTTTAAACTTTCACATCTATGAATAGATGAATAATTTTGTACTTTACTGAGATAACAGTTTGGTTAGTTAGGATTAGTTCGTTAACATAAGTGGGTCCAAATGAGAACACCAGTAAAGACAGGAAATGGGAAATACAGTCCTGGATCTCACTCACTGTAAACTGGTGTTGACTAATTCAGGATAGTGGTCTCTCAGGAACACTGGGGCCAGATAACATAGAAGTTAGCACAGCCTGGGTATATTTGTGAAATAGAATGGATATAATCAATCAAGTCACTCAAGACTTATGGCCTGAGAAGTAAGAGGAAAGTATGTTCTTTTCTATAAGCATGAATATAGGCAAATTCTTTATTTGTTTATTATAGTTTATCTCTTTCTCTGTGCAATATTTGTCCATATACAGGCCTTTATTTTCTCCAATTTATTCATTCACTGTCTTATTTCTCTGAGAAAATTTTACTCTAAAGAGTGTCTATTAGAAGTTGGTTGCAAGCATTCATTATTCAACATTTGTGCTGTTCATCATCAAAACATATCATCTAGTATATTTTTGCTTCTTTGCTTGATGATTGGTTAAGCATAATTCTTAGATTTGCAGTGTGAACCATGAACTGGAAACTTGCTTTCCAAGTTTATTATTAAATACCATTTATTTGTTGCTGTGCCAATAAATTTAAAAAATACTGTAAGAACCCATGGAAGTCTCAAACAAAAGGATGCAGCACTTTACCGGATATAATTTATCACTGGAGCTACATATCTGTGAAGACATTCTATTTGTACTATGGTAAGCTCTGTGTTTATCAAGTTTACTTATAGAGATATTTGCCCTATTCTAATGTTACTTCATTGGCATTCCTTGGAAGATTGTCAGTAATAAAGGAGATTATATGCATTGCTCATTTGACTTGTTTTACCTCTGATGCTGACCAAAACTGGAATTTTCTCAAGGTGAAGAAGGCCTGCAATAGCAACACATGACAAAAAAATCCTTTAAACTCTATTCCATCCTACTCCCTAATATACACTGTTCAGTGCCAAAGCCTAATTTTCCTTATATGAAATTATATATTATCATACTTATATGAAATTATAACTGAAATTCTGACTGAAATTTCTGAAGGCAATTCTGAAATTTTTATCAACTGGCAGAGAAATAGATTGTAAGTCCTCAAGGAAGAAAAGTAAGTAGAAAAGAAGCATCACAGTTACGTATGCTGGTAGACTTAATAATCCCCAGAATTAAATGTTTTACTTTAATTTTCTAATTGCTTCTAAAATGCTTCTTGTGGAACAGCTTGATTTCCGTGATTTCTGCCATATCCATCAATATTTTGACAGTGCATTTTAGCTGTATCATGTAAGTGATATCCCAAACTGAAGTTAACCCTAAGGTTTTCTATTCCAAGTCCTTTTCTGAAGGCATACTCCAAAACTGCACAGGCCAGGTTACTCCTTCAGTATTTATTCTGTGCCAGCTCCTCAGCACTGCTGAATTTCAACAAGGATTCCAGAAAAGCTTTGTGTTCTTGGCCTCTTTCCTCTCAGTCCTGAATAGTCACTAGGTCTGGGACCAAGCTCTCTAGTAAAGTGTGAAAAATTGCACTACATTTGTGATAATATGTAATTAACCTATGTTTGAGGATCAAATTGGAATAACTACATCTCCTATGGCATTCTGTTTTTATTAACATGCAGCAGGACTGGATATAGACATTTCCTTTAAGACAAGTAAAAATACAACTGTATTTTTATATGCCCACATATTGAAAAGCTAGGAAGGGAGTGTTCTGAGGAAGAAGCTGCCATTAGTGGCATTTGTAAATTAGCGCTAAAAGACTTTGTCTGCCATGACATATTCTATTACCATGGATATCATCCCCAGTGGTAAAGCAAAATGAGGAAAAATTCCTTGTTTGGTGGAAAATCAGTCATCATTTCCCTGGGGCTTGATTTTTTAAGATATTTTTTAAGAGTTTGAGAGAATCTGGTTTTATATTCAGTCACTAAAGTTCCTTATCATATATACTTATCAGTGCAACCCTGAGTCATCTCGTTGCATGCAGTTGCATAAATTATGTACATAGAAGTTTTCCTGGGTAGGTCTAACTGTAGTTATAACAGGAAGAAATCAGTCACACAGTAACAGTAACACTCATCCTGGAGCAATGCATCAACTTCAGAAAGTCAGCTCAGCATAAACGTCGTTTCACTGAGTCATCTAAGTTGTGAACACAAGCTGTCAGAAGAAATGGAAAGAACTGAAAATTTTTCCATCATTTAAAAAATACATTATACATTGAATAAAAGATTTCTATTCTACATCCTTTAAATTCTGTATGAAACCTATGCTTTCAATGCAAGTATATTGTAGAAGCATACTAATTCTAATTAACCTTGTCACATAGAATTCATTAAGTTTAAAAACCTTGCAAGTTCAGACTACCCAGGAATTCACTTAATGCAAAGACTGATGTACCAATCTAAAAACACCTGAAAAATTGAAGACATTTGACACACAAAGAACACTGAGAATGAAAAACCTGTTTTCTTTGCTGAGATTGGAGGAAAAACCAAGAGCTGAAAAACTAGAGAGCAGGTTTTATTTCTTCACATCCTCTCTTTATGTCTATACAAATTTTTATCTCTTTGGGACATCATAATCCTTATCTGTACTGCCCCTCTGATCTTAGGTTTTTTCCCTTCATTCTGGTGCTCTCTGTGGCTGAGGGCTGGGTCAAGGGGCTGTGAAATCCCTGTGGACTGCAGCCAGTCCTGGGTCCTGCTTCTGCTGTGGGAAGCACCCATTGGGTTCAACGCTGAATCCCCCAGGCACCCAGAGAGACTGCTGGTGTTCTGCTGGGCAAAGCAGGGGTGTCTCACTGAATTAAGCTCGGTGCTTGACGCTTACTACAGAAAGGGGGTATTCTGTCCTTTCTGTTGATCCTATTTGGAGTTAGGATTACTCTACAGGCTTGAAAATAGCTCTTCATGCAACGTACTGTGCAGTTCTTTTGTGCATTTTTTTTGCCCAAGGATCAAAGGAAGCACCTTTAACTGTGTGTTACAGGTCTAAAAGTGTTATTATGGTTTTCATGAACATCAGTGACAAGCTTCCAATGAAACAGTTTTAACTTAAGAGTAATACATATACAAAATTAACATCCCAAGCTTTTAAACCAGCTTGTCTGAGCTGCCATAGGATTTTAACAGACAGCAACCTCTCTGATAATCCTTTGTAATCAGATCCTTTTTTCCTCTTTACTTCTCAAACACTGCAGCTCTTTAGTCTCCTGCTCAGTCTCCCACATCTCATTTTCCATGATTCCTCACATCACTTATGCAGTTTCTGCCTTCACCATCCCTCTATTGTCATGCTGCAGTCACTGGGTCTTCCTTTCTTGCTGGTCATCTCTGTGAAGTCTTTCCCTTTCAACTGTCACTTTTGGAACTCTCCTCCACTAGGAGACAGTTTTTTTCACTCCAGTGTCTCTTTTGCTCTCAGGGAAGACAGTTCTTTCATCTCTGTTATCCGGTCAGCTCCCCACTTGAAAGAGCAGTCTCAGTTCTCCCTCCCACAAAGTCTTTTGAAGGAACAAGTTCTAACAATGACCTTCCATGTCCTGCTGTCGGGCCAATCTCTTTCCCAAACACCTGGATGCTTTTCTTCTCCCTTTACACTGCTTTTATCCAGAGAATATTTCTCTCTTCCACTGACTGATTGAACTGATGCCCTCCTCCCACCTCCCTGACTGTTCAACCTGTCAGTTTTAAGGGCACATAACCACAGTTTCACGGACATAAATTGGTTAAATGTTCATGAAAAGGTCATAGTAACTATTACTTAATAATACAACTGTAGCTTGATAAACAACAGAAGATAATTTTTCTTTAATTTGTGCAAGATTTTTTGATAATAGAAAATAATACAGAGCAACATATAAAATCATGTTGAGATCACACCAGAAAACAGATGCTTATTTCAAGACTTGTCTCTGAGGCAGAGGTGTTGTTTACTTCAGACTAACTCAGCGTGAAAAGACATTTTATGTATCTCTGGGGAATTCCTAGAGTATGTTCCCTTAAACTTTTATAAAACACCAAAAATCTAGAATAAAACCTGTGATGATCCTTAATCAGAAATAGCCAGAGAATGAATAGCTGCAGAATAGCTGCAGGAATGCTACAATTTACTTTAACAAATGTTTTCAGCTCTCCTTCACACAGGGAATATTTTGGGGGTTTACGTGTTTACAGTATATCTGTGGAATACATAAAATATTTAACTTTTTTCTCTAAAATGTCTGTATCTTTATCAGTCACAACTAAAAACCAACAGAATTTAAATTTATTACTTTTATATTATTATATATATTTAAAAAAATGAACATAGATCTGTGAAAAAAAATATAAAATAATAAGTAATTATAATCACACTTCAAAGCTATCAAAAATTTTTTAAAAATTGTCCAGATTACAGAATCACAGAGTCATTAGGGTTTAAAGGGACCTTCAGACATGATCTAACTCCCCTGCCAAGAGAGGGTCACCTGGAGCAGGTGACACAGGAATGTGTCCAGGTGGGCTTGGAATGTCTCTAGAAAGGGAGACTCCATGACCTCCCTGGGCAGCCTGTTCCAGTGCTCTGCTACTCTCAAAGAAAAGAAGTTCTTCCTCAGGTTGAAGTGAAACCTTTTGTGTTTAAGTTTATGGCCATTACTCCTTGTCCTATTGCTGGGCACCACTGCAGAGATTCTGTCACGATCTCTTGGCACACGCCTGTGAGGTATTTGTATGCATTAATGAGATCCCCTCTCAACCTTCCCAACAACCAAATCAGTTACCTTGATCTGGAAATTGTGTTGGTAATCTCACAGCCAAAGATCTTTCTCCTATTCTTCCACTGTACAGGACTGAGAACATGAGGCTCTTAACTATGAAAAATTGTAGGTGGACATCTGGGGTATATTTATCTTCTTTCACATTTACAAACCTTTAAAAAACCTTTGCACTGGGATTACTGTTGTTAATAGTAAGAAAGTTCTGTTGCATATATAAATGAGAGACTTTGACTTCTCTAATCTGAGTTGAATTGCAAATGAGAAATTTGAAACAGTTCAGTAAGAAAGGATCTCTTAAATTAATGGTGAGAAAAGTTTTGTTTCAACAGCACTAAATTGTCTAATTCTTCTACCTTTTCATTTTACATATTCAAACAAGAGCATTTGAACTTGTGAGAGAACTTTTTTCAAATGTAAGAAGAAAGTATCCTGCTAATTCCAGACATTTTTTCTTGTTTAAAAGTAAATGTTAGCAAAATATACAAGTTTTGCACAGCACTTCCACAGAAAACTCTGTATAAATGTGAATGTGTTGTGTTTTTCTTTATTCCAATGAGAAAATTTCTCCAGACTTGAAAAGGTACTTAGATAACCCTTTAGACTACTCAGAAAAGGTAATTTGACATTAAAACCAGCAGGGGCAGTCTAACTTCAATTTATTCCTTACTAAATTCAAATTAATATAATTCAGAGTTCTGGATATAGTGAAGTGTATGGCAGGGCTAAATCCTAAAGATTAACCCATGAAAGGTATTGTTCTTGAACAAAAATACCAACGTTTTCAAAATGCACTTACAAACAAATGATTTTATATAAACTATTTTATATCCAGAGATGTATGCGCACATAATTATAATCCTGTCATAAGTAGGGAGTCCAGAAGCATTATATTGAGGGAAAAAAAAGTAAATTAATAAATAAAATCTAAAAGATTTGAAAAGTGGAAGAAAGTATGCAGAATTTTTTTTCTCCAGAAGTACAATTTGTTTTTTCATTTACTGAGAGGCTGTTCATGCTAAGCTTCCTCCCTTGTGCTATTTCTATCCACATTCAGAACATGTATCCCGATATATCCACATTCAGAACTTGTTCTGCTGTGTAAAAATCAGTTTTTCATTAGATTATAAACAAAATTGAAAGTGCAAAACAATCTCTTTTCAAATTAAAAGCAACTTAAATTCTCAAAGCATATTATGATGTTGTTGTATATTGGATAGAAAACAAATGTCAGTTTGTTTTAGTGTATTGTTTGTGAGATTCTTTCCATTAAATCTATATATGTGTTTAGGTTGTGAGTAAATTTTTTTTGTATAAATCTTAACTAGATAAATGAAGTCAAATAGCACTGATTAAAAAAATTTGGAGACATTGTGTTTTTAAATAAACTTGTTAAAATAATTAAAAATGCATCATACTTTTTAATAATGAACATATTTTTAGGACATACACTAGTGCCTTTGAATCATTTCCTTTCCAAACCCCTACATTTCCAATTTTATAAAATTAAAGAGTTACATCTTTTTGTATTCATGTTAGCAGCNTATATAAATATATAAAAATAAATAAATATGTATATATCTCCAATGTCACTGATGAAGTGAGCTTTTATCTGCTGTGTGACAAAGAGCTGCCTGGAGCCTGAAACCAGGCTGGGTGTGAAGGTCTGGGCAGGGCAGGGGCTGAGGAAGGGCTTTAACTGGGGACGTGAGAGAGGACCCTGTCCTGAGAGGAAGGATGTGGGACAAGGAGAAGAGCAGGTGAAGATGTAAGGGGAAGGAAGAATTAAAAGTAGAGGAAGTGGAACAGGGAACAAAGTGCCATCCAGTGCAGATATTAGGAACATGTGCTGGTCCCTCACTTTGATGAGTTGTGCCAAGGAGCTGATGGAACTCCAAAGGGGGAAGCAAGAAAACCTCTTCCCTTGACTGTAGTCCCCTAAGCCCCATCAGCTCCTCCCTCATCACTCACTTTCACTTGAAGGTCACTTTTCTTTAGTCCACTTTCCCACAATGTCAGAGGTGTTCTTTGGGCTCTGGACAAGTCCATCAGGTAGTGACTGAAAGGGAAGAAGCGTTGTCACATGCACCTTCTCATGACATTAACACTGCCCTTTCCATGTAGCACTCACTACTTAAAACCCCCTCTGTCAAGCAGATTTATTTTACCATACCAGTGGTCAATACAAGACATAGAAGCCAACTTGATTTTGCTGCTCAGACCCTACCCTCACTGCAGGAAATGACACCAATTTATTGCTGAAGGGTATGGCTTGATGTCCTCGTCCTTTTGCTAGGGTACAGCCTTGCAACACAACTTTGTATCCACGACACCACAAAGGTAGTGTGGTAGTACACAATGGATTTCTATACCACTACAAAAACAGCAATTGAACTGCCAATACCTTACACTGAAGACTATCAATTCATGATCATTGGACTGAATTTTCTTTTCTTTCCATTGACTTAATAGGCTTCAGTAGTGTCTGAATCCTGTGAGTGTCTCAATAGCAGCAAGCAACAGCAAGCAACCCAGGGAAGGTGTCAACTGAGGATTGATTCTGAGGTCGTCAAGAACGACCCCTCTTATTCCAAACACTAAAAGAAATGACCTGTGAAGATGGAAAGAGACAAGGTCTTATTTTTTCAGGCTGAGATGAATGCCTAACTTCATTGGATGCTTTCAGGAACAGCATAAAGGAATGAGTAGAGTACTTGTAAGTGTTGTAAGACACCATGCCTCTTATTGAACAACTGTGTTAGAAGTGATGAGAAAATCATTGGCTCCCTGATTTCCACAGTGGAGGGAGGGAGTGCAAGTTCTATATATTCTGTAACAAAGATTTCTGAGATAGACATGGCCTTGTCTCAAAAACTGAAGGGTGTTATTAGAGATAACTGTAGGGGGACAGATAGTTCATATCAACATTCCAAGCCTTTGATCAGAGCCACATATTGCAATTTGCTTGTTACCTGTACAGTATACTGTGGCTGTGTTGGAGGAGAGGCTGCCCCAAAAATTCACCATTTTAATCTCAGACATAAATGGTGGTCTCACATGAATGTGCAGTTGGTAGCTGTTTATTAAAACACCTATCTTGGAGTAGCATGCTTGTGGCTAGCAAGTCTGAGTCTAATTTTGCATGTCTCTGAAAAATATTAAGCAGCAATAAAAGCTTGTTCAGATGAGGGAACACAGCAATGAGGTGTCTTCACAAAAGAATGTTATGAACAATATGAAAGAGAATAATAGCAATAAAAAAGTGGATATAATTTGTTTTGGGTTTTTTCTTGGAGTCTGGCACAGAACCTTACCCAGAGGGAAAGCTTTCGATCACCAATAAAGCTGGTCATTTCTGCACCATGAAAATACCTTTGCATTACTTGAGCATTTGAAACAGTTTTTAGTGCATTTGGATTTATTTGCAGTATTTTCTTTGTCTGTCATACTAGTAATTTAAACACAAAAATAAGAACTTTTGTAAAGATTTTAGCTCATTTATTTTGTAGTTCCATCTATTCATGGTTGCTTTTTCCATCTGCCCTAACTTTTCTACTATAGTGAAAAATTTTCCGTGCCCTACCATGTGAGTAGGTTGCAAAAAGGCTCTGAATTTACATAAGTAGTGTATTCTCTATATAGCATGATTTTATACACACATATTTGTATACATTAAATCTTTATACATTTCCTTTTATTTGTTCAATATCTGTTATGTCACAGTGAGTGTTATGTTCTGAAGCATGCACTCACCAAAGTTATTTTACATGGGTTTTGTAATAACTGTTCTGTACATTTGATATCACCATCGATTGTAGAAGTAACTCTGAACATACCATCATTGCAGGTTTCCCTATTATAATACTTTCAAACAGTAATTTCATGTTACTTAGTGTCATCCTATTTCTTTCAGAAGAATAAGCTTCAAAAGATATGTTTCATCCTGCCAAAAGCTAAGTGCAGGGAAAAATTACGATTTCTGCACAGCACATGATCCAACATAACATGCTACATCCTTCAAGGAAAGAGTTAATCCCAGACACCAAGTAAAGAAAGAGCTGAAAATGTGCCTGACTTTTGAGAACAGAACAAAAATGAAGGTATTTTCACACAGATGGAGTTGAAAAAAAGCCCTACTGTTTTTTTCACAGGACAAGAGAATAAACTCTGAAGAGGCAGCTATTTGATGGGAAAGGGGTCCTGTGGCAAAGCCTGATTGGAGATTATATCTTTGTGTAGATGAAAGGAGACCATGTTCTCTTCTTCATCCGCTTGGCTATCTGCATTGGTACTGAGGCAATAAATCAGACTATGTGCAAGGGAATTGCTGAAGTAATAATCTCTTCCAAAGCAGAGGCCAAGGGCCTTGACATGTGACAGTGTCACTGTAGGAATGGGAAAAGTGATATCCACTGTCAAAGTAAGTGACATTTTTTTAGCTTAACTAATAACAAATTAAGCATGGCTATTCTAGTTTTTAAGGAAAGACACTGCTTTGTGAGAAGAAGGAGTCAGATCCTGGACCAATATTCTTGCAGCGATGATGTCAGAAGATAGATTTTGAAAATAAAGAATTGTAATCCAATCCTTTCAGGTCTTAATGTCAAAACTGAATGTTTCAACTGTGAGATAAGATTTGAGGATGCACCCATGGTCACCAAATAGTCTCCTACTATTTACCTTTTTGGGCAGCTCACAGACACAGCTCATGAAGAGGTGATGACAGAACTGAGATCCATATAAACCCCTTGAAAACATTAATAACATTTCAATACATAAAATTTCACAGTGTTAACACCACATTTTTCATGTTGTGTTTGAGAGATATCACCAAGAAATTAAAACGTGTTTTCAGAGCAAAATAGATAAGTCAAATTTGCTGGGATCCTGTGATATGTGAATATGTATTTCTATGTATAGTGTTCCACAGACTATACAATCTGTTCATTTGCATAAAAATATTTCAAGTGATTTCCAGTTAGGTCAAAATTCTTTAGTCTTTAGTTAAGCCTTTAACTTTTCTGTGTGTTGCAATAACCATAACTTTAAAACCTTGTTTATAACTGTAGTTTAATTAAAACTGGATAGCCCTGATTGTCCATTTTATTTCACAAAGTTTATTGCTTCCCAAGCAGAATTATTGTCTCAGATGCACTAAATATGGTGTCTTCTAAGCTTGGCTGCTTGCATATGGTTTTAAAAATAAGTCTTGTAGCTTCTGTCTCCTTACATTATAACAATATGAAGAACTGGTGTTAACAGCTCTAAAAAAAAATGGAGCTTTGAGTGTTCCCCTATTGCGTATGACATCACCTTGCCTCAAGCCTTGAAATCATTGAAGCAAACGTGCACTATGCATAAAAAGTTTTTTAATACAATGGGTAGGAATTTTAGAATAAATCAGAATATCAAAAATAGATGATTTTTAACATATAGGGCGCTATCCTGTGCACAAAACAAACTGAAGAATATCCTCTTCCCACTTTAATATATCTTAATTGTATTTCTCTAAGTCTTTATATGTTAGAAGAGGTACATCCTTATACATGTGTTACTTTCCCACTGACTGTATTCTTTAGACTGACTGTAAAATACAGTCATTTTATGGTATATTTAAGAGATTACTTGGTTGTGCTGAAAACTGGGGTCACTTTCAGAAGGCCCTGTTTACTAAGTCCCATTCTGTATTTTGATATTAAATTTTGATTGTACATTCATAGAAGATACTATGTTAAATTAATCCATTTGTCCTTAATTATCCCACTGCTGCTTCTTCTTTCTGAGATTCAACACAGATTGCCTATGCCATTGTAATTCTTACCTCTTTAAAGAAAATAAAGAGACCTCACTTTCTGCCATCTGCCTTAAGCAGAGCTGCATATCTACCTTCAACTGTACTGAGATTATGTTTGATTTGGGAACTAGCAAATCAGTCGCTTATCTCCTCATCCAAACTACTGCCCAGAAACTGCTCCACAAGAAAATACTTATTCTGTGTGTGTTTGTGCATTTTCCGGTGATCATGTCCTTTACTTGATGAAGGAGGATAAAGTGTTACTTGTGTTTCCAACAATGAATTTAGACTTACAGCAGAAAGATTTATGTCTTTCTCCATGACACAGAAGCTTGAAGGAGCACAAGGCTCCCCAGGGAAGCATCTGGATTTGTACTTAGCACAGAACAATGTAAATTTTTTTTCAGGTTGGTTTCTTGACAGAGCACAGCAAAATGCATCTTTCTTTTCTCACCTTACTGTGGTTTGGAAAGGGCATGAATTTTGTTGGCTGGTGTCTAACTAAAAGATTTTGATATGTCTTAGGCATCTTAAATTATATTGCTGATTTTAATGCATTTAATGATGCTTTCAAAATGATATTTCTACTTTACCTGACAAGGAAATAAGTCTCCTCGAGGCTTCTGTTAGTTACTGCCAAACTCCCTCTATGGCGTCTGAGAATACTGAGAGTGATAATATGATATAGTATTCATTCCAGCCTCTCCTAAAAGCTAATTGTTTCCTGACAAAAAACATTGCCTTACAAGAGTCCTACTCTTCTGAAAAGTTCACCCATACTGTGCATTCAAATAAAGCAGGAGGTTTGAATATGAAACATTTTAAAATTATATTCATGCCCCAGCTACTAGGTTTTGATGTATTTCTTGGAGCTCAGGCACAGGGAAGGGAATTTGCAATGTCTTGCCTAAATGGTTCCTGGGAGCCTCACCAGCCTTACTATTCTGCACATTAAAAGCTGTCTGAAATTTGGAATTCAAAACACTTTTAACAAAAATAGATTTTAGAAAATTGTCAAGGATAAATTTTCACACTTCCCTGCTTCTTTAAGCAGATTTATGGGGATTTTGTGTATCAAGATACACTACTGTTATCTGAAGGAAGGGGTTTTTTTAGGTTAAACTCTCAGCTGTGATTACCATTAAAAAGCTTGTTAGCCTCACAAACTCAATAAATTCATCTTTATATATACAGCAGGAATCTACATAGCTTTATTTGAATAAGTTTTAAAATTATTTTGTACGAAACCACAAAGCAATATCATGCACTTTATGTAATTAATATTTCAAGCTAAATGCATAAACCATCCAAGAAGTAGGGAGCAGAAATTAATACCTTCTTTCCAGTAAGTGCCCTCAGTGAGGGGTCACCAGACCTCATTCTTTTAAGCACTTCTTGATCACATAAGTCCTAAACTATTTCCAACAGTGTCTGAATTTCAACAGGAACTTATGAGTCAGGGTATTGCCCCAGCTGCTGGAAGTGCAGATCTGTCACTGTGAAGGAATTGAACATAGGTAATTGCTATAAAAAAGGATGGGAAGAAGCATTGTCATGCTCTCTTAATTATTTAATGATTTAGAACAAATGATAATTAATAATTGCCCCTCTGAGGGATTTTGCCATTCTGTTTTGAAGACAATAGTCAGGGCTGCAATTCTGAAACAAACTTTCTAAACTCCAAAGGATGCTGAAAATAATGATTGACACCAAACTCAGGGTTCAAGTATACAGCTAAGGTTTTTCATCACTGGGATCAGTAGCAATTCTTATCTTCCCAGGGCAAGTATCTTTTTGTTTTATCTAACTAAAAGCATTTTGAGTCTAAACTAAATTTCTTCACTGATTGCAGTGAACATTCAATCATTGTTGTAGATTTTACCTCTAAACATTACTTAAAGGATCTTGGTTAAGTATATAATTATTGTTTTCTCAAAATCACAGTGGATTATACCGCACTGCCTCTGGAGCACATCATCTATTTAAGACAGTCACTTTCACAAAAAGTTCTCTGTGTTACAACCAACCAGCATTTATTCACGATTAGAATATGGCTATTGCCTGACTGAACCTGTTATCAAGCTCAGGTTCTGTGGAGGATGTTATTACTTGACAGAGTTTTATATCAGGACTTCCTACAACCATTGATTCCTGCATTAGGATCCTCATAATTGGACATTATTTTTCACACATTGTCTTATTTCTGTCTTCCTGGGCTCCAGCTAAAAAGCTCACTGTCCTGAAAGCTGGATTACAGTACCCCACCTGCAACTCTCCAGAAAAAAATTGGAATCAAATCCACAAAAAGCAATGACTTCCACTTTAATGATTACAAAGCATCAGCTTAAGCTGTATGAATTTTAGAAAGAAAGTAAAAAAAAAAAGACTGGCAGAGCATATCCCCTCCCTCTTATTCTCTCCTTCCTTACAGTTCTGTTAAAAGAAAGATTTACCATGCATACCTTCTCATGTGGGAGTTTCGAATTTTGAAGGGCTTAGTCCTTGGAAAGTATATCTAGATCATATTTTGATGACTATTAGATCTTTTCTCCTTATATTCTTTGTATTGAAAAACTTGCCTTATTTTAAAGAAAAGATTGGTCATTATTCAAATGAAGATTGGTGATCATCCAAATTATTATTTTTTCATAAATGATATGAGAAGCAAGAGAATGTGACAATGCTTTGTCTCATCCCTTTTTATGGCACTTACCCATGTTCAATTTCCTCTCAGTGACAGATCTATACTGCAAAGAATGAAGGCTTTGTGCCACAATTTCTTGACCCCCTTTGGTTTTCAGGCATTTTAGTAACTTTTCTAGTTTAGAACCTGTCACTTTGCATCATGCAAATTGTCTACCTGAAACCCACCTTTTTTCTTTTCTTGTATCTTTTTGTTTGTATCCTGTTCTATTCTTTTTCACTCTCATTTTTATTTCACCTAAGTTTAAAGGTGTAAGGAAAAGCTTCCTAGAGGCTACTTTCTCCCATTTTTCCATGCCAACAGACTAGCACCAACTTATATAGGCTTCATGTCTTCATGCCTTTCAGTCTTGATTGCTTCATTTTATGCCATATTGTAGGAAAAAAGAATTGTTCTACAACTGTATTTGTGCTAAGAATTTTAATCTTTACTAGCTAGCCCAAGAATGCTGCTCATCTCTGAAACCAGTTTTGCAGCACTTTCTCATTAAGCAGCTGTTGGGCTGCACTGTCAGTACTACTCCTCGACAGTTCCTGTCTTCTCTCTTCAGGGAAAATGAGATAAGGTTTCTTCATTTTCTGGAAAATATTCTAAATCTCTGAATATTTGGATTCCTTTTTAGACCTGCTCTCAAAATGAATATCAGGAAGAGCTTGGCTCTTGCTTCAAGCTTGCCACACTAAAGCTGTAGTAAATGACTATTATGTGAGAAGACATCTCAGATACTTGGTATCTGAAAAAAAATCCGTAATAATCTGGGAAGTGTCTGACACACAGGGAAGCTTACCACAAAACCCAGTAGAGTGCTCCCTGAAAGAGAGAAGTTATCATTGAATTTCACTTGTTCTGCATAGGTTCTTCTTGCAATGGTGCAACAGCATAGCAAACAATTTTTCAACCACACACGATATCCTTCAGTGGTTTATCACTATAATCAATGAAGAATTATAGGGGCAGAACTGCAGGAGAATATGTCAGTCCTTGTTAGTAGCCTAGCACCACCGTGCAAAACATTTGTCAGGCTTTCATTAATCGCTCCTGTGCAAATTATTAAAAGTAACATTTTCTTGGTAGATTTTATCTTATCTTTCTCAATTGCTTTAATATTAATATGGATCTGGACTGTTTCTATAGCAAGTAGTATTAGCAATGCTAATCATGACTATTCACCCAGAGGTTATGGTACATAATCATAAAAATGCTGATGAAGCATCTTCTGGTATTACCTGAACTTTTGTTCAGTAGATTTTATTACTCCTATTCACAGCAGTTACCGAATAAATTATGTCCATGGATTTAAGAGTGCACTCATGCTGGACATTAATTCATGCTTATTGTAGGAACTTGTAAAATATCTTCTTGATATAGTGACCAAAAAGAAGGAGTGAATAGTTTTTGAGTTTGGTGAAGTGTTGATCAAACAAACTATTGATTCTTTTTACAGCAATTTTTTGTGAAATACAAATTAACAGTGTGAAAAGTTCAGCAAATATATCTTTGGGAATAATAAAGAGGAGCTATTCTACATTACTGTTAATGATCTGATGAGAAAAATAAATCTTCTTAACAGTCATATTTGGGAACTATAAATCAAAAGAACAGAAGCTGGGGGAAGGGAAATGAATCATGCGTATGCGTAAACATTTTTAATAGGGCATTTTTTCTTGTCCTCTAAAATAAAAAGCTGAAATCAATTTTGTCAACATCTCATTATTTGGAAGAATCCTGAGATGTTAAGAAGAGCAGCTGTAATGCCATTTTCTCTGCAGGTCCTAGGATCTGGGATGAGAATTTAAGTTAGTATATCTTTATATCAGCATACATTATTATTATTTTCTGGTTCTGAATTTATTTTTTCCCCAAAAAAATCTTCTCTACTTCGGTTGTTTAGGTATCTTTAGTTACCTTTTCTTCAAGCTCATATGAGTTTCAAACTCCATCGCCTATGATGTACTCAATCTTTCTCTCAAGAAGGAAGACTGACCAACATCTAAAAGAATGGAGAGTAAAATGGTTGTAAATGAAATTTTCTTTTTAAAATATTTCTGATTCAATATTACATTTGATAAAAGAAGAAAACTCTCTTCTTTCTATATCTTTCAAAGAAAAACTCAGGGAAAGGATTTTGGAAACTTTTGCCTATTCATTTGAATTCAGAAAGCTGTTATTCATGAAGAGCAAGCAAAGCCTTTCCCCAAAACCTCTTCTGCTGTTGGCTCACTACTGTCTGCCTACAGTTAAAACAACAGTAAACTGAAAATAAATATGCTCCTTTTTGGCTGCAGAAAGATTGTTGGCTTGTGCTTTCTTCCTGAATTAATTCAGTACTTCTATTACTGCAAGTTTGATGTACTTATGACAAACTAATGATGGGAATATCAGATTCCTTCTAAATTTTACCTCACGCTGCAGATTCAGGGAAATGCCATGCATGCTAAAAAATTGGAAAACTGCTTTTTGTTCTACTTTGGGTTACTATACAATAAAAAGGAAGATTTTAAATTAAACTTTCAGCATTACATCATATCACCTTCCAGTGATAGGCATGGTTAAATTCTTTCTCTTAGTGGAGCAAATTTAAGCCACCAAATACTTTGGAAAATTGCCTTATAAATCAGCTAAACCGATTATTGTATTCACTAATTTAATATTCTGAAAATATAGTAGCGATTGTCCAATATAAATTTTTTCTACTATTTCAAAAAAATTATATATTTTGAAGATCTACTCATATATTGAAATCTTAATGCAATTTAACAAATATTTACCTTTGAAAATCTTTCCACTCCTGTTCCTCAGTGTGGTTTCCTGACAAGGAACAAATAGTCTTTGTTTTTTCCTGATTGTCAGAATAAACAGGACAGAAAATTTCAGTAGTATGTACTTTCATGTTTGTGAACATTGTAGAAAACCTACTGTGGAAAATCACTTAACAAAAAGTTTGAAATTACGAATAAAAATACAGTGGTGCAGATCTAACATCTGTATTAATACAGGAAGATTTCTATGTTGAGAATTGTATTCCCTATGATAGATTTAACTCCTTAGTAAGGACTGAAATATTTACCTACTGCTATCATAATAGCACATGATATTTTTCTTTTCTACAGTAGATGCTTTTTAAAATCTCACTAGCCTGATCCTTGGTAAACATGATTCAAAATTATTAAATTGGTTCAAAAAGATGCTGATTTCAAGCCAGATTTCAAAAATGGTAAATATATACAGCAAAAAACAAAAGTATAAAAAAATTTATTCTGTCTAGGAACTCCTTCAGGTCGTTTCACTGTGTTTCATCTGCAGACTCCTTAAAAGAACTGCAGTGTTCTCATGAAAAGTTGGCTCTTTGGATATTTCAAGACTAAGGAATAAATACTCTGGTAACTAGAAATGGAAAACAGAAAGAAATGGGACGCTTAAAAATTTAAAAACAACAAACAAAAAGTTTTTATTCAGCATGTCCTGCCAGTATTTTTGCACTTGTCAACTTAATCTATTTGTATCTCTGAAACTCTGTCAAAATAGCAGTCTGTAAGGAAACAACTCCCTTTCCTTACTAGTTAGCATGACACATTATGGGTGTTGATACAGATACTCACAGGTACTAACAGATCCACACCTAAAGTTTTATAAAGACATCCCAATTCTCTGGCCAGACATTTGGGTAGCATTAGACTGCTTTGAAACTGTGTTCAGAACACATGGAGATCCTACCTTTAATGGATCACATAACAGCTGGAGCTTTATAGAAGACATGCATAATGAGGATTGAATAACTTCAAGTACTGATATGATTATGAATATCTTATGATGTATCATTATCTGCACAAAGAGCCCATATAATACAATAACTCTGTCCAAGGGGCTCCAGCTTGTCTTTAATGTGACAATAATGTTCAGTACTTTACTTTTATGAAGCGCTTTCTAAACACTAACTAATTAATCCTTACACTCTTGTGAAGTGCCTTGAGCTTCATTTGTGACACCTACAGAGGTCAGCACAAGTCACAGTTTTCCTGGACCACAGTGGGAGGGGACAGGAAGCTTTTCAGGACTGATCCTATAGAACAGCTGAAGTGACTTGGTGAATTTAAAATACTTGCCTTCAGATTTGCTCCTTGAGCAAACAAGGGTAGCCTCAATAGCTTGTATTGCTTAAATAAATATTCCAGCCTCAAACACAGGGAAGTTGAGCATTAAGGAAGAGGTGGAAAAAATCAGATGCGTACAAGACAGGGGAAATAGAAAATCCTAAAAATCCTAAAAAACCTAAAATCCTAAAATCCTAAAATCCTAAAAATCCTAAAAATCCTAAAAATCCTTGGCCAATGGAAAATGTCATTACAGTAATTTTGAAAAAAAAATTGAAATACAGATTATTCTCAGAGGTTTTTCATTTTTACATCAGGATGAAACAAGAAAAAACCAATACAAGCTAGATTCCTTGTTTTGGACAAGTGATGCAAAAGGTAGGTGGTCTTTCTTTTCTTTTGGTGGTAGGTGGCATGTGACATCTCTTGAGATCCCAAGTAGCCAGCTGGAGTTCAGGTAAAATTGTTGGAGGTACAAATTTACGTGGTTGCTCATCTAGGTAAAGGCTGCTGTCCCAGGCAGCTTCTATCCTCCAACTGGTAGCTAAAGCATAGCAAACACTTTTGGAAGTCATTCGGGAATAGTTCATGATTTCCTGTTTAGACTAAGAAATAATTTTTGCTTTCTTACCTAGCTGGTATAGTAATAGAGGTTGGAGGGAGAAGAAGGAGGAATGTGAGGTTTAGATAGGTTTTTTTTCCCCTCCAAATCAGATTTAAGTTATGAAGAGAGGGAGGATATGGTACAAGCATCTTGCTCCTGTGAAGAAAGCAGCTCAGGTATATGATAACGGAAAATATATCTTTATACACTTCAGAAAACTTAAAAAATTCCATATCCTCTCATTTCACTGTTATAAGCAGTATTTTAGAGAAGAGATGAACAGAGTGCCTGCAGAGAAATTAAAACCAACTAAAGAAATAGTTAAATACTGACAGAACCCTAATTCATGTGAAAATAATTAGTAGGAGATGACATTTAGCTGAGTTATTGTTGACCTGCCATGGACAGAGATACCTTCAACTAGACCAGATCACTTAGAGCTCAATTAATCATGGTTTTAAAATGCTTCCAAGGATGGGACATGCACAACTTCTCTGGGTAACCTGTTTCAGCACCTCGCCACATGCACAGTAAAGAGTTTTTTCCTAATATCTAATCTAAATGTAATGTTTCAATTCGAAACCATTCTCCCTTTGCTCTGTCACTACATGCTCTTGTAAAGTCCCGCTGTGGGTGCTGCTGACGCACACACAAGAGAGAGAACACAAACACACACCTGACTCTGAGTTGGTGAACAGGAAAGAAGGAACTTTATTTACATGATGATACTACTTATAGGAATATAACAATGGTCAAGAATAGGACAGATGTGGGTCAGCCTCTCAACTCAGAGTGGCTCTTCACCCATCAGTCAAACCACTCTCTTCCTCCACTGAGGAATGCAAACTATTCTTATTTACCAGAGAGAATGTGAGAATGGTTAGACAAATGTCTAAACATCAGAACATCAGAAGGCGAGAAACTCCAGGGGCAACACCTCTTCATCTTTCTTCAGTTACTGGAAGGCTGCACATGGGTCAGCCTGAAGCCTTCTCTTTTCCAGGCTGAACAATCCCAGTTCTCTCAGCCTTTCCTAATAAGAGAGGTGCTCCATCCCTCTAATCAGC
>VXBI01010178.1:2537-115668 GCA_013397375.1 Toxostoma redivivum | reverse complement strand
TTTAAAAACAACAAACAAAAAGTTTTTATTCAGCATGTCCTGCCAGTATTTTTGCACTTGTCAACTTAATCTATTTGTATCTCTGAAACTCTGTCAAAATAGCAGTCTGTAAGGAAACAACTCCCTTTCCTTACTAGTTAGCATGACACATTATGGGTGTTGATACAGATACTCACAGGTACTAACAGATCCACACCTAAAGTTTTATAAAGACATCCCAATTCTCTGGCCAGACATTTGGGTAGCATTAGACTGCTTTGAAACTGTGTTCAGAACACATGGAGATCCTACCTTTAATGGATCACATAACAGCTGGAGCTTTATAGAAGACATGCATAATGAGGATTGAATAACTTCAAGTACTGATATGATTATGAATATCTTATGATGTATCATTATCTGCACAAAGAGCCCATATAATACAATAACTCTGTCCAAGGGGCTCCAGCTTGTCTTTAATGTGACAATAATGTTCAGTACTTTACTTTTATGAAGCGCTTTCTAAACACTAACTAATTAATCCTTACACTCTTGTGAAGTGCCTTGAGCTTCATTTGTGACACCTACAGAGGTCAGCACAAGTCACAGTTTTCCTGGACCACAGTGGGAGGGGACAGGAAGCTTTTCAGGACTGATCCTATAGAACAGCTGAAGTGACTTGGTGAATTTAAAATACTTGCCTTCAGATTTGCTCCTTGAGCAAACAAGGGTAGCCTCAATAGCTTGTATTGCTTAAATAAATATTCCAGCCTCAAACACAGGGAAGTTGAGCATTAAGGAAGAGGTGGAAAAAATCAGATGCGTACAAGACAGGGGAAATAGAAAATCCTAAAAATCCTAAAAAACCTAAAATCCTAAAATCCTAAAATCCTAAAAATCCTAAAAATCCTAAAAATCCTTGGCCAATGGAAAATGTCATTACAGTAATTTTGAAAAAAAAATTGAAATACAGATTATTCTCAGAGGTTTTTCATTTTTACATCAGGATGAAACAAGAAAAAACCAATACAAGCTAGATTCCTTGTTTTGGACAAGTGATGCAAAAGGTAGGTGGTCTTTCTTTTCTTTTGGTGGTAGGTGGCATGTGACATCTCTTGAGATCCCAAGTAGCCAGCTGGAGTTCAGGTAAAATTGTTGGAGGTACAAATTTACGTGGTTGCTCATCTAGGTAAAGGCTGCTGTCCCAGGCAGCTTCTATCCTCCAACTGGTAGCTAAAGCATAGCAAACACTTTTGGAAGTCATTCGGGAATAGTTCATGATTTCCTGTTTAGACTAAGAAATAATTTTTGCTTTCTTACCTAGCTGGTATAGTAATAGAGGTTGGAGGGAGAAGAAGGAGGAATGTGAGGTTTAGATAGGTTTTTTTTCCCCTCCAAATCAGATTTAAGTTATGAAGAGAGGGAGGATATGGTACAAGCATCTTGCTCCTGTGAAGAAAGCAGCTCAGGTATATGATAACGGAAAATATATCTTTATACACTTCAGAAAACTTAAAAAATTCCATATCCTCTCATTTCACTGTTATAAGCAGTATTTTAGAGAAGAGATGAACAGAGTGCCTGCAGAGAAATTAAAACCAACTAAAGAAATAGTTAAATACTGACAGAACCCTAATTCATGTGAAAATAATTAGTAGGAGATGACATTTAGCTGAGTTATTGTTGACCTGCCATGGACAGAGATACCTTCAACTAGACCAGATCACTTAGAGCTCAATTAATCATGGTTTTAAAATGCTTCCAAGGATGGGACATGCACAACTTCTCTGGGTAACCTGTTTCAGCACCTCGCCACATGCACAGTAAAGAGTTTTTTCCTAATATCTAATCTAAATGTAATGTTTCAATTCGAAACCATTCTCCCTTTGCTCTGTCACTACATGCTCTTGTAAAGTCCCGCTGTGGGTGCTGCTGACGCACACACAAGAGAGAGAACACAAACACACACCTGACTCTGAGTTGGTGAACAGGAAAGAAGGAACTTTATTTACATGATGATACTACTTATAGGAATATAACAATGGTCAAGAATAGGACAGATGTGGGTCAGCCTCTCAACTCAGAGTGGCTCTTCACCCATCAGTCAAACCACTCTCTTCCTCCACTGAGGAATGCAAACTATTCTTATTTACCAGAGAGAACGTGAGAATGGTTAGACAAATGTCTAAACATCAGAACATCAGAAGGCGAGAAACTCCAGGGGCAACACCTCTTCATCTTTCTTCAGTTACTGGAAGGCTGCACATGGGTCAGCCTGAAGCCTTCTCTTTTCCAGGCTGAACAATCCCAGTTCTCTCAGCCTTTCCTAATAAGAGAGGTGCTCCATCCCTCTAATCAGCCTGGTGACCCTCTTCCCACAGGTCCATGTCCTCCCTGTGCTGGACCCCAGAGCTGGATGCAGCACTGCAGTGGGGTCTCACCAGAGCAGAGCAGAGGGACAGAATCCCCTCCTTCCCCTGCTGCCCACGGTGCTCTGGATGCAGCCCAGGACACGTTTGGCTTTCTGGGCTGCGAGTGCCCATGGCGGGGTCATGTCCAGCCTCATCCACCAGCATCACCAAGTCCTCCTTGGCAGGGCTGCTCTGCATCTGTCCATCCCCCAGACTGTGTTGATACCAGAGTTTGTCCTGACTGAGGTGCAGCACATCACACTTGGCTTTGCTAAATCTCATGAGATTCCCATGGGATCGCTACATCTGATATTTGCTTTAATGTAGAGCAAATTTTGTACTAATTGATTTTCCATTTCAGGAGGGGAAATAGCCTGATTGAGCCAACCTAAATTTAAAGATAACTTTAGATAATAGTCTTCCACTGGTGAAAATGAAACATCCAATATTTAAACATAAAAGTATTTTCATTTTAAAATAACATTAAGATTTTTAATATTCTACTATATTGTCATTATACTAGGCACATATATGACATCATTTTACAAATCCAGACAAAAATACATAATTGAAATAATGATTCAATATTCGAGTTATGTCTTTGTATATGTTTAGCAGGTCACTCCTTGAAATTATATTTCTCCAACTACTTTAGAGCTCCACTTGGGAATATAATGCAAGTTATTCTATCATAATGGAAGGAACAATGTGAATATTCTTAAATATAAAATGTAAGTGTACATCAGGTCGCATTCCACAATGAGATAGCTGAAGGCTAGTAATCTAAAACAGTATTTTCAGAAGTATTTACATTGCATACTAATATTGCTGCTATTGTCTGATTCTCTGGTTGGTATACAAAGTGATTAGCTTTATTATAAATAATACTGCAAACAATTTTTAGACAATGGAATGTAAATCCAGATAGATTAATACTCCTTTTGGGACATGAGAGATAATTTATGGCACGAATTTTGTGACATTTAAGTAATATGAATTAGCTACGGACAGTCTTTTCTGATGAACAGAGGTACCTCAAACTGTTTTCTCTCTAATTATTTTTGTCTGCTAGTCTCGTTTTTGCTCCCTACTTTGTTTGTGATAAAATGTTGCCATGGAAGAGAAAAAAAGATCATCATTTTTGACTACCTTTTGTGTTTACAAACCATTGATGAAACAGGAAAAAAGAAAAACAACCACATTTGTAGAAAATTATGGATATAACTTCATATAAGTCATATATAAATATGGCATTATAAATATTGCTTAATAAACTTTGGGTATTCATAATTTTTATTTTGAAAAAATAGTAGTTTGAAAAATTATAAGAATGACAAAATTATATGAATGACTTAAAACCATGCTTACCAATACCTAATGAAGGGTGAGATGCTTTGTAAAACTCTATTGCTAGAGACATGTACAATACAAATTCATTATAACATTTAAGTGAAACTACAGAAGGATGAATAATGCCACAAATTTAACTGAAAATAGCAAAATGAGAAGTATCAAACCCAAAACAATTACTGTTGACATAAATATGTCCCATTAATAACAGTACACAACACTTGAAAAAACTTGTTGGTCTTCATGTATGACTTAGAATGTAGAAGGTAATAAGAAGGAAAGCTACTGATTATGAAAATCTGCTGTATTGTTCCACAAAACATGAGAAGGAATGAAGACGTTCTTTTATTTCAACAAACAATTCTGAAGAGAGCAATATTCATACAAAGCAGAGATAGTTTTGAAGTGCAATTTTCCCTAACCAGGGAAAAAGAACATGTAATTTTTGCTCTATTTAGAAGGTAGAAACTGATGAAAAGAGGGAAACAAAATGATCTAACTACTCTGCATATCTATTATATTTTTGTCATATTATCTCACATTTCACAGTGTGTCCTTGAAGATCTAATTTGAAAGGACTAGCATTTAAAAAAATATTTTTGCCATGTTTGAACAGAAAAAGGAAATTCTGAAAGAAAACATTCTGGCCTGAAGTAACTTGCATTCTCTTGTTAGGTTGAAACTCTGAATGAAGATCTTGACTGTTCTTTAGCAGAATACAAAATACATTAATATCAAAATTTAAGGATAATAGCCAAAATATTCTCGGCAAAAAATTGGGACATAAAACTACAGGGACTGGCCACCCTGAGGGAGAGAAATTGCAGTGAGATTTTTAATGGTTTCGGCTTTAAACTTCAGGAGCAGAAGAGTATCTAGAGAAAGGAAAAAGACGGTGCCCTGCAACGCTGACTTGCTTTTCATTAAAGGAGGATAAGGACATATTCTGATTAGCAGAAGAAATAATTAAAGGAATTCTGTATTCTCGGAGGTCACAAGATCAGACTTTGATATGTTCCCAAATGCAATCACTGAACAAACCATTAGACATCTTATTTAAGGAAAATACATGAATGCTATAGCTGGCGATACAATCATATGGATTACACTCTTAATTATCTATGTTGTCTTCCTTGAAATTTTGTGGCTTTTATACATTTTCTTACAAAAAGTGGGGGTGGGGGGGAAGACTTTATATAGTCAACAGCTAATTTAATGTTACTTTTGAAGACCTTAGCAGCTTTCTAAAGCTTTACCATGAATCACAGTGAAGGAAAAAAAAAATCAATCTGCATGGGGGGGAGTTTATTTTAATTTAATTTTCTTTTCCATTGACCCTTTCACTTTCTAGATTTTAGTGCTTTCACTATGAAATAAATTTCATTTAATCTATGCATGAGGACTCTTAATTATATTGAAGGATATCTTAATTATGTAATTTCCAATATTGGTGAAACTTCTTTTTGTCTGAGTCTAATCAAAGGTAAAAGGAGTCAGAGTGCACTTTGGAATTAAATTGGAATAGTTTTGTGCTCTGGTAATTTCTCACCAAGCAAATAATCCCTGAAGAACTGATGGTCTTCCTCGATACAATTTTAAGTTCTGAAAATTTCTTTTATACCAGGTGAATGTTCATTATGTCTACTTATTAATCTCTAATCATACCTACTGTTTTCCTGTACAAACTCAGAAGGGATGAGGAGACACAGATATTAACCATTATCAGCCACTCAAATTGCCCAGTGCTTCCCTTAAAAAGCAGCTACCAAAAATAAATGTTTCTTCAGATAATTTACATCTTAACCTTGCTTTTGTCAGGGTTTTTGATGTCCTGAGATGGAGACTGTGCTGGTTTGGGATGGGATAGGATTAATTTTCTTCGTAGTGATTAGTATGGGTCTGTGATTTAGATTTATGCTAAACCAGTGCTAAAAATACAGGGATATTTTCATTGTTGCTGAGGCAAGTTCTGCTACTCGCACCACCCACCAGCAAGAAGGTTGGGCATGCACAAGAATTTGCGAGTGGACACAACCAGGACAGGTGAACCCAATTGACCCAAGTAATATTCCAGACCATATGGAGTCATTCTGGGATATAATACTGAGGGATGAAGCAGAAATGGGAGATGTTTGGAGTGGTGGTGTTTGTCTCCCCAGGTCAGTGTGACAGTGATGAAATCCTGCTTTCCTAGAGATGGCTGAGCACCCTCCTGCCCATGGGAGGTGGTGCAGGCACTTGGAAGGTTTTGTTTGCAAGCATGGCTTTTGTTTTCCCTATTAAACTGTCTTAAACTAACCCCCTGAGTTTGCTCACTTTTGCCTTTCTGGTTCCCTCCCCCATCTTGACGAGGGAGGAGTGAGGGAATATCTGAGTGGGGCTCTGTTGGGGTTAGACATTGGCAAGGGCAATGCATGTGATTGTAGAAGTCAATAAGAGACATGTAAAAACATTTTCAGAAACAAAAACCCCAACATATTAAGCAAACAGGCAAAATAAAAATTTCTCTTTATTGGAATTTGGTTTTAAACATAATACCAGAAGTCAGACTGTACAGACTATGAAGATGAAATGCTCACTCCCTATAAAACTACCGGCAAAGTTGCTCCTAATTTCCTTTGAGGTGAAGATACATGGTAACTAGCTTTCTTAGATAAACACAGGGGGTGCTCACACAAAAATTTGAGATTTCAAGTATAAAAGCTGCTTTAAAGAAATTTAATTTTCCTGATAATAATGCTCTTAGAGGCATGCTTATATTGCCTGCCAATGTGCTGTTTGATCTGGTAAGTTTTATTATTTAAGAGTGCAAATCGGTTCTTATAAGTTTCAATAAATCTTGTTCTTATTTTAATTAATAAAAATATATATGTAAATTAAATAAATCTATGATTAAAGCATAGCACATATAGTATCTCACAGAGTTCTGCAAACTTTTTTTGCTTTTTTTTCTGCTCTACAACTTTTCTGCTGTTTTTTATGCAGAGAAAATATTACAGGTGCCTTTGAGAGAGATGGATAGAGTAGATTCACAAAATCTATAGCTCCTAATAAAACTAAGAATTGAACCAGGGACTACAGAATTCTTGAAGCATCCATAGCCTTGTCCAAATCCTTTCTATATGATTTTCCTCTCAAAAAACAACACAAATGAAAACAAACCAAAAACAAAGCAACAAACATACAAAACAAACAACAACCAAAAAAGTTGTTATAAATTCTGTTCTCAAGTTTCTATCCTTCTGTAACTATGTGGCTATCTCTAAATTCAATACTTTTTCTGCAAAAGGTGGATGAATTAGGTTAAATTAACATATTTTTCTTTCTGAATGAAAATGTAAAGATAAATGTTTGAGAATTTGTGTATTTCTGGATGCAGTCATACCAGTGTTTTTGTGGTTTTATGTCAAAGTTACATTTCTGGGCAAACACTTTACTGCTATTTTGATTTTGCTTTCAAATAATTCACAACTCAAAAAAATATTAGTTTGTACAAAACCAGATTGTGTTCTAACTGTAAGACTGTATAATAAAAAATATTTGCACCTTGTTAAAAAAACATAAACAATATGGGTGTGGGTAGCTTCTTTTACCCACCCCGGAAGGATTTTCTTCTTGCAGAAAGGGAATTGGCTTGGACATTGAGGAGCCCTAACCTAATAGCAAAATAATTTTTAATTGTTGGAAAAGAAGAGCCTTGCAAGTTGTGACATTTGGAAATAATCTGCAGGTGATAGACATACACAGTCTTCAGGATACAGTGATCATTGAGGGTATATATCTTACTGTTTCTATGAATTTGGGTTGAACAAAATTAAATCTCCCCTATAAAGTAGAAACACTGTTGCTCCCATGAGGATTTGGGATTTACATATTCTTATCACTCAACCTACGATAATATTCCCTATACAGGCTGGTTAATTAGCTGGAGGAAAAAGCAATTTCCTCCTCTTCCTGTAATACTTAGAATCTTAGAATTATGATTTAGACAAGTTGTCTATAACTGATTTCTGCATGCTGTTTTTTTTTTTTTTTACCTGAGTTAGGACTATAAAAAAAAATGCCTCTGGTGACTTTTGTAACTTACAAAGTCTCAGACATGAAGTCACAGATTTAATTTAAATGTGCAAAGGAACAGAGTTAAAAGATTTTTCTTGAGAGCTGCAGTTTCTTTTTACTAAAAAATGAAGTTCTTTAAACGAAATTCAACACCAGAAGAAGTTTAATTAATTTTACATTATTTGGTTGTGCTAGGCTTGCCTATTTGATATAGCTTTTTAACAGTTAATTCCATGTATCCATAAAACATAGGATGCTTATTAAAACTAGGCTTGAATGGTGATCCTGGTCAGTACTGCTGGAACAGGACAAAGGGATAAAAGAAAAAAAATTGTATAAAAGGGCTGTAAAGTGTTCTTAAAATCGAATAATAGCAGCAGAACTAGTACAAAAGAAGGTGAAGATATCCTACAGAAAAAATTGGGTGTCTTGTAGGCGAGAATTGGAGTACAAATGGAGTATCACAATTAAAAGGTCATATATTCAATGACTGATATGAATTTCTGCAATAAAATCATGGCTAGCCAGCAGAAAATGTCAAAGGAACATTAAAAGGTGACTGTAACTGATTTGTCAGTGAGACTATGACCTATTGCTATGCACTGGCTGTGCAAAAGGTAGATAGGGATATTTCCCTTCATTCTGCCTACATAGCTGTTCTGTAGCATAGCACATAATGGGAACCAACCTAAAAAGAGGTGGAAGGAGCTTATTGAGAAAACCCTATGAAAAGCTGCTCATGACACCTAAAGAAAGACTGAACTCTTAAGGAACTGCTGTTAAAAAGACCTAGAATGGTGCTTTGTGACATGGAGAGACAAAACTAAAAAGGCCCTGTTGGTTTATCTTGGTAAAATTAAGGCTGAGTAAGTGTGAGCATTCTCTTTAATCAATATATCAGGAACCAACTTTAGAAATGTTAATCAAAAAAATTAAAAAAAAATCAGCAACAGAAAACAAGAACAAGAGAGGACTGCAGGACATAAGCTTTGTAAATTCTAATGTTTTCTCCCACAACTAAGATTTGTGATTTTTTTCTGATTTATTCACACAGAAAATTCTAACTTGCAGTGCAATGACCAGGTTGTTCTATGGTAAAACACAGTTATGGATTAGAAAATTCATGTATCTCACCAGAAACTGACACAACTCTTAAAAGATCAGAGATAAGCAATTTTATCCTGTACCTATTCCCTCTGTGTTTCAAATCAAAGATAGCAGATGACCCAGCTAAATATGAAAAATTTAAATACCAAGTAAACATCCTAATAAATTGCCTGACAGCAACCATTTAAAAAAAATATTGCACTTGGAAACACTGAAATCACCTACCTTGTCAAGAAAGCAAAATTCATTTATAAATGATTTATCAAATCTTAATCTGTCACGTCTATTGGAGATATTAAATAATTTTTCTGGGTTTTACATATTCATATATTATATACACTTATAGCTGATGGAATTCCATCATTTCAAAAAGATGAAAATTACCAATAATCCACAATAGAGTAGTACTAATGTAGAAAAGAACAGGACTTTTTAAGACCAGCAGTAAATACATTCCTAAAGGAACCAGTGGGCAGAAAGCCTAGTATTTCACATTCCTGTAGTAAACACCGTAATGAGGTCCCAGTTCAGAACAAATATTTATAGAACTGCCTTACACACTTGCTAATCCCTTCCCCCATAGCAGTCAGAGCACAGCTCTTCATGTATAATGGATGGCTTTGCAAATGCAGATGAAATTCTTATGGCTGCATGTGAGAGACAATAGCTTTCAGAAGACTGTAAATGATAGACAAGACCTGAAATCATCATGAATAAAATAAAAATTAGGAATGTATTCATTAGGTTTGAATGTTTATTTTGATACCAGTTAATATCAGACAAAAATATTACAACCCTCTTTCCCAAAAAATATTTTGAGTAGAGAATACAGTACTGTGCCTTTCTTTACTTACAGAGTTCTCTGTGCAAAATAAGGTGTTTAATAGAAAACAAAAAACCTGTTTTTGTCCAAAAGCTTTTTAACTATTCTGGCTTGTACCTAAGTGGCTGCTTTTATTTCTTTGCTGTCAATGCATTTTTAATGTTTTTAAATTGCCTTGTTCTTACTGACTTAGGCTGAAATTCTGCTGGCACCATTTGTGAAAGGTTGCCAAACAGTGGGTAATTTGCCACTGCTGATTTCCCAGTGGAAGAAACAGGTTTTCCCAAAGTAACTTTATGCATGTAAAAGCAAGAAGGCAGGAAAATCAGGAAAGTGGGCAATTCAACAAAGTGAACTAAGTGGAGTAAAGTGAAGAAATGGATATTTTTGACATATGTGCAATAATTTTTTGCCAAGAAAGCAGAGACATTTCCATCTCCTCAGTCTACTCCTATCTCGTTTCCAAAGGATGAGAACAATAACTCCATGTCAGTAATGTCTCATATCTGTGGCAATACCTGTTATTAGCTATACATGGCCATAAAACAGCTGATTGTAATTGATTCTAAATGTTTATAATATTTTTCTTTTAAATTTGAGATAATTCTCCAATCTTCCTCTGAGATTTGATGCCAGAAAATTATTTCTTAGAGCTTAGGGCTGCAAGGGAACAGAGATCTAATTAGATCTCATTTGCCACAAGATATTAAATTTCATCCATATAGCCAGTAGGAAGCCTAAATATTTTAGACTAAGTTCCTGAAACTGAGCTGTGAATAAGAACCAAGGTATGCAACTTGAAGATCCGCTCCCAGCAGGGAAATTATTAGGCAAGATGCATATAACAGAATAGAAAAAGAAAATCATATCCCACACTGAAACAGGATATTTCATGGCAACAACAACAACAACAAAAAAAAGGCAATTAATAGGAACCCAAGTATGCAGATAACTTTAGTTCAGGAGGCAAGGAAAGAGTCCTTTCTCCTGCCTTATTTCATAAAGACTCATAATCTACAACATCAGAATTTTCTCTGAAGCTCCTGATGGTGCATAGCTTCTTTCAGCCCCCATTGATTCATGTAAGTTTCGTGTGTATTTAAGAATTCAAAGAGGGTGTGGTGGGTTGACCCAGCTATCAGCCAGACGCCAAATGAGCCGCTCACAAAATCACAGACTGGCTGAGGATTGACAAGACCTATGGAGGAAAGCAGGTACAAATACCCTGCTCAAGCAGAATATCTCTAGGAAGGAAGATCCTAGAACGTCTCTGGGCAAATTGTGCTAGTGCTCAGTCACCCTCACAAATAAAAAGTGTTTACTGAATTTTAGGGAGAACTTCCTATGTTTTAGTTTGTGTCCACTGCAGCTTATTCACAGTGCTTGGGCACCACTGAAAAGAGCCTGGCTCCCTCTTCTTTACACCTTTCATTCCGGTACTTACATACATTGGTAAGATTCCTCACTGAACCTTGTCTTCTCCAGGCTGAATAGTCCCTGCTCTCTCAGCTTTTCCTTATATAAGAGATGCTTCAATCTCTTGGCCATCTCAGTGGCCACCTTTGCTGGACTATCTACTGTATCACCAGGTCTCTGGACAGTGGTTAGCCCAAAACTGACTGAGAGTACACCCATTGCTGTTTGCTCTGGAATGGGGAGAAAAGAGAAAGAAGGCAACAAACTCAGGGATCAAGATAAAGTGGAGCAAAAGATGTACACTTGAGCAGAGAATGAAAAAAGGCCCTTTTCTCTACTTCTTGTTAATTGGTAGTTGTCCAGCCACATCTGGGAAAGGAAGACCACAATATTCCAAATGGTTACCTGGCAAGAAACTGTAACCACACACGTATAACCTCATATAATTGGGATGGGATGGAGTGGGATGGGATGGTGTAGGATGGAATAGGATGGGATGGTGTAGGATACCACTCTGGGTCCTGGTATTGTCCCTTCTAGCCTTTCCCACTCCGATTACTCATGTGAAGTGCAGAGTGGGAGAAAGACAAGACTTTGATGCTGCATGAGCACAGTTCAGTAATAGCCAAAGCTCTTAACTGGTGTGTTTTCAGCACTGTTTTGGCCAAAATAAAGCCAAAATACAGCAGCATATGGGCATCTCTGAAGGACATTAATGCTACCCAGCCAGACCAAGGATCAGTTATAAATGAAGAGACCTTTTACATGAACATGCTTGAAAAAAAAACATGAAAAGAGGGAAGATATACAAAAGGGAGGGATATAGTATGTTTATTATATAAATGAATGTGCATTTTTCCTTAATATAAATCTGAATCCTGTGAGGTTGAGAACCTTCTGGAATCAGACCTGATTGCAAAATGAAAAAAGACACAAACAGCCAAAAAGGACTTAGTAGATCCTGAGAAAACTTACAAAAAAAAAAAAAAATCCTTCCTCCAAAGTCCTGCTTTTCATTGTGACCTTCGCTTATCTATCTGATCTCAAAGTCAAACGAGCTTATTTAAGTGCTTGCCTACACAAGACTATTCTCCTGGTATTTATGCTTGATTAGATGTGACTGGGTAAGCTCACAAATAAGAAAGCCACATTTATGTTTACCTGCTGGAAGCTGCTGGAAGCCTAAAAGTTCGACACAAATACAGCCTCTGGAATGAGGCATTTCAGTAGCAATCATAGGGAATTCTTGCAAACTGACCAATCAGTTTTGTCTTTTTCCCCCAAATTCTGATGGCTAAAGGCAAGCCATCTAAGTCTCATCAAGAAACAGATGCAGACTGAATCATCAACCCCATACTGATGCCACTGCATTTCCCTTTCCATTTTTTTTTCTCCATTTTCATTCTTCTAAAGTTCTTTCTTCTAAGCTCAAAGTGTTTCTTTTACAGAGTACTGTGACATGGCACTCCTAGCAAGCGCACTTGTGATTCTTACCTAAAAAGTGCATTTCTGATTGCACTTTACAATGAATAGCTGGTTTAATATCACAATTTATATAAGAACAATTCAGCACACATTAAGGCAGGCCTTTAAACTAAACTGATTCAATGTGTGGTTCAGAAATTTAAAACCATTTACAGCCTCTCTATATTAAAATCTGATGCTTGGTCATTAAACGAAATATTTTATAGAGTCTGACAGAATTGATGGAATAATCTGTTAGGAGCTGTGTATCATCTAATTTGGGAGAGACTTATTTTCCACACCGGAAAAGTCTGGCTTGCAGTTTACAAAATTCTTAATTCGGGAAACCTGAATGGAGAGGTGTCAAACATGAATTTCTGTGTTACGATTAATGAAAGAAGACTAGATTGAATAAAATTCACTATCAGTTTTAATGACAAAAATATGAGACCATTGCAAATATAAAAGCTTGCATTTTGTGAAAGAGACTTTCACTGTTATACGTGAAACTGTAAAAAAATTAGTAATCCTATAAATGAAGGCTGTACTATAGAACAGACAGAGAGGCCAAATTATATTGATTTGAATTCTGGAGTTCCTGTATTTTAATAACTGTATTTTCAAAACTAATTTATATATATTTATTATTCATTTATATTTAAGTGCAAAATATTTTATTTTTCCTCATAATTGTCTATAACAGCACCAACTTTTGTATGTATCTACAATAATGATCACTTTGGGGACTGTTGCACATCCAAAACTACTAAATCAGGGAAGATACAATAACATTAATAAAACACATGTAATTGACATTTGTACCTTTCCTTTGTTTTCTCTCATTTATATATTTTGTGGGTATGTTGAATTTAAAATGTCTTAATATTTTGAAAACCACATAAATTCAAATAATTTTCCACAGATTGCTTTCCTTTTTCTGGTTATTATAAAGAATGAAGTTAAACTTTTATCTCTAATATTAGCCATGAACTAAAAATATTTCTTACAACTAGTGGCAAATTGTAAAAGTCAGAACTTCATTAGATGAAAAATATCAGCACCAAAGAGGCAACAATTGTGCAGCCAGTAATTCACAAGGTTGCTCTCAATTATTTATGAGGTAATGTAAGAATAACAGCGGAGGGAGACATTAGAAATTAAAGCAAGATTTTAGATTCCTCAAGTGAAGAGAAAATTTTTCAGTTTCTGCTCACTGTAGCACTGTTTTTCAGCTAAAAACTGTTAAAGAAACTTCCTCACAATAAATAACTTCCACTGTTAAAAGCTCTCTCTGATGCTGGAGATTTGAGTGAAATAAATGCTCCTCTGACCCAGTACAAAGACAAAAGACACTTGAGTCAAACCTCTTCCTTTAATAATTCAAAGGTGTTCTCTTTTCTTTAGAAACAGCTCTTTTATTTATTTATTTATTTTTAAAAATCCATCTTACAGGTAATGTTAAGGCTATTTTTCTAAATATTGCAGTTTTCTGTGGGAGCTTATTTAACTCTTTTCCTGTTCCATGAAATATTAATAAACTATTGCTTCATGTAGAATGAAACACTATGTGTTTCCCATATAGATTTATTTATTTAAGAGGAATTCCAAATGGTACTTATTGAGACTATTACAGATGGATTTGATTTATTCTGTTTTGATTGTAGTCTTCATCAATTCCTTCATGTAGGTCCAATAAATACCTCTGTCTGGAAGGTCTAACACAGTGTAAGGAAGAATAATGAAACTGCATGTAGGAGCATGAGATCATTGCTCATTAAGTGAAATGTGATGGAATTTCACTGCTTATGCAGTGAATGTTTATGGAATGAAAATAGACATGTCAGATTGGGTATCTATCTTTTTGTTTAGATCTATCAAGCTCTCAAATAATGAAACTCATATTTAATTGGAAATAATATGGGTAGATAGTTGATGATGGTAGTTACATATTGTCATAAGTTTACAGTTGCACTCAAGTAGGATGTGACATGCAACTGATATTTTATTAATATAATTTGCCACCACTATGGAAAATTATACGGTTCGGTTCATTGTCAAACACTGGTCTTTACATGGTGGCCTCTGTGTTCGTGGAGTTGTGACCATTACACAACTCTGATATTGGTAGACTAGTTTAAGTATCAAAATATCAATCTATAAATTCTGAATATGGTAAACATTCCTTTTTTTGTCTTTACCTTTTCTGGTTTTCATTTCTTACTTTCTTACCTTTTTTTTTTTTTTAATTAATAATACTAGGTAGAAAGATTTCCTTTAAATAGCAAGCATCTATCTTACAATTCAAAATCATCCCAAGTGCTGTTCTTGACACCTTGATACGTATCCCTCAGGGGTCTGTACAGGGGCCAGTGCTATTTAATATCTTCATTATTGATGTAGACAGAGGGATTGTGTGCACCCTCAGAAAATTTGCTGATGACACCAAGCTGAGTGGTGCAGATGACACTCCTGAAGGATGAGATGCTATCCAGAGGGACCTGGACAGGCTTGAGAAGTGGACATTTGGGAATTTCATTTGGTTTGACAAGACCAAGTGCAGGGTGCTGCACCTCAGTCAGGACAACCCCTGATATCAGCACAGTCTGGGAGATGAACAGATGCAGAGCAGCCCTGCCAAGGAGGACTTGGTGATGCTGGTGGGTGAGAGGCTGGACATGACCCAGCCATGGGCACTCACAGCCCAGGAAGCCAAACGTGTCCTGGGCTGCATCCAGAGCACCGTGGGCAGCAGGGGAAGGAGGGGATTCTGTCCCTCTGCTCTGCTCTGGTGAGACCCCACTGCAGTGCTGCATCCAGCTCTGGGGTCCAGCACAGGAAGGACATGGACCTGTGGGAAGAGGGTCACCAAGCTGATTAGAGGGATGGAGCACCTCTCTTATTAGGAAAGGCTGAGAGAGCTGGGATTGTTCAACCTGGAAAAGAGAAGGCTTCAGGGTGACCTAATTGTGACCTTTGAGTTTCTGAAAGGAACTTACAGAACAGAGGGGGTGAGAAATTTTACAAGAGCATGTAGTGACAGGACAAAGGGAATTATGTCAGATCAAAAGAGGGTAGGTTTCGATTAGATTTCTTCACTGTGAGCATGGTGAGGCACTGCCACAGGTTGCCCAGAGATGTTGTGGAAGCTCCATCCCTGGAAGTGTTAAAGGCTAGGCTGCATGGGGCTCTGAGCAGCCTGGTATACTTGAAAGTGTTCCTGCCCATGGCAGGGGGATTGAAACTAGATGATCTTCAATACCCCCTTTCAACCCAAACCCTTCTCTGGTTCTGTGATTTGGCAGTCACATGACATTTAAAAAGATGTGTTAATGTAAAATGCAGTTTTGTTACTTTTGTTGCTCAAGTCCAGTAGTTCATGTTACAAAAGCAATACATTAAAAAATATAAACCTGAAAGTGCTCAAGAATGGAGGAAATATATGAAGTTCAAAGTCTGTACTGCAGCTGAGGTGTAGAGATTTCCTTCTAAAACTTCTAAGTTGTATGAGAAATAAACTCTCTGCATTCATTTGTGGGATATGGAAAAATGAGTTTGAGAATCAGTGGAGTCAACTATCTACATTATTGCTCCTCACATGAGAGTTTTGTCATGCTTGAGGTCCTATTTTAATTTGGGTTTAGGAAAAGGTACCAAATTAATTAAACAGCAGCATAATACATCCCTTAAAGATAGGGATAGGTTGAATACTGCCATAGCAATCATTCCTAGGACAACAATTTCTGCTAATAAACCTTGAGCTAAAGAAACTTGATAATTACCATGGCAGAGAAATTTCTTTTCACTAGGGAATTATTTATACCCTGTCTGATCTGTGACCATCACAGAAGTAAAAACAGAAAATATAGATACTGAAATTTCTTACAAGTCTTTCCTACAAGTTTTTTTTCTGGAATATAAACAGCTATCCCAGGATATCGTGGTATATATGCAGGATTTCTGCCCATTTCTTTTAGTAGTTAATAGGAAAAAAGTGAGAGTTGTATTTATAAATGCTCAGATCCTTACAAGAGCTTTTGGACTTTTAGAACTCAAATATTAGAAACCATCCTCTGCAAAAGGATAACATTTCAAAATCTACCACTGGACTATTAATAGCAACAGACTAATTAGAGATATAATTATTAAATATCCTTTTATTAGGCCATATTAACTGTTAGCATTGAGAAGCCACCAGGTGAAACAGTCTCTGACAAAATTTTTTGTATTTCTCTGAAGCAATTCTATATTTAAAAAACAATCTGAAGGAGCATAAGAAGAGTCAGGTTAAACTTGTAAATGAGCAGTCTCTCTTTCTTTATAGTAAGGATATCATTGAGTCTTCTATAAAATTACCAGAACTTTTTTGCCCTTAGAATATGTTTAAGTAGCCTATTCTCCAGACTTCAGCTGATTTCAGTTATCACATTCAGTGTCATGCTTTCTTGCTAGTTTTCACCAAAGCAATTTTCACATTACATATTTAATTTACTTTGAAGGCTGGCTGGGCTAATACGATGTTTTGGTATTAATGGTTAGAGGCTCCGTTTCCCATTGATCTTATGAATTAATGATTTCAAGTCTTCTGCTCACATGTTAATTCACAGAGAAAGGTGAGAATGCTTTTTGAACTTCAAGTAAGTGTACTGGTGCTTTCCTTTTTGATTGCATTATATTCAAAGCTGGCGTACCACTACAGAATATCCCTAAGAACAATGGTAAGCCTTTTCCCCTCATTACTCACAAAATATGTACATGTTCATTTCTGACAGGTTATACTACATAAACCGTACAGTTTCAAATCATCTGACAGGCAATCTAACAACCACCATAGCAGGACCACGTGCCAGTTCTCCACAATACCAATATTTACTGTCTGTTCAAAAAATCACTCTCAATGTATAGAGAATGAGCAGCAGCATAAAATCTTTCAATTTCTGTCTGTCCAATGACTTTTGGTTTTTCCAATCAGTTTTTCTTCCAGAGACAGTGACCTAGTAACAATGAATGAAGTTAATAGACATTATGGCAGGCAAAGCTGAAAATGTACAGCTTTGAGTTTTACTTTGGAAATAAAAGTAAATAAAATATTTTTTATATTCCTTCCCCTGCCCTTTGAATATCACAGGAAACAAGTGACTGTTTCTGAACCAGCTCCCAGAAACTGTCAGGTCCACTGCTCCATCTCCTCTGCCAGGAGTTCCCATGGCAACATCTTCAGCTGAAGCAAAAGGAATTACAGATAGATATTTATTTTTTTTCCCCCTGGCTCCCCCCTTCCCCTCCTCTCTGTGCCAGCTCAGAAAAAGTGTTGCTCTCTAATCTTTGAGGCACTGAGAATTGCCATTGAGCCATCCAGCTACATTTGCTCTGTTTGTTGCATTTGAAAAGTCTGTCCTAGTTCCCTTCTGTCTCTTGGGTGTCTGATTTACGACATCAAACAAGAAAAAAAAGGCAAGAGACACTTTCAAGAGTGGAAGCTCTTGTTGGGGGGAAGATGCTAGCCCAGAGCTGTCTTCAGTTCTGGTGCTTGAAAAACACCAGCATGTTCAATAGTTTTTTTCCTCTTTAACTTGACTGCAACTTTCCAAGGAGTGTGGCTATAATCCTTAAAGATAAGATATCACACATGAACTGTGGCATCTAGAACCATGACTGCAGAATTTGCAGATGCTCAGATTTATGTCGGTGAATTGTGCTCTGATGAGATTGGTGGTTGCTTAGGCCACATTTGGCAACTGATAAAGGCTTATAACCTCAGCAATTATCTGTGAGAAAATAACCTAGACCTAGGTGATTTTTTTGAAAATTTTGCAAAAATATCATCAAACTGCAAACTGTCACTCAAGAGTTAATTAACTTTCTGGTTTGGTTTGGTTTATTTCTTTTTTTTTTTTTTTTTTTTTCAGCATGCAGGCCTACTCGAAAGAAAAGCACAGTGACAAGTGTATAATAGCCAACTCTTGCTCAGGTTGCAGTTCCAGTGAGAGCACAAATGCTGCGTGCTCTTGCACAAAAATGGAACAAGTTGCTCATGGTGGCCCTGCTGCCAGCTGTGGTGAAATCAGTGAGTACCCTTCGCAAACACACTTGGCTTTGAAGAGAACACATATCCGGGAAGAACACATGCATGGCCTAGACATCATGGAGAGGACCAAAGCTGTGTCCATGGTGTGAGAACAGAAAATTATCCTCTTTCTCTTGTTTTGGCTCAAGGTGTGTTCAGTTCTGCAGTGGATTTAGGACTTCTGCTCTGCCCCTAGGCCAGGATTTACTTCAAAGTGGCATTTGAAGAGGTGAGGACAGATAGCCAAGACTTAGGTATGGAGATGCTTATGACATGATCTGTCCTTTGGAGAGCTGGAATGTGCTCCCAGGTTCCTGCAATGTGGTCTGGGACAACACCAGGGACCATATTTTGCTCCATCTACTCTCAATCCTAAGAATCATAAGAATGAGGATGATTCAGTCTTATGTTTCTGAGAAGTTGATTACTTAGATGGAAGGAGAGGTTATGCAAGAAGTAGGTTGTAACTCTTACATCATTTCCTGGGACAGAGAGATTAATTTTGAAAATTACAGAACAAATAGGAAAACAAAGTATCATCAGTACTGTACCATCCTGCTCTGCAATGTTTCTCAGGGATGATGTTTCAGGTAGCTGTTTTCATCATCCCACTGGGTGCTCAGATGTAACTCTCATGTCCCCCACAGATTGTGTGTAGCATAGGGATGTCAGCAACCAGCTTTGCTGACCTCAGCCATAAACTGACATGAATCCAAGCACATATATTTGGTTTTAAATTGCTGACCTACAAAGCATTTTAAGACGATAGAGCCTTTAAAAGATAATAAAGAATTTTGTAATATATGTCAGAAATTGCCAGAAAAAGTATATAATCAGAGTTGTAGCATGTACAAGAGAGATTCTATTAATAGCTTTTCAAGAAAGTTTAATATTTTCAACTTAAAAGTATACCTGAAATGGGACTGTAGGAACTGTATGAAATAAACTAATGCATTGGTTTTGTTTTTTTAAGAAGTATTCCTGAAATTTTGGTGAGGTCTGGGATTGCTTTTATCCCTAGAAAAGAGCTTCTGCCATCATTTGCTACCTCAATGGAAAGTATGCCTCTCCTCTTTACCACTCAAAACCCAATGAGAACCTGGCTTGGAAGCAAGCCTACAGCAAATAACAAACTCCAGAGCCCTCAGCTGAATCCTGAACCTTTGTGAACAGAATTTCTCTGCTGCTGTTATGAAGAATGAAGAATTGTTTTTGTAAAATAAATGAAAACTACTAGTGATTTAAACTTGCTCCAGAAATTCTGAAATAAGTAGGAATATTTGAGATTTTTCTTGAAGCAGAAGCATTCAATAAATCAAATATGTATATCCAGTGCATGCTTAGATGTTTATATTCTAGCTGCATAATTATGATCACTAATAATCTTACATTCAGAATGTCTCTTTCTTCAAAGGTGTGAAAAACAGCTCTACAGTCTGAGCTTTGTTCTTGATTTAAAAAAAAAAGGTGAACATGTGTCCCTACTCTGATTTTGCTTTGAGCATCTTAAAAATCTCCCTTGTTTCTTTCATTTCATTTAGTTGCTGACCAAAGTAATTGTGCCTTCAAAATCCTGTACAGTTGTTTTTGTATTACTGGTCAGGCTTTGTCTTTTAACCTAACTATCAAGTAAAAAATTAGTATAATGTCTCAAAGCAAACAGTTTGCTTTTTATTTATGAGGAAGCCTGTCACCTAAAAAACAGTTTCACAGGTGAAGAGTCTCCTCTGATCCTCCACTGACTCAACACTGTCTGTTCCCCTTTCAGTTAAAGGGAGCTCTTGGAACCATACAGCACATGGAGGTTTTCCCCATCCCTTAACAAATGTTGTGGAACAAAGACCTGCTGTGGTAAGAAGATTAAAAAATAATAACGTGATGGTAAAACAGATGCTAGCAGTGCAATAAAGATCTCATGTACTCTAGACCACCAATAATAATGATGTATATCTGTATGATAGGAACATCTCACCATCCTATGTGAAACATTCTGCTTGTCTCATAGTGCATATAATCGAAATTTTGTTTCCCCTATACAGTTCACTTTAAGTTCTTATATTATTCATGTATGAGCACTAACTAGAATGAATAAAATACTTTCACACAGTAATAAAACTAATGAATCGTGCAGTAAGGTTTAGGTACAGAAGCTTAGGCACGCTAAGAAGTTAACTGTGTGTCAACTGTTTCATGAGAAGTGTGCAAAAATACACAATTAACAGCCTGTAAAAAATTAACCCTTTTTTACACATTCCTGTAGAATATGTTAATAGAACTTTTTAATAAAAGTTATTTGATAGACTTTTTTTTCTTTAAAAATGTATTTTAAACTCTCTTTTTAAAGGAGCTCTAAAATGATTCTAAAGTTTAAAATTTATTTGAGCATTAGCCTGGATTTCCTTAGATAACATTTTAATAGGAATTTCTTTTCTTACTAATGTTGGTAAACACAGAATTTCCAGAAGAAGTATATTGCTCTTTCCAGCACCTGGTCCCTGCTTCTGCATGTAACATAATGCATTCCTGTTTCCATTGGTTTATTTTGAAGAGTATGGTCTTAAATATTTTCTGTTTGCAATAAAGGCAATCCTGCATTTTCACTAATATGGTTATCTCAGTTTTATTTTAAGATGCCTCTGTATATAACCTGCAATTTATTTAGTGGCATCAAGTATTGAGGTTTAATTTTCTATAGCATGTTACAGCGTATTTAGATGGTGAATGAATTAAAATGCTTATGAACTGAGTTTATCCATCCCATTATTAACTAGAAACAGTCCTTTTATACCTTAATTGCCTGTGCTTTAAATTAATTTAAAAAAACCAAAGAAACAAAAGAAAGCAATTTATTAACACAAGGCACTTTATGTAACTGCAGAAAATGTGGACATACAGCGGGCATAAAAGGAACAACTCACTAACAGATCAAGAAAAATATTTCATAATTGCATTTTTGTTAGTGATGTTTTTTTATACTTCCATGAAATAAAAAATTTCCTACTTTTTCTTTTATTATTTGTAACCCTTTTATTTTTTCTCCAAAATAAGAGTTAAATGAACATTAACCTTTACTGTTAGTTTTGATTCCTGCAGAATATTATAAGTGAGATGTTTCTTTTCTTCTCTAAAATTTACTTGTACTTGTAAAATTCTACTTTACTTGTAAAATTCTTTTTGTAGATTTACAATGTTTCATGTCTTTTTCAGTTTTACTGGAACAGCTTAATATTTTATGCAGCTGAATTCTGTGTACTGCTACTTTTATTCTTCCTCTTTGAAATTATTAAAGGTTTTACCATTATTAAATACCTCTGGGCTTGCTCCAAGGCCAGTAGTTACCAACTGAAATATTCTCTGTCACAAATATATTTTTTTATGCTGTAAATTGATTCTTCAAGCATGAAAAATGAAACAAACTAAGCAGATTCTTCTTTAAAACCAAAAATAAAACTGTAATAAGCTGTGTCTGGTTTGTGCCATACAAAATAGATCAGAAATTCATTTCACAGTGAGAATGTTATAAAACTAATATATAAAGAGATGTGAATAAGGCCATGCTATTGTTAGTGCCCAATTCATTTATTCTACTCATGGATCTTTGGCCAGTTTAATCCTCTTCCTGGGACAGGGTTTGGGTTTTGGTGAGCGAGGGATGTGTTTCTTCAGCTGTCTTCCTGCCTTTATTTTCCCCATACACCCAGAATACACCAAGTGCCTTTTTTGGCCTCTAGTCAAAGTGTGTCATCAGGCTGCTGATAAAACACTCATATGTTGTTATCTCGCTATTTTTCCATAACTTGCAAGTGAACACTGCTTTTCAGTGTCAGAGAAGCATATTTGCTCTTAGGGGCTTGATTCATGAAGGTGGTATACACTATATACATGGCATTCTCACAGATACACACAGTGCTGAACAGGCTCTTTTCAAGCTCTCAAAAATTTTAAGCTTCATGTATCTTTTTAAATAGGTACTAATATGGTATTACATCAGCATTAAAATTCGGGTTTTTTTGAAGGCAAAAAATTGCGAGTATGCTTAAACTGTTAATTCTTTACAGATGGGTGGTCTATTTCATTTCTTGTATGATGTCTATTAGATGATGTCTATTAGAGTATTGTCTTTGTATCTGACTGAAGATGCTAACAGCTTTCACGTTAGAAATCACTAATTGTAAATGAAGACTTAAAAATGTATTGGAAAGGTATTGCAGTCTTACATCAAGGGATATAAAGAAAAAACCAGAATCAAAGCTTTTTTATTCTCATATTTATCATGAATTATTAATACACTATTTCTTGTCATTTTATAATAAAATAAAATAACTTTTAAAAGGCACTAAGGAGCATTTTTAAGATCTCCAAGTCTCTTCTCACAAAAGAAATGGTTAAATGTCCTGAAGCGATATTATGAAGTATAATCAGTCATTTGCTTTTTAGTGTGAAATCTGAAAATTATGGCTTTCAGAGAAAAAAAGAAAACAGCACATACACTATGTGACCCTTGTTCTCCTCATCGATAGGCAAAATAAACTTCTATATCTTGTGGCTAAAATGCTATTCATTTCCTACAGTCATCTCTATAGAAAATATGAGTGTGCTTCTGTTACCAATCCATGTCTCAGCATGCCTATGGTAGAATAGCAGTTTGGAGCACAGGATTACTTGGAAAAGGATATTTTTAAAAGTTGTTAAAAAATTATATTCAACAGTTGTCTCCGGGATTGGCAGAGCCAAAATAGTAAGATATCAGGAGAACAAGTCAACATCAAGAGGAGTCAACATCAGTGAGGGCATGTCTTGGGTACTCATGGCACATGGGTAAAAAAAGAACTGACATCTCTCAGAAAGGTGAAGAGATAGAAGCAATATTCTCTCTGGGATCTATTTAATATAATGGTTTTTACTAGAGAGAGATGGGAAAAATAGCATGGAAAATACAAGCCCTTTCAACAGGGTCATGAAAGAATATTCACATCATGTGCTAAAATTCTAAGGATGAGGTTTACTTGCCTGTTACATGCAGGTGCAATTCCCTCAACACTCAAGATAACTAATGATAGGAGTTAACAGTAGAGCAGGTCCCTGAAAGAATCGTAGATTTTGGTAGTGAAGTGAAAATTACTTAATTCTCTACTCACTGGAGACAGTGGGTTATGTCAAATGATGTTGATTCATTGTCTCTAATACCAATTAGTAATGTTTTTTAAGTGGCAAACTTACAAAAGACACTAAATTAATTGCTTTCTTAATGTAGCAGTATCTTTCATTAACAATAAACAGCTGATATTACTGGAGGCAGAAGCAATAATTTGTAACAATTCTACAATACTGTGGAATCTTAGCTGTATAATTTAACTTAGGTGGATTATTACTCTATTAAATTGTTAGAAATAACCCATATGAGAGTGAGTTACAGATTTCAAACATGGATTCATTCAGACCTGAATGAAAGTGCTGAAATGAAGACCAATGCTGAACTCTAGGAAAATAAGTTGTGCAGCACAAAGTGCTTAATTTGGCATATTTAGCAAAATTTAATTAAAAAAGGGATTTGAAAACTTGTTGCTTTCTGATACAAATAGTGGAGATGGTATGGAGAGAAATTACTCAGGCTATGAAGGTTCCATTTCTAATGCTGTCACTAATTGTTCTTAATAAATCTCTTGTCTGAATTCCTTCTTTTCTGTGACATTCATATACCACTTGTAATACAGTACAATTATATTAAAACTGTTCAAAACCAAGAGTGCTGTCTGTTGCTGGAAACAGATGAGTCCCAGTAAAGATGCCCATCAGCTGAGTATGGTCTGGGTATACTGAAATCTCTCAGCTTGTGAAGAGGATGGGACCCCTGCCCTTTCCACAAAAAGTCCAATTGACCCATAAAAGGTGCCAGCATTTATTAAAACTTCATCCACAGCTTTGGTAAAAGGTTTTTTGTGTTGGGGTCTATTTCCAGAACCAGAGGCCTGGATCAAATGTTACTCAGTGTGGTAAGCTACACATATAAATATACACAAATGCATACACAGCCCCACATGTGGGTACAGAAACATACATGGGCTCTGCAGTAGTGGTGACAGTCTTTGAAATAAATGCCACTGAATGCATCTGTAGCCAAGTAGCCTTTAGCAAGTCAGCCTTCCAATTTGTTCTTACCACTTTTTAAACGTCTTATTTTGCTTTTTGCAGCAATTATTAACATTTCTTCACCTTTATTCATCGTTATTACCTTTTGCTGACAACTTATTTAAGCATTACAAAGACAATTTCTAAGACATGTTAGTTGATATTTCTATCCTCAACGAGGTAATATTGGCAGTAATTGATATTTCTAAGGGCTTCTCTTTTTCTGCATAAATTTGTCTTCTATATATGTATATGCAAAAAATTTGCTTCTAATGTCCCAGAATTCAGCTTAGCACTCTATTATGAAAGAAAGATGAATAAGTCTCTTTTTCTACACAGCCAAGATGTGTATCACACATGCATAGGGAACAAGAGGTCCCTGTATCATTGCAAAGAAACTCTTATCAGTAGCTTCCAATTAAATACAATTTACCAGGAGTTTTAATGCAGGTCTCAATTTCCTCCTTCAACCAGTTTGTATATAACCATTCAACCAGTTTGTGTTAATGTGTCTGCAGAAGCACTTCAAATTGTGTGGAGCCCAAAATATTTAAACAGTTGAATATTTAAATAGAATGAATATTTAAACAGAATGAACAGTTTAAAGGAAATATTTTCACTCATCTTTTGATGCAAATGTATATTGTACAGGAGTGATCCTCAACAAATAAATTCAATGTTAATTCAGATGTTGAAGTGGTTTCTACATGTCATTTCAAGAAAGACTATGTTGAAATAAACCAGGTTGGAGTGACAAAAGCTTGACTAAATTCATTTGAGCACACAATTAGGGAAAAAGTATGGCTACTTGGCCTAATACAGACAAAGATAATTTCCCTCATTTCCTCCATATGTTTTGGCATGAAAAATTCAGAACATGTGGTAATAAGTGTTCTTTTCTATTGGAAAAGCATCACTATGAAAATGAAGTTCTTGCCACCTTTAATACCAGTCTTTCAAAAGCCTGAGATACCTGGATTTCCTGGCTGGAAATCCTTCTAAAGATTCATGCAGCTGATGAAGTTTATTGTAGATTTGATTATTAACATGTTAATATTTCAGGTGCTTTTATGGTTTGTAAAATTTAGTCCCAAGAATTATGCAAAAAATACATGCCAAAGTTTTGGTGCTTATATGTCCTGTGTATTGCTCAGTTTGTTGGAAAACTATCAGTGAAGTGAAAAAAATGCACACAACTTTCTCTGCATAGCAGAATAACAATTAGAAAAATGAGCTAATTTTCTAATTTGGAGGTAAGAGCTATTCTAATCAAAAGGTGATGAGAAAAAAAGGAACTTTCCCAAAAGACAATAACTGTTTCATGAAAAGCCAGCCAGTCCAGTGCTGTGAAATTTTACATATTCCAGCTTGGTCTGGCATGAGTTATTCAGCTCTTGCTTTGTCTCTGAGAGATTGTTTTGCAGATTAAAACCATAGCTTCTAGTCTACTGGGACCAGTCAGCTAATTTGTGTTTAAAATGTTGCAAGAAATTGAATTAAATACTCACTATCCTAGCAAGCACATTTAATACCGTCAAAGAGCTATTTTTAGCCCTCGAGGCATGTAATTACCAGTTCTGGTCCATAAGGGAATTTCATCCTGAGAGATTTTCATTATATTTCAGAAGGATCCTCTGCCAGTGGTAGCAGATACATCCTAAACAGCATTCAGCTTCTTGCCAATGAGATATTGAGGTTTCCAAGGAGTGGAAATTCATACCACTGACATGTTGACATGGGAAAAACCATTTATACCAGAATACTGTTATATTACTGTTGGAGCTACTTGTCATTTGTGCTTTCCTATTAGTAAGAAAAATAAATAACTCATAGAAAGCTCTACCATGAATAAGACTTGAGCAATAAAAAACTCCATTCAGCTCTGTCAGTCATTCAATTCTTTACAGTATCAATGTGTCTGGCTTATTAAGGAAATGGATTTTTGTTTGAGAATGGCTGCTTCCCCATAAAGTTGTGAAAATATGCTAAAAGCAGCACAATAGTCTCTTATTCCAAGACAACTATTGCTATTATTTATTTTTTCAACATCAAGGTGAGGAAAAGAGAGGTTTTTTATACTGTTATCGTGAAGTATTTTCCATATTTTAAAAAGCTGGTCTGGTTTAAACATAAATAATTTTCCTCTATTGATTTTTTTTTTCAATTGGGTAATTCATGGATAGCACAACTCTCCAGGTCCAAAATTTACAGCTGACACCTGTTTTAATTTTCTTCCTCCTTTCCCGATCAAAAGTGCCATGACAAATGAGGTTGATGAAAATACTTACGAGTATTTTTAAATACAAAATTTCACTGTTAATTGAAAGTTATTTAACATTTTGTTCTTAATTATCAATGCAGCAATCAAGATAATATTCTGAGCACGTATTTTAAACAGTGATTTGTATAATTAAAAGGAAATATTGAAATAATATTTCTTCTTCCACCAATAGTGAAGGTTTTTCCTCTCATGCAAGATCAATTTACTTTCTCCCAATAGTACCACAATGTACTTTTCCTCCCATGCCTACACACTTAAATCATTTGCCTCATTTAGCACTAAAAAGACAGGGAAGATCAGGAAAAAAAAAGAGGAAATATGAAGTCCAGTATGATACAGCTGAGCACTTAAAATAAAATTATTTCAGTTATTATATATCCAATCTAGTGTCAATATACAGGAAAGTGTAATCCAAAGCATAATAAACATTGCATATCTGCACGCTTCTGAATGAACACTCTTATGATGTTACTGATTCTAGCAGTAATAATTTTGCATTAGAGGAATTGCTTTCCACTATACCTTCAGGCAATATTTGTCCTCAGCTGTATACAAACACAGAGTTTTGAAGAATTGCTTAGGACAGTCATCCTGCTGAGCATCCCCAGTTATCAGAAGGGCAAAATGGTCTGGCTTAAGATAAACCATCATGACAATACCCTCTCACCTGTTTAGTAACAAAGCATAAAGAATAATCTTAAACATATTTAAAGTCTAATTAATTTAGTGTCTCCGAAATTCATGATGAGAAAGTATTTTTAAACAGATGCATTACAAGCACAGAGCCAAAGATGACAAAACTCCTGACAGTACTCTGGGAGTACTGTGTGACCTTAGTGGAATTAAGGACCTACAGCTACCAGCTGGTAACATGCACAGCTCTTCTGTTCACGTGCATCAGATACAAGCAGAGGACACACTGCTGAGGTCAACAAAGGAAGATGAAGTATACTTCCATTAAAAAATATCTTCAAAGCTATAGTTCATTAAATGGCCCTATTATATCTTCTTGCTTTTTTAAAGTAATTAATGCTAGTCAGTTATATGTGTGTGGGAACTTTCAGTTTGTTTTTATATGACAGAAACAGCTTTGCTGGCAAGAAAATCCATCTATGCAAATAGATATTATTAGGTTGGTTTTTTTACAGTCATGTTTGCCATTATTTCTTCTTAATTCTGTTCCTTCTAATTTAATGTTGCATTGAGTGCATGCTATTTCTTTGTCTAAAAAAAGCCAAAAACACAATTAGTGTATCTGAATGGCAAGATGGCATTTCTTAGCCTGAGAATGATAAATACATTGTTGCTAGGAAACAGTTTCCAAAGACAAATTATTTGAAGGACAGCAATTCTATAGATTTTAAAAATGTCCCAACTATAACCTCAAAGCAATGTTAAAACAAAAAGTTCCCTTATGGGATTAGAAGAAGGACGGAGAGGCTCTCTTAGGCAGAAACAGCTAGTTAGTGACCTCTTAACTAGGTAACTCTTTTTTTTACATATCCTTGTTTTACTCTCTGCCTATACCATGTAAAATACACCTTTCTGTGACTATAATTCAAGCAGTATTCAAGCATGATTGTAGCTCCCACTTTTCAGGCATATAATCCAATCTTCAAAAACATTGCCCATAAGAATAAAAACAGGTTAGCTCAGAAGTGGGCACAGTATGGCCCTTNGATTGGATAAGTCTATTTGGAAAGTCTCATTAATGTGCCATCATGGCAACCTCAGTAAAAGCTGGGTGAGGTGACAGCTGCACTGAAATTATTGACACTAGAAATGTTTCTGCATGGCCCAGCTGCCAGATCTGTGAGATTTTTATTTCCTCAAGTGTTTTTTAGATGATGCTGATTTGAGAAGACCAAATGCTACTGTGCCTGAAGTTGCACCTCTGCAGAATATTCTATGTAGTCTTGCTTCCTGGGCATAACTTTAGAGAATTTGCTGTTCTGCCCCTGGTCCCAGAGGCCCTCATGTCCAGTTTGGGATCTCCCCCCACTGTAGGCTCTAGACAAGGGGAAACCACCACATATTCTCCAGGGAAGCAGTCACGCACTCAACTCACAGCCTCTACACTGAGCAGGGCGGAACAGATCCTTCCCCTGCCCCCTGCATTCTTCTCACATCAATCCCTTGTAGATCCCTTCCCTGCCAGGCTGTCCTTTGCTCTGAGACATCTTCTTTAACAACACCCAGGCTGCATTTCAGAAGCATCTGTAAGAAAAAACCCAAACCTGCTCCATCTGCTGCCCCTGTTCTGTTTCAGGGCCAGTATTTTGCAGCAGCTGTTTTCTGATGAGAGGTTCAGGCACAGCCATGGGAGGCAAATAGACTCTTGAACACCTACAATGGCCATGGCCAGTAAAGGATGTATCCTTCATTACGCTGATGGAAACTTTCAGGACTCAATGCAATTTTGGTGGAGAAAAAGAGTGCCTTTGAGTTCAAAAGATAAAATTACATATATGCATAGAATTTGGCAGTAGCACCCTAATTATTGATTGAGATTCTCAAGTAACATAAATAAATACTTAGCTGTCTGGCCAGTATTCAGTTCCTCTGATTGCTTCATTTGCCAACATCCAGATGAGATTTTCCAGTCTGTCCTGTAAAACTCCCTTTTTGCTTTACCAGAGAAAGTTGTTTCCAGAGGCTAACTAATTCACAGGTAGTGAAAGTCTATCAGGAGGAAAAAAGAATGAGGTAAAGGCTCTAAAGTCAGAGCTCAAGCGATGCTTGGTTGAATAAGAAAAATGCTGCTGAGAGATTCTAGCTGTGCAGCTGCATGAGAGAAATGTAATGATCACTTCTTTTTCACAGAAGTGTAATTCTAACGTTCCTTTGGTCCTTGCAATGGAATTTAGTTTGGGATTTTTTTCAAAATGTGAAGCTTTCATTACTTTCTTGATGCAAATTTAGTAAAATTTCCATTATGATTAGAAGAATTTAGTATTTCTTCTATATACTATAAAATACAAAAAAATGCAAAATATATTTAGGCAGAGAAAATGTGTATAGTTTTATAACTAATATATACACTTTTGCAGATGCATAACTGAATGCAGGATTTCCTTTGCATGTTTCTCACTTCAGAGTTTTTGAACCGAGGTAAACATCTATTTCTAAAGAAACAATAGTAACACGAAGCTGCTCAGACAATGACTGTGGAATTTTTCATTGCAATAAATTAAAATGAAGTATTGGTCACCAAAGTATAGAATCATAGAACCATAGGATCACTGAGGTTAGATAAATGACCTCCAAGATCATTGAGTGCAACCTTTGACTGAACATCACTATGCCATGAATCTCACACAATTGGCCTGAGCACATTGATCCAGCCTGCCCAGATCCCTTTACAGAACCTTCCCTGAAGTGGAACAACATTCCTGCCCGACTTAGTGTCATCTGCAAATCTAGAAGGGCCCACTCAACCTCCTCATCCAAACGATCTTTAAAGGTAAAATTCTATTGCAAGGTAACCTTATTATATAAAGGCAGGAGTTCCCGAATATACAAATTGAGAATATTTTTCTGATTTTAAACTTTTGTGGTCTTACAGTAGATAAGGATCACCTGTACTGGCATGGCATTTATGTCTGCAATATGCATTGGCATTAAAACAAAATGGTCAGGGTGACCAAAATGAAATATGCTTAAATATGTCAGAATGTAATAGTGATTCTTATGTTATGTCTCTGGGCCTCTAAACTAATGGCTAAAAAAAAACCAAACAAAACATAATTATCCAAGTTGACAAGTTATCATGGTTTAGATTTGCCAATTTAAATATACTCATTTTCTGTTGAGAGACAGAACCAGGAGCAGAAGCAAAGCAGGCCTAAAACTTAAAAAGGGCATAAAAAGAAATTTATTAACTATACAAAGAAGGAAGAAAAACAAATTCAGAATAAGATTTTCAGACCACTCCTTCCCTCCCTCTCCCAATCTTCATAACAACAAAACAAACATACAAAACTACTTCAGTCAGTTTCCAACTTAAATAGTCCTTTTCTCAGTTCACTTCGGAGAGAGATCTCCTCTTGTCAAGCTATAAGTATTCCTCCACAAGGAGGAAGAAAATAAGTCCTCTTGTGGTTTCATTTTCACGATTTTTGCATCCGCCTGCCTGGAAAAAACCTGCAAAGTCGTGAAGCTCCTCCCATCTTCACAGCTTTCCCAAAGCTGTTCTTATGGGCCATGTAAATAAAAAAAAAAACATGGGGTATTACTTCTAAGACTGAACTGTTCCAAAGCAAAGGTTCTCTTCAACTCTTTTCTCTCTGTTCGTGCTTCATTTTCAGAAAAACCGAGATCCCCTTCTTTCCTCAGGGCAAATTCTCAACACAACTTTTAATTACATGATCTATCAAATGGGACATCTCTAACCCCCATGTCTTTTCTCCATGGTTTATAGGAATATTCAGTACATCACTTCATCCCTACAACATACAAAAGGATTTTCCAGCCATCTTCACAGCACCTTCTCGTTCTCCTTCCATCTCAAAATAACTTAGCTCCTGCTTCACTGACATCAGAGTGTCTCTTTCTTCCCTTCTTGCTCCAGGGAGGATTAGAAAAAAAGTCTGAAAACCTTATCTGAGCATAGAAAGAGTTAAGATTTTGCACAGGGAAAAAAAAAAAAAAAACCAAGGCTACAATGCTGGAGCTTTGCCAGGATCTCAGAAAACCCAGCTACACTGGAAAAGGTGAGGGGGGAAAAAACGACTGGGATCTTAAATCAGCCTGAGTCTCCCTGTCACTGTGGATGGCCACCTCTCCTCCCTGCTGGGCCATGCCAGCTCCCCACACAGGGCCCAGCCCTGCCCATGGCCACCTCTCCTCCCTGCTGGGCCATGCCAGCTCCCCACACAGGGCCCAGCCCTGCCCATGGCCACCTCTCCTCCCTGCCGGGCCATGCCAGCTCCCCACACAGGGCCCAGCCCTGCCCATGGCCACCTCTCCTCCCTGCCGGGCCATGCCAGCTCCCCACACAGGGCCCCGGCCCTGCTCCCCCCTTAGGCCTGCAGGCTGCAGTGGGGCCAGGCCGGGCCCTGCCCCGTTACCTGCACTGCTGCTGGAAAAGTAAAGAGAGCAAATTCTGGTTACCTACTCCGAAGTGTGTGTTCACAGAGCAAACCAACTCTTTCCAATTGGATTTTCAGGCTGTCAATAACCAAGCCAGCCCTCAACTGGTTCCAATCAACTCACAGAAGAAGTTTTCCTCTATGAGGAAAACTTCTGAGACTGTCCTTCCCATGTCAAACTACCACACAAGTACAGTCCCAAAAGGCTGCCCTTTTACTAGCTGTTGAGTTAGGGAAATTATATTAACCACTAAAATCCAAAAGTTTTGTTTTTAGGATCCTGCAGTTTTTCAGCCCCAGCAACTGCTGTATGATGTATTTCAGGTATGTCAGGTATCCCTTACTCCTCACTCAACTCTCAGTCTACACAGTCCTTAGGGGCTTCTCAGCCCTCTGAGGTTTCCATTCTGTTGGGTGTTCAGTGCTGGTATCCAACCTTGTGCAGGAAAATTCACCAATGCATTTCACCAAAACTTGGAACCAAACAAAAGCATTACAGAACATTACAGAACAAGCATGTCCTAGCAGCCAAAAATTGTGTTCTGGACCAAAATATCTTTGAAAGGTAAGATATTCTGGAGGTATTGCATGCATTCAAAATATTTTCTCCATGATTTTTTTTTTTGTCAAGACATGAAAAGAGAATTTCTTGACAACTGCAGTGGGACTGCCTTGTGTCTTTTCTCTAGATAAATTAACTAATTATATTTGTTTCCTCATTCCTCTCTGTGTGTATATGTATTAGTAAAAGTTCTTAAAATGTTTTATGTATAGGAAGAATGTTTTCAGTTTTGGTGTGATCAGGTGTCACTGGAGGACCGAAGCTCCATCTTTCTTGAAATGAAGTATAACAGATGTGTCCTAAATTCAGAGGAGCAGGGAAAGAAAACTCTGTTCTTTTACTCCAGCCAGCAACTGAACCTCACACAGCTACTCACTCACTTCTTGCTGGTTAGATGGGAGACAATCAGGATAAAATTTGTGGGTATAGATAAGGGTAGTTTAACTGGTGAAGCAAAATCCTTGCACAAAAGCAACAAAACCAAAGCAATTAATTTACCACTTTTTATGGGCAGGCAGGCATTCAGCCATCCCCAGGGATGCCGCCTGTCATGGTCTGTCATGTGTAATGGTGACTTGGGAAGACAACCACCATCACTCTTAAACTCCTTCCTTTCTTCTTCATTGGCCAGCTCTCCACACTGAGCATGACCCCACATGGGTTGGAATATCCCTTGGCTCAGCTGGGATCAGATGTGTGCCCCCAAAATATTTTGCTTCCCAGCCTCATCAGTGGTGAAGTGGGGTGAGGAGCAGAGAAGGCCTTGCCTCTGTGTAAGCATTGCTCAGCAGTGGAAAAGCATCCCTGTGTTACCAACACTATTTCCAGCACAAATCCAAAGTATATCCTCCTACTAGCTACACTGAAGGAAATTAACTCCATCCCAGCCAAAACCAGCATAGCTTGTATCATCTCTAGTTAATTCAAATTCTCTTGAGTAGTAATATAATACACAGAAATTATTATCCTCTGATTATTTTCTACTATGTAATTAATGACATGGTCTTCCTTCTAATTTTCTAATGTTGCTCATTGATTCAATCAAACAGAAACAGCCCTGTCATGAGGCTTTATAAGGATGAAATTATTTAGGTTTGACAAGATTTGGGCAGACAAAAAAGGACTTTCTAAAGCTGTTATGTGATTATACTACATAATGGCTGCTGTAATTCAACATGTAGAAATGCAAAGCATTGAATGGGAGAAGGACCAATTTAACACTTCTCACATATACAAAAAGTCCTGAGAAGGGAAATTATAATTATTGACATGTAGAAGATCAAGAACATCCTTCAAAGGAAAGATTGAAAGAAACTGGACTAATTAATTTGAAAGGAGTGGAGAGTAGGTTTGTTGCAAGACAGTAAAATCTGTTATGGTAAAGATGTATATTAAATCAGAAATAATAAAAAGAATGTTAGTGCATGCACTTCCCATAATATGAATACAGGAAAGCATTCAGAGACAGTAAGATTAATGTATTTGAAACGGTTCAGGGGAATACTTTTCTGTGCAAAGTGAAATTTATCTGCAAAACTTCCTGTGGAAGATATCTTTCTTCCATATTGTTTAGGATATTAACTCCTCAATTCCACTGACAAGTAAGAGTAATTGTTCCCAAGACATTTAGTATTATTGATTACAATTTCCTCTGAACCATTAGTTACAGTATGTTCTCAGAGACACACAGTGTTAAAGGAGCTACATGGTGTTCACTGCTTCAGCAAGACAAACCATTCACAGAAGGGGAGAACAGCCAGTTCCTAATCCTCATTGCTGGGACAGGAGAAATAAGGTTCAGGCAGCTGAGCATTTACCAGAAGTCTACTCCAAAGGAGAATTTTAAAAATCCCATTGTTTGAAGTGTTGTATACTTTGATTCATGTCCATAAGGGTACTTTAATTTTTGCTTAAATTAGGCATTTAAACTGGTTTCCTTTCTGCACAAATTTTACCCCTCGGATCTAGAAATAACTACAGAGAAAGAGAAGAAAGAAAATGTATCTGTATCCATTCACTTCAGAGACAGCAGACCTCAGCACGTGCCATTCCCTTGTGACACCTCATAGAAAAAAACCTTTTCTGACTTCCTCCACAAAGGGTATAAGGAAGGTAAAAACTCAGCAAGCAAACCTTATTTTACAACATCGTAGGATGATTTTTTTTCCCCAATGCTTCTCACTTCCTGATGGAACTTGGTAAAATGATCAGTGCTTGCACTTAAGGTCCCTCTGGATTTTCTTCCATGCATCTTTGTCACTCCTATTTCTAATAAAAATGCTAAATTAATGTATTTTCTCCTTGATGTAGTATGGGATTTATATAAACTTACTGACTGTTATAAAGCTATTTTCAGGTGTGTATTTCATAACACTTTCTCAGAAATCATCTGATTGATTTTATAGATTTTTAAAATCTCCTGTGTCACATTCCAGAAATAAAGTACTAAAAAATATTTCTTATAGCAACAGAGTCCTCTACAAGCCCAATAATTTTGAATACATGATAAGTTTCATGCACATTGAGTAACTTAGTAAAAAGTTGGGAAGTTAATTATAAAGGGGTTTCAAACATCTGATAACTCTTTTTTTATAACACTTTTCAAAATACTTAAGAGTCTCAGAAGTATCCTTCTCTGAAAGGCAGCACATGCATTTTTAGCTTTGGTTTGGGGGTTTTTTTAGGCATAAAGATTGAAAAATTGACATATAATGCAATGTTATATTTGGTCATAATTCTGGTTTAAGGAATTACTGTTTTTCATGCATATTCAAATAGCTAACAAAAAGAAAAGGAAAAATATTATGTAAATAAAAGCAGCAGGAGTTTTGTATACAGGGTGACTTTACAAGCCTAGTTAAGCATGGTAGGACAGTTATACAGCCCAGTCAAGTATGGCTGATTGATTTTTATCTGCAAATTGTTATCAACTGTGAAAGCTGGCTGCAGGTTGTTAAAATCAAGAGCCCTGTGCATTCTATTTAGAGAACACTGGTTGCATAATAAATCTGTTTTCCTGTGAAAAGCAGGCAATTAGTATTAATGATTTCATCACAAAGAGCAAGAGAACACTTATAGGTTGCCAGAGATGCTGGGTTGAAAAACACTGTTAAAACAAAGATTATGATGCTGCATCCCTCAAAGCCTGGAGAAAAAGAGTAAGAGCTCAGAGACATGGTGCTAATAACAGCACAATGTGCAAAGTACACATTAAGAACTTTTGGACAAATTGGGTACTCTCTAGATATAATAAAAATTAAGAGAGGAAGACAGCCCACCAATACACCGTGGCCCTGTGTTAGGCATGCAACACGATACAATTTTAGCCTCATATTTTGATGGGATACAGAATTAAACAGAGAGTTAAAGATTGATGGGAAAAGGCTGGAGAGCTTTCTGTATGACAGGGGACTAAAAAAAGCTGGACTTTTAGCCTACCAAAAAAAAAATAAGAAGAAACTCATAAGGATTATAATTATTGTCTATAAATGCAGTAAAATACATACATATGGAAAGGAAAGAGAAAATATGAGACAACATATCCAAAACATTTTTTATCTGAATTATTGAAAACACAAACTTTGAATATATTTACCTTTTGTTAGGACAGCTTGTCATGATGTTTCAGCTTTCTAAAGAAAATCATATGAAGTTGAATACGAATTTATAATGAAAGTTAAGGAATTGGTCTAATTTGAGGAACATTTCATGGCAGGAGGGAGTTTTGAAAAGAACAGGGGGAAATAGTCTTAGATGTAGCTACGGGCTTTACATGAAAGTTAATTTCTGTAGCAGTGCCAAGTAGGTAGCAGGGATCTTTAACCATGAGTGATGACAAATTAACAAGTAGGGTATGTTGTGGTTCATTGGAATACATTGAGTGTAAATCTACAGAAAAATCATAGATATGGCATTATATGAATTAGGATCTAGAGACGACCTTCCAATAAGGCTTATCTAAATAACAAGCATATGAATAATTAATTAGCTCCCACGGTGCCTTGTAGATATGCAATAGAGATGACAACCAGTAAAAGAATGATGAAATATATGATAAACTAATTAAAATTCTAAAGGGGATATTGTAGTTCAGATTGTCTGCATCTCAGCCACTGGCCAGATGTGTCCATGGGTGCTTTGGTGTCCACTGTGTTGTAGTAAAGTGAGGTGGATATGTATGTCACTGTTCTGAATTGATACTACTGGGTGATAGAATGGATGCTGATGAAAGCTTAAAAAGGAGGCTGAGCCTAATTTCTGTAAAATTTGGAAGCAGGAAAAATTCAGGAGAGAAAACACCTCCAGGCAGTAAGTGAGCTTCTCTGCTCCAGGGCATTGAGAGTACTGGTATGGGACAGATGCTGTGAAGAGCATCTGGCTTCTGAGCTGCAGGCTTTGGGCTTCTGGAAGAGGAGTTTTGTACAGCAGAAGTCAGTTTCTCAGGACAGAGGTGCAATCCTCTGCTTTATTCTGCAGCCAAAATCATCCACTCAAGTGAGAAAAATTATTTCTGGTACCTTTTTCTGAAAAGCTCTTGCTGACATTCTGCAAATAATTCTACTACCAATGGTGAGTGGAGACTGAGCCAAAGGTAGGAGGGAAAGGAGGAGTTCAGCTTATGAAAAAAAATTATTAAAATCAATGCACTACTAGATAAGAGCCATCTCAGAGTCATAATATGCTGTCATGGACTATACCCTGACTGACACAATCACTTTCACTGACAAACATGAAACATTCTCATTACCAGTGGACACTTCAGAAGACGTGACTGAAAAAGTTCTTGGGTAAAATAAAAAAACCCAGACCACAGTATCTACAAGATACTGTGAGAAACATTTAGAAATGAGAACAGTTAGAAAGTTATTCTTAGTCTGAATTCTCTAAAACAATTAGACAAGTTTTGTATTCCAGTGAGGTAGCTTCTTGCTTAAATACCAGGGATCTGATTGAGATACATGTTAAGCCAGGTCATGCTTTCTTTTTTCTGCCAAATATAATTAAAAATGTATTGAAATGTGCAAGCTGCACCATTCATTAAGCATTTGCAGATGTAACACCATGAGGAGCACTGCTGCTGTTCTGCTTTTGGCACTTGACATTGCCATGGCAAAAAACATGCTGAGCTAATAGAGTGTCTGCACATTGGAAACTAAAGCACGGCTGGGGTTGAGAAAAGCAATTCCCTAAACTTAAAATTACCTGTAATGCAAGTTCTTGGAATTCTCCTTTAACTAAACAAATTTGTGTTGAAAATCTAAAAAATAAAGACCAGGACTGGCTAAAAATATAAGCAGGGATTTTTTTCTTTTTTTGTCTTTCTTTCAGAATGTGCAAATTTGGATTCCTGTTCTTATTTAGAACTAAACCAAGAATTACCAAGTTTGAAGTCCTTTACAAAATTTTTTCTTTTTATTTATAAAATATGTTCAACCATCATCTTAAATTATGAAATTTGATTTTAGACCACAATATCGATTGCAATATGAATTCAAGACGAGGGAGAATTTTTCCTGAAAGATGCAGGTTTGATAGGGTTGCAGTTGATAGGGTAAGTGCAAGAGGCTACTTAAGTGCATACTTCATACCAGAAAAATGCAAAATCATAGAATCTTTTAGGTTGTGAAAGGAGCTTCAAGACCATTGAGTCCAATCATTACTCTAACATTTCCAAGTCAACCACTAAAGAATGTCCCTAAGTGCCACATCGACTTGTCTTTTAACAGAGATGGTGACTCAATTGCTTCCCCGAGCAGCTGTCACAATGTCTGACAACTCTGTTGGTGAAGAAATTTTCCCTAGTATCCAGCCCAAACCTCCCCTGCTGAATCCTGAGGCCATTTCCTCCTGTCTCATTTCTTGTTTCTTTGGAGAAGAGACCAACCCACACTTGTCTACCCTTCTTTCAGGAAGTTGTAGAGAGTAATAAGTCCTCCTGAGCCTTCTTTTCTCCACTATAAACCACCCCAGTTCCCTCAGAGTAATGGCTTCCAGCTCCTCCTCTTTTTTGGCCATGCTGTATGCACTGATCCCCCCATCTTACTCTTTTTGTGACTGAAATGAATTTGATCACATTCAGTAAAAGCTTGGTTCCCTGGTCTTCTGGCTCAGCAAAATTCCCTATTTTGCAGCTTATCTTCTAGATTTTTGCTCTGACTCTGGCCAATGATACAAGGTTTTTTAAGTCAAACCTTAATGTGAATTGCTCTTATTGGTAGGTTGTCAAGTCTCAGTTTGAATTTTCCTTTGAGAATCTCAGAAAATCCATTTAATGGAGCTCCCATCATGATAGTATATCTCCTGTAATGAATTATCATTGTCTCTTTTTTGCTTCTTTTCATTCTTGGATGAGAATCCTTGGTCCCTAGTTCAGTGACTAGAGAAGCACTCCCCATGTATTTTTTTTCACAGTAATAAGTAAGCCTTATGTAGTGAGACACTACGTATCAGATATTTCCCTTGGGAGACATGACTCCTGTTTACTGAATACTGCTTCTCTACTGGTTATTTTTACAAACTGTACAATAATTTTGATGTGTCATAACCCACCAGTAATTTTGAATAGTAGCTTATCTCAGTCCAATGTCATTCTTGGCTGATGGCCTGGCAGCATTATCTAGATCTGGAAAGGTCAAAAACAAATTCAGTGCCAAAGCAATGATAAGCTGCAGGTGGGACTGCAAGCTTTCCAAATCACATAAAATAACAGGAAATTTTCCCAAAAAGGTTTTTTAAAATTTATAAAATAATGGAAATAAAAATTATTAATATGTCTGTGATATGTAAGTAGCAGAAGTTGCTGTCTTTAGATTATTGTATTCATCAGAATTTTTTGATACATAGTACTAGAATCAGTGAAATAATACCAGATCATGTTCCATATTACAAGCTCTCTTCAGTGAATGTTGTGGCTCAATATTTTGTTCTTTGTAGGTGTTTGTGTTATGTGAACATTTGGAAATAATTTTTGTAATCAGACCAGTGAAAAATATATGTTCTTATGATGTATGGACTTCTCACTCCTTAAAGTCCACAATTAATTCAGAACTTTGTGGTTACTTAGGAAGAAAAAAGCATCTGTGAAAAATTCATAGATGGAGAAAAATCAAAATCTTAAAGAAGATACAGGCTGATAGGAGAAGGAAGTTATAGATAGACAGTGAGCAGCTACCCATGCCCAGTTTGGCTGGTAAAATGGCAGTGGAAAATAAACTAGGCATCCCAGCAAAGCACAGGTCTAATGCAGAATGTTCAGAAGGAGCTGAGTCAGGAGCCTTGCTCCCAGCTGAGCACTGAGAATCAGGTGGAGCTCTGCTGTCCTAGCACTGCCAATGCCCTTGACACCTCATTCAGGCCTGTCTTTTGCATCTGTGCATGATGAGAGATTAATAAAGACACGGGTCCATGTCAGATCATAGAAAAAAAACAAACAGAGGTATTGAAGGACAGATATGTGCCATCTAGAAATGCAAATACATTAAAAAAAAAAAAGCTGGGTTACCCCACATCACTATTTTTTCCCCCCAGGTCAAATGAACATTTTACATGAGTCTTGTTAATTTCTCCTTTTTCAAATGGGTGAAAACACTTAATTTAATTTGGAGCCTACAACTCTGATATATCAGGTAGTCAGGAGCTGAGACTGCCACTGCAAATTCCACAGCTATGATGAGAACTGCAGCTGCTTGCTCACCTGGTTGTTTCTCTCCCTTCTCTTTCCAAATACTCTGTGCATACCATTGGTCTATTGAATGAAACTTTTTTTTTCCCAAAGGGTAATTGCCATCTTGAAAGATCTACGATTTCACTGGAACTTGGGGGTGCTTCTGGAATGGTTATTTTTGTTGATGGCAGTGTTGATATGAGCTGCAGCATGCTTCAAGGTGTTTCTCCAGCAGATGGTGAAAAATATTTTATAATATGGTTGATTGTAACAGTTGGAGTAGTTCTTATGTTCCTGGGCAAGCAGACTTTAAAAAAACCAAAAATTTTCATGATTGCAAGGATGTTTATGCACTTCTCTGGATAAATATAGCAATATTTACTATTATCCCTACAAGTTATAGTTTTCATATAGCAATGGCTAGATTTCTTCGTCTTGCTGCTTTGATGGTATTGAAGTAAGGCAAGCAGTAAAGATTGCAACCAGACATTTTATTACTGTTTACATGCATTAAGTGATGAGAAATAAATTAATAATTATTTTTGCATTTTTGCATCAACAGATAACAAGACCAAAGTCTTGGAAATGTCATCAGATTATCAATGGAGGTGGATTTTCTATGTGTATGTTCAATACCTGCAAATTTTTGCCATGGATTCACCAGAGCATATCAATCCCTTATAATTCATCTTTCATCTTTGCTCTCCAGGCTCCAAAAACACTTGACTTCCTCATTATAATTCGTTTAGTTTGGATCTGGAAACTAATGAAAACCTAGAAAAATACTAAATATTTCTGATTTGATATTTATTAAAATCCAATTTGGAAAAAAATGTGTATTCACATTAACCTCAGGGCTGTACTGAAATGACTTTCAGCTGTCAAAAAAGTTAAATGCAGAGGAAGCACACATTACTAATGAGGTTGATATTAAAGTCTTCATTTTGAGAAGTCTATTTTAAAGATATATGCTTTCCTAGCTATTATAGTTTACAAATAAAATTAATCATCATTAAAGTATGTAATAATACATATTTTACATTAATTGCTTCTGCCAATGTTAGGGCTTTAGGAGTCTGTATTGAAAACTGAACTCATTAATGCTATTGGAAAGCTTTTGTATTCTGATAATCATTGAAGTAATCTGAGATCTGGGGTTTTTTTTGCTGTTCTAGCACCAACTTTCCTTTCCCTGTCACTAAAAAATGTTGGTTTCTTAACTACAGTGCAAAATTTTTTCTCATATATCTTAAAATATTCTGTATGGTACTTGTGTGTGTGAATTCAATTTCAGCACATTTCCCCCTTAATTGTGTTCTTTAGTTTATTAACTGTTCGAAACAAGCCTTGAAGTGCAGTTAAATTGTACCATACTTAGAAGTGACAATATTTACTCCTGGTTCACTTGAAAAATATAATTTTCTGATTGAGATATGTGCAAAATCTTCCTAACTTAACCACCACAAATGTAGTGTTTATTCCATTTCTCACAGAAAATTTTATCAAGTTTATTAAAACCTAAACTGGATTTAATTACAATCACTTAAAACATTATTTTATGAAAACACTGTCACTATTTTTAAAGCAAACTTTTGTCTGTGAATGTCTTCCTTTACCCCACTCTCTAGGATACACACGATCCCTGACAGCTGATCTGGGGCACAGCAAGTCCCCATGCTTTGCCAGACCCTTTCTCCTAATTAGCCTCTCTCCATGCTGCCCCTCTTCTGTGACTTTCAACAGCATATTCTGACTTGGAAGAGACCAACAAGGATCATCGAGCCCAACTCTTAAGTGAATGGCCTGTTTGGAGAGCAAACCCACAACTTTGGTGTTATTCCGTGTTGTTCTGGAACACACCAACAAAAACGTTCAGTCCACATGTTTGCAGGTGCTAACCTGGGGCTGAATTATTTTGAGTGAAGTGTATTTGTTTCAAATGGTGTGAGCAAGTCTCACCAGGCTCTCCAACCAGTGTACACTGTGACCCTTTGTTTCTACTCTTTCCTTTGCCATTGCAAGGACTCCTAACATCCTCAGAAGGGCAATTTAACTGTCTGACCTCCCCATTTCATATCAGCAGAAGCAAAGGTAGGATTTAGGACAAGAATAACTTAAGAGCTTTTAATTTCCATAATTAATTTTTCTACAATATTGTCATATGTACCTAAGCACTACTAACAAGGTACAATTCAATCCTTTTGTTGTTGTTGTTGTTGTGTTTGGGTTTGTTTGGGTTTGTTTGTTTGGGGTTTTTGTTTGTTTGGTTGTTTTTTTTTGTTGTTTTGATTAGTTTGATTTGGTTTAGGGTTTTTTCTTTTGTTTGGGTAGGCTTTTTTGTTGTGTTTTTTTGTGTTTTGAGGCATAAAAAATTAAAATAGGATAATTCCTATTCAAATGTCAAAGTACTGAGGTAAACAGATAGTAATAGACTTTCACTCAGACATTATGATTACTTAAATTACATTGAAATGAAAAGGCAAACAATCAACAGAGTTCTTTAAAAGGTTCAGTGCAAATTAGTTTCTGGCAAGGACTGTGCACTGTTCAAGGTTTCATTAAAGCCTTTCATTTATGAATTATGTCAGGGAAAAACAAAAGATGCTATGTATACTATAAAATGAGACAAATGCCTCAGAAGCCCTCATAGGCCATTGGGCAGCTCATTTTAAGATGGTTGTGAGGACCATTATCTATCACTGCCATGGGCTCACAAATAGCAGCAGGACTTGGGAAATAAAGGCATTAATCAGAAATGAACATTTATGTGTATGTCTCTCTCCGGAGTTTAATTGTAATCTAGAACAGTATTTTAAACATGAAATGCAAATATTTATTCTCCCTATTTTTCTAAGGAAAAGTGTGTTTGAGGACATGCAGCATCATGCTGACTCCTATCTGTTGTGTCTGACAATAGGTGGCACTGGAAATTTTCTCATGCAAATCTGTTGAGCTTAACCTTCAAGTTTTTTGTAATTGAAGTAGTCCCCAGTAAACATTTCCCTGTATAAAATATTTTGGAAATATCACTGAAACCATATCCTTCATTTATTTACACAGTTTCATTCCATTGTTTTGAGACTATTTGTTAAAGAAATATAATGAATATTTATGTTTCTGGTCATACTATTCACACTGGAAGACAGTTTTATTTTTCTATTTTCTCAGATGTTTATTTTCCATCATACTTTCATACCTGTATGAGTTAATTTGTCAGAGTTTCTTTATCAGCTCTCTAGGATGTTTGACCAGAACATGACAAATGTTCCAGTTCAGCTATTTTATGTACACTTTCCACAACTTTTTCCATTCTAGTTCAAAGGAAGAAGGAAATGAAAGACACTTGCATTCTGTCAGATGAGGTTTCTCCTTAGAGCACAACTGCAGCAGCAGAATGCTCTTGCTAGATTCTGTTCTTATCAAACAGGGTCTGATGGTTCTATGTTCATCACGAGGAGATTGTATCTTCAATGCTGTATCTGTGCACATGCTCTCTGCTTCCTTTCCAAACCTTCTGTGGGTAAGACATCAGTGTTGTGCAAACAAGCTTACACCACCTCAGCATGATGCAAACAAGTTTCTGCTGGCTCCAGTGGGAGCTGGGCACCTGAGAGCTTCTGAGACATTTCCAGCTCTTGCAGGGAATGGAGCATGTGAGCTTTTGTTTTTTCTAATTGACTCAGCTATTAAAAGGTCAATAGGGTTATGATACAAAAATTTGTTCTTCTAATGCTCTTCTAATGGCTCCTCTTCTGACCTTGCTGATGGTCAACAAATTTTTACTGGACTGAGGCTGTAATCATTCTTGTGGATTCTGAGCAGAATTGTGTCATATTCAGTGCTTGAAAAAGAGTACTTTAGTCAAATCTGACTGTGTGGGAGACAAATGGATATTTGAAACTGAATAAGAAATAGACTGAAAGGAGGTGGGGGGAAATAAAAACAAAGGAAAGAAAAAGATGGGAAACCTCATAGAAATGTGGGGAGATGTGCAGTCAGTACAAAATGAATAGTCAAATAGAAAATGCAAAGAAATATTGGAAAGAAAATGGAAGAAAACAATGCCCATTTACGGATATGTTTATGTTGAAAGAGTTGCCTCTGTACTTTGTAAACTGCATTTCTCTTGCAAGCAGTGAAACAAAATGTAACAGCGACAGGGTGAGCTCTGACTGTGCTGCCTGCCCCAGTGCTGGAGAGCAATGACCTCTGCTAGCTCTCTCTTCAGAAAGTCAGCACCCGTAGGCTTCCCCTGGTTCAAACTAAACTCTTCCTCAGGACCTCTGGTCAGTTCAGACAGCATGAACTAAACCCAGCTGCAACATCTTGGAAAAAAATTCACGCAGCAGGCTGTTCCAAGTGCTCCATTTTATTTGAAATCATTGGTTCCTGGAGAAACTATCTCAGATCTATTCTATCTCTGGGGCTCTTAAAGAGCATTACAAGCCAGCAGGCATCATGAATAGGCTTCCACTCCTGGACCAGGCTAGCACAGAGACTAAACCTGAAAATTGAGTATCTGCTTCCAAATGGGCAAACAGCAGAGGGAAGGTGCATCAGAAGCAGCCGCTGACTGGAGATTTCACTGATAACATTCCTGCTCTCAGTGACACTCTTACAACACAGTTGGATTTTTTTTTAATTAAAACAGCTAATTCACTTTAAACAAAATGTGAAATAACTCAGATTGTATTTTTCCTGATGGAAAAAATGCTTTGTAGGCCTTGCAGCTGATAGGGAGTGCAAACCTTGAAACCCCTGGAGACTGGGACTGTGTGGAGGAGAAGGTGCTGAGCAGTGCACAGCCTGTAGCAGCCATCCACCAAAATGTAGCAGCTGTACCAAGTGCCATCGTGCTTTTCAGCATGTGTTTACAGCAAGAAACAAATGCCCATATTTCTTGAGGCTTCAAGTAGCAAAGAGGAATGGGAAGTCCTGCAGCTGTGCAGTTTTCACCTCAAGGCCAGTCTCACACCTGGGAACATCTTGTGTCAGGGGAATAGGAGAGGAGAAGGAAAGAAAGTAATTGGAATCCTCCTGGGTCTTTCTCTGAGATCTCTTTCTCTGGATCCAAAGTGCTTCCTACGTCATCTATATCTCGTTTCCTTAGAAAAGTGAGTGTATATAGTTGTTTTCTGGACAATTTATTTTTTCTTAAAGAATTTCCATCATTAGGCTCATGGCAGAGATAAATATTTGAGGAGGAGCTCATACTTGTGACCCTCCTTAAGAGGGAAGAAAAACCTTCTGCCAGAAGAGAGAATCATTACACATCTTCATTTTAGAAACACTGTGCAGCTATATCTAACCAGTGGATATAAACCCACAAGTATGTACATAAAATCACACATGCTATGGCAGAACAGGATAGAAAATGAATACCACAAGGCAAGCATCAAACATATTTATAAAACTAGCCAAATATTCTCAACATTATAATGTTAAGAACAATATAGGAAATTATATAAGCAAAATCAGAATATGGGTAAGCATATATACTCAGTATTTCTCATCTGAGTTTGATGGAAAAAGTTGTTTTAAAGGTTTCTTGTGTCATTTTGCTGCAATTTACATTGACACCTGACAAATGATAGCTGAAAATGTCATTCAACATATGTTCCAAATTTTCGTAACAGATTTTGCAATGGCTGTGATGTTAAATTTGCATCACCAGCCTTTTTAAAAATCAAATAACAATAATTGGAAAGCACTAAAGTGATTATCAGGAAGAAATATTTTAAAAATTCCAATTAATTTTGTATTTTCTAAGACCTCTGGTATTTTCTGAAGTCTCCATTCATCTCAGAATTCTGAGCTTGTTATATTGTCAAAGCTTTCACTCTTGATTATTGTATGTCTTCCTGAATATTAATTTGGGTTTTGGAAAGCACATTTTTTAAAAATAGTTTTGTAAAGTTGTATGAACTTTTCTTCTAAGATGCCTTGATACTAAAGATTTTTAATATATTTGACATGGATGTTTTTCTCTGCACTTAATATTTGCAGTCACTACTTTTTGGGTGCAACAGAAGACATTTGGCTGTTATGAGAGGCTAGCTTTGCTAATATACTTAATTCTTATTAGTGCTGCTTCTTACCTATTACTCAAATGGGTCCATTAGCAAAACCTCTTTCAGAAATCACAGGCACTACAAAGGACTTGGGAATTTTCTGTCATTCCTTTCACTGTTGCTTTCAGCAGCTTGATTATATAGAGCAGGGCTTGTGTCCCTACTCCCTTTGTACATTTTCTAAACAAGATTTTTCATGCCAACAACGTACAATATACTTCTGTGAACAGAAGTTGTGGAGCAAGCAGCTTTTGCTGACCCAGTCCATCTGTTCTTTTCTGTTCTTTGTAGCTGGAATTCTGTTTCTGTTTCATCCTGGACTTTGACCAGGATTTTATCATCAAAATGTACTTTAAAACTGTTACTATTATGAATATTTGCTTAATTAATTCAGATTTTTTGTCATCATAATGGATTGATTAAAAAGTGTGGCTTACTGCATCATACTAGTAAGTGGAATTGTTTTAGCTTCAATCTTATAAACTACATGATCCTTCACTGCCCTGATGACCTTGGATTTCATGACATAAAATGCAGAAATAACTATTTTTGCATGAAACAACATCTTGCTTTTCTTCTGTTTCCTAATATTCTTGACAGAAAATGTATTCAGTTATATTTTTCACTAGCTTTGAATGCTCAGCACCTGCCTGCTGGCTCAGTTAGCAGAGTTGCAGGCTAAGCCTGGGGAATCTCAATACCGTGTACATTTTGTCAGAACACTGTCTTTTTTTTAACCTGCAAAATCTTAGGTTAACAAAAATAAAATCTTCCTAAAGGAGAATTAGATTGACTGAAATTCCTGATCATTGAACATAGTTTTTTCTCATGTTTCTCAGGTTTTTCTCATCCATGCAGTGACAGCAGTGTTGATTGCTAATTTTACAGGTAGACTGGTTTTTGCAGACAAATATTGAGCAAATTGAGCAGTTAAGGTTACCAGATCCTGATTTCTTGAATTACTGAAAACCTCATGAGAGATGTTGGAGATGTTTTTCCTATCAGACTGAAAGAAAAAAAAAAAATTAGGTCTCCTCAGAAGCATATGCATAATGGATTTGGACTCATCTGTAATGAAGTCAATATTCAAAACATACAAGTAATGTATCAATATTATACTGGGAGAGGATAGTTTTGTGGTTATGAAGAGAATTGCTTAATCTTCCTTTATTCTTTTGAATAAACTAGGACCCCGTTAACCAGCTTAATGATTTGTATATGATCGTTAGCACATTGTTTTTAGATTTAGGGCATAATTATTTCTGGCTTGTTTCTCCCATTTCACAAGAGAAAACACACAGAACAGCAAGAATTTGTGGAAAAAAATGTAGAAATAAAATGAACTTCTCTAATCATCAAATGACCTGTCCTAATTAATTTTTACCATTGCTGCATATCTTCCATAGGTATAGGGAGGTGTCCTGAAGCCCATTGTATGGGTTCCACCAAGGCAAGGAATCCTGCCTTTGGGACTCTTGCATGATGTTTCCTTGGTTTCAAATGCAGCAGTTGCTAATGAGACATCTTAGCTGACATAATCTTTTCCATTAACACATAAACTGAGTTCTAACTTCTGATTACAGCACTTCATTATATGCCATTAAATTAATGAAAGATTGATTTATCTCATGATGCTGAGTGAAGTAGCAGATGAAATTCCACATTGATAAACATCATGTAGTTTTCTCAGAGAAAGAGAAGATAAACTATACATACCTTATAATGAGTTTTAACTTGACAATTAGAACTGTAAAAGAAGATCTTTAAGACATCTTGAATAGGATTGAAAACATTATCTCCATCCTTAGAAACTGTAGAAAGATAGTAGTAGAATGTCTTAAAAAAAAGAGAGAGAAAATTATATGTGGTTATACTACTGAATACCTCTTTGATATAGTCACATCTTTATACCAAGCTTTTCTGAAATCAGGTAAAAAAACACAGCAGAAGTGAAATAGGCAGAAAGACAAACAGGAAGGATGGTCAGTGTCATTGAATAGTGTCTCCTCATGAAACCTGAAATGGATCAAGTTCCTTGGTCAAGAACCAGGAATGACTCAAAAATAAGAGAAATTTATCAAATCAGAAATAAACTAGAGATCCTAGGAAATACTTGCATTGGTACTTATTTAAGCAGTACTTACTGGTATTTGTACCTAAGCAGCATTTTGCGCAATATAACTCTAGAAGCAGTAATGTCAATATTCATACTGAAAGTTTAAAAAAAACTACGTTATTTTCCATAAAGTGTCTATTGACCCATAGCCAGAGGACTTATAGTTGTTAAAAGCTTATGTGGTTTCAAAAGATGATTTGACATACTATTGAAATAAATAATAAAAATACATCCATTAAAGGCAATATAAATCCAGATGTACAATCTCTAGCTTTGGAAGTCCCTAACTTCCAAACTAGAGCAAGAGGTAGTAGAAATAAGTCTGTATACTTGCTCTGTTCCTGCACCTTTGCCTAGAATTTGTGTTTAGACATCGACAAGTTCACCTTGTTAGTTCTCACATTATTTCTTCAATAATAGTAATAGGAGAGCAAGTGAAAAAGCTTTAGCAGAGAAACAAAGTTTTCTTCAAAAAGGTTCTTCATATTGTGGTCCTGGACTGCAGTGCATTGTAAAGATGAGTCAAAAATGGAGAAACTGATTGGAAATTTCTTGGGTCAACTCATTCACTCGGACAGGTAATTCAGCTACAAGGGGAGGATCAATGACTTTTTTTCTGTCTGAGAAGCTGCCCCATATGTCAGGTCAGTCACTAATTACAGCATCACAGTTCTGTACCTCAGTGACGAGCATGGCCATTAGCATGGTCTAATGAATATAATGGAAGGCTTTAGGGTTTGACCTTCAACCCTGGGACATAATACTGGCCATTGGGCTGCCTGCTCTGAGCAAAGTGAAGCCACCTGGACTTAATTATTTCATGTGAACAAAACATCTTCTTCCAGGTATTTCTGAAAACTGTGGAGATTTCACATTAATCAGAAAGATGGTGTCTCAGGACTCTGTTTCCAAACTGAGAGTATCCAATGTAAGCCTAGAGGCTACAAATACTGTGCAGGACAAATGCTAAGTGCATATTAAATCATGGCTGGCAAATATACTGAGAGGCCCAGGAGTGCCTGACAGCCCCCAGATCTGGCTGTACTAGCTGGCTGCAGATTGCTCCATGCCATGCCTGGAAGGACACTGCCTGTATGGACAAGGCTCAGCTCCTTCACCCGTTTTCACTGCAGGAAGCCATTGCATCGGAACTGAACGATGCTTAATCTAACAGGTCCTGGAATCACTCTGAAATGTGGGATGTGCTGCTAATGTACCTGCTTTCCTAGTCAGGGCTAGAGAGATAAGTTAAAACATTTTCAGACATGCAGTAGGAACAAAACAAGGGAAGATAAATTTCATTTACCTAGACCTCCCATAAAAAATTTTAGTAAAGACAGGAGAATTTCCTTTGGACAGGTCAGACATTTTTATGCAACATATATGTAAGTAGATCATGCTCCTTGTCTGGTAAGCACTCAGTTTTATTATTCTGTGAAACAAAATCTGCAGTTTTCTTCACAAGGTTTTACTTGGGGCATAGCTCTGTATTTTCACTCTACTTGTAGTCTACAGGTTTTATTTGTAAACGTAACCATGTAAAAGAAATAACCTTGCCTAATTAATAATTTATTGTTGTTTCTTCTGTTTCAAATCTAACTGCTTCCAATTTTCTACTTCCTGCAGGGTGCCCTGACCCATAATTAGTCTGTTAAAAGGATTTGTTGGTATCAGATCTATTTTCAGGCATGCCAACTACCTCATGTATTACAAGAACTTTTTTTAATAAATGCTTGTTTATATTGCAGAACTATCAGAATCCCAGCAAAAGCCAAAAATAACAAAAACTTATTTTTAATTTATTTTATAAGATATTTTTAATTTGAAAATCAATTGCTTTAAAAAAAATTGGTGCTCTTGTATACATATTCTGTCCAGCAGTGATTTGGACTTCTGGGCTCAGAACTCACTAGTTAAGCTACACAACACAATCCATAGGAGGTGAGGATCCTGTCAGTCAGGAGATCCATGGTAGGTGTAATTATACACTTCCCTTGAGCTTCTCAGGGAGGCTTTCATAATTATTTAAACAGCTTTTAACTTTTGAATGTTATTTTCTGTGTCCTTAATTAACATTATCCTTAATTAACAGAGAGATTCAGAAAAAAAATTGATGGAATGATACATTGAAAATTTTTAATATATTAGATTTTTACTTGTATTGAAGTTTTACATCTTACAATTCAAACTGATCTCATTATTGCAAAAGAACTAAAATATTTAACAGAATATGACAGAAAAGTGATTTTACCCATTTAAATAATATGCTGATGTCTACTTTTTAAAAACAGAAGATGATCCTCCTCTGTCTCCACCTGGAAGATTCTAAATTAGTATTTCCTTTGGTATTGAGAGTTGGTAGTGCTTTAGTCTATGAGGATGTTGTGAGACCCAAACTGAGACAAGTTATTATATTTTGGCAGCTTTACATAATATGATTACATGAAGAAATTATTTTAGATAATATTTATTTGCTACACATCAGTCTGACTTTATATTCCTAAAGTGAATCTTACAACAATGAATTGGGAGATTAACTTTTTTCAGTGTTAATAGAAATAGTTCTGGATTTTGCAAATGTTAATGTTGATGAAGTTGCACATTATGGATAAAATGTAAAATATATATATGGAAAAATTTAATACTTGGGGTTTTTCTCCACTTGTCAAACAGAAAGACATGTGAACTTTTGATCCTGCAGATCGGCAATACAGAATCCGCAATATATTTTGTAATAAATAAACTAAATGTTAGGTTTACATTGTTCATTACTTTCAGTAGTAATCTGAAAGGTGTCTGTGAAAAGGTGTGAAAGGGTAAGATATCCCCAGGAACAAGAACAGGTGTTCTTGCATCCTATTTTCTAGCATGCTAAGGATGTTATGGTAAGGGATACTTCAGAACATCAACCCTCCTATATCTTCCTATTCATGTTGCCTCCATTGCCCTGCAGTGCTTCATCCTCTATGCTGATAAACAAATTTTTTAAATAAAAATGGAAGATTCTTAATTTAAAAAGAAGCGGAAGATGAAAGTGCTATTTTATCTCATAGGAATGCTCTAGGAATGTAATTTATTATTTTGTTCCTAGATCAACACTGCACAATAATTTAATGCATTTGTTGACTCTTGAGATCTTCAGTAGTACTCAGATCTTCTACATAATTTAGGCTAAAATATCAAAAGCTAAGGGCCAATGGAAGTAAGCTAAGGAAAATGGTGTAATGGCTCTTATTCTATGATCTCAAAGGATGGAAATACCTGCCCCTGTTTTTAAACTTTTCTTCCTTTTTGGTTGTGTGGTTTGTTTTTTTCTCTTTTTTTGAGAGTGACAAAGCTGGTAAGAAGTGGAAACTGCAATCTTGCCAGGAAATTGTATCATCCCGCCAAGAAATTGAATAATCCTGCCAGAAAGGGTACAGACAATTATTTACCCTTGTGGTAAAGCCCAGCAAGACACTGCAAATCCATTTATTAATAATAAACTCAATAGTGGAGTGCTTTAACTATTTTAACTACATAATCCTAAATGTTTATTTAGTAGCTGACTGTGGTTGTTACTTTTTAGTGATGTCAACAAACATTCACAAAAAGGAACAAATCTTTTGACCTGATGCTCTTGGAAAAGAGTACCTGCCTCATACATGTACTAAAATAAGCGTTAGCAAAGCTGAAGAAGGCAGATGTTTTCTTTCCCTGACAGAAAATTGTCTTAGAAGAAAGTGGGATGAGTACATGAATCTTACTTATTTGGGAATGAGTTTTTCTCTCATCTCTTAAAATAATACATTTAGTCTGCGAATAGTCATTTTGCAGAAGCCTGTATTCTATAAATTGCTGTATCTCTACATTTTTCTTAGATAATAATCCATATCAATGTACCAAGGTTCCTAGAGAAAAATAATGTTACGAATCAAAGAAAGATCAAAAAAATAGGCAGAATATCCACTGCTAATCATTCCTTTAGCTATTCACTAGATTATGGATTTTGCTTCTGTCATTTCAATTACACTATCTACATTCCATTTTCCTTCCACTAAGAGGGTTAAAGTTCCTTTCTAAAATTAATTTGATATCTATGGATAGTTTCATTTTGCTAGGTCTAGTCAGTGAGGGTAATTTGACATATCAAATCATGCTATTTAAGTCAAGAAGGAAAGCTTAAATTACTTTGTTTCATCTCCTGTATCCTTTGGGTTATATATTTTTCCACAGGTGTTAAACTTACTGATTGCGTATGAATTAATTGTTCCATTGAATAAGACATTATTTTATCATCCATTTAATCCATTTTTAATCAATTTTTTTCAGTATGTTGTACACTGCTTAGTCACATTTGCAGTCACAAATGAGGAAATAACTGTCAATTTGTAACCATAGATTTTTGCTTAAGGAGACTGTTAGGATCTTGTATTCCTTGGTTTTTAGTTTGATTTTTTTTCTTACTTTAAACTATTTCTTAGGAACTGATATGTGTGTGTGTGTGTGAGAGAGAGAGAGAGAGTTGTAATTAACTATTATCTTTGCACGTTTTTAAAATACATTAGAACTTGCATATTTTCCATACTATACTTACAAATTGCCTTCCTCAATTTATTTACTGCTGTCTATTAGTACAGTAGAAATTTCTTATGCTGTTTTGGTCCATTCCTTGTTTTGGAAGTTGATGTTGTCTTTTTTGGTCCATGAGATTTTAAATCTCTCTTAGACTCACTCCTTCCCTTGATAGTCTCCTCCAGTATGGCTGTCATGTCTTTCCAGATGTGAAAGTTTGAAACTGGCTACATTAAATATAAATTTGCTCAAATTATCAAAGGCTCCAATTTAACTGCACAGCTGTTCTGAATTCATGGTGAATTATTAGACCTCCAGTGTGGTCTTTCCATTTTATAACTAAAAATAAGTATTATTTCATATTTGCTCTGAATAAAGACTAGAAATTGTTGAAGCTTTTTGAGCCTGTGGGGAACCTTGCCCAATTCCCTGGCGATTCCATCTGAGAACAACTTTTGAAATCTGAAATACAGCTCTATTTTTAATATCAGAACACAGGGTGCTTGTATGTCAGATGCCTGGTGCCATTACCTCTAATAATCAAACCTGCAATTTTCTCAGATAATTAAACAGAATCATTTGACAAGATACATTTTCTGGGAAAGCGTGTCAATTGTTTGCATTGTATTTTTACTCTTTGTCTTATATTAATTACAGTCCTTTATATTCATTATTTTTTAATTCCATATGAGGTCTCTCATTACTTTCCCCAGGGCTGATGTCTAGCTAGCGTGCCCATAGTCATGTGGGTCAGGCTGCACACTCTGGCTCAATGGCTTCAATGGCATACTTTATTCATTTGTATTTTCTCTGGCATGCAGAGACCTAATTAAAATTGCTACCAGGGAGTCAGAGACGTCTTCTATCTACAATTACAGTAAAATGGGGTGGTAATTTTAAAATGTTTTCCCCCAGCAAAGTCTCCTGAATTAGAGCTGAAAAATCTCTGAGATTACCAATTTAAATATAATTTAAAAAATTATTATGCAATGTTATGAAGAATGCAATAATCAAGTAGTGAACGAAGGGGAGCTATAACCTCCATTATTAAAAAGAGAAATAAGGAAGATCTGGGTAACTACAGGCTGATCTCTCCTTTATGCATGGCAAGATCATAGAGAAAATCCTCCTGGAAACTATGTTAAGTTACATGGAAAACAAGGAGGTGATTGGTGACAGCCAACATGGCTCCACAAAGGACAAATCACAACTGATAAATCTGGTGGCATTCTAAAATGGAGTTACAATGCTGGTGGATCAGGGAAAAACAATTGATGTCATTTACCTGGACCTGTGTCTCTTTGTTGGTGACATCCACAAATTTGAGGTTGCATGAGGATTTATCTGTACCTGAAGCTTCTTCTTTCCTCTCTACAGGTATGAAATGCAGAGGTACACCAAGTTTTACCTGATTAAATTTGGGCAGACTGGTCAGCTGGTCACAGAAATGCAGTCGAAGGTGCCCTGTGGCATTTTGAAATCTAGTGCAATACACTTCTCAGTGCACCACACTCAAGGAGCTTCTGGAACTGATAAGTGAAGCTGGGTGAAGGTAGTAACTAATTTATAAGCTCAGCAGAAATACTTCCATCTCAAGGGTTATGTTAGAAATCTCAGAGAGCGCAAATGAAAGAGGAAAAAACAAAAGTAAAAAAATGTGAATCACAAATTCAGGTCTAGGAACAAAACTGGTCTCTTAAAACATTGTTTTACTCAGGTCTGATACTAGCATAGTGAACTGCAACAGGAAATGAAGGATTATTTGAAAACCAAACAATGAGGTATCAGCCAAACCTTATCTTCACAGCATGGTAATTTGTGTAATGGCTCATAATCAGATTTTATGGTCCTGACATTGCTTTTCTTCTAAATAACAAGCTGAGTAATCCTTAAAAAGTTGTAGACAATGAGCTAATTTGACCTAATTCCTGTGTTCCTATTGTAACAATTACACAGGTTTTAGTTATTTCTAATATTATGCGTTCATCTGGTAAGAGACTGACAAGCAGACACTGCTGATCTTATTTAATCCTAATTTTAGCTAAATCATACACAAATCTCTCTCTCCCTTCCCTAATGACTTCCCCAGCACCATCACCCCAGCTAGACGTGTGTCTCCAGCAGGAGCTGTTCCTTGCTGTTGCTCAGTGGCTGCCTTGACTGTGGAGCTTGAGGCACCAGGCACTGCCAGGGCACAGCTGCTGTGCTGCTGTGGGGCAGCAGCCTGGCTACACCTCTTTGGAGAATAGGTGATTAATTATAAAAACCTTAGGGTCGTTTTGGACCTGCTGGGGCTATGTGGAAAAGAAAGAATCTGAAGAAGGAAGGAAAGATAAAAAAGAGAACATGGAGTGGCAGTTGCTGCTGACTCCCAAATCTCAAAAAAATTCTGTATATTTGTTCAAAACTGAATGAAGCAGACACATAGTTTGGATCAAAACCATGACTGAAGGTATGAGCTCTTTTCTCTTGCTGCTCCTTTGTTCTTAGCTTGCTTTCACTATTTCTCCACTGCTGTTGTAAATATTGAGTCTTCCATAAAGAAGACTCAAAAGCAATCTGAATTAATGTGATAAGACAAAGCTGGAAAATAGCTGTTTAGAGAAGGTCTAATATTATTTTCCAGTTGCTGCAAGTGTAACTCTCAACTATTTTGTCCTGTTTATTTTAAAGTCTGCTTGTATATATAGGTTTATACATATATATAGATGTAATTTTTGCTCTATTTTAGACTTGCTGGATTCATAATTGCTGCATATCTGAATCCCAGTATTGACTACATCATGATTAAAATTTAATACTTTGCTATTAGTCAGCTATTCACTGTGTCCATTTTCAAAGTGATGAAACTGTGTGAAATGAACAGACTTTTCCCTTTGGAACTAAACCCTTTCCCTCTTATTGGCTATTTATATCAGATTTCTAGGCCTTCCACCCTTTCCCTGTGGTCCTAAGTGCATTTCTTGGGAACTAGGTGTCACTCATATCCGTAAAAAAATAATTCACCTAGGATTGACTATGCTTGAAAACTGAACATAAAGTATAAAATTTCTGGGGTCACTTCCCTCAAGAAATGAAAAAATCTTCCTTTTTCCAGCTCTTTGGTTTTCAGACTGCCATTCTCATTCAGCGAGGTCACAGGATGAAAACTCCCTTGCTGAGAGCCTGTGTATCGATCATAGTTATGTCTCTGCAGATGCACCATTTTATTGCCTTGCTCTGATATTTCCCTCTGCTTCCTGATCTGTGCTCTGTGTTTATTGCATTAGGTATTGCCTTCAACAGCAGTGATATTCTAGCCATGCCATAGGAAATAATCCATCGGTTTATGCAACAATCATTAAAACATCACGCATCAGTAAAATCTACATAAACTGGTGCAGATGAGCCATGAATGTCTCTGGTCAGGCTATGATACACTGAAATGTATTCTGTGAAGTGCAAGTGCCATTGCACAAGGGTATTATTAATGCAAGTGGATGAAAATGGATATTTCTGAGGATGAGAAATGTTCTATAGCTCTTTAAGGTAATTCTTGTTCTTACTACCCAACAGCCACTACAAGAATATGAGGAAAAAAAAAAGTTATTGTGTTTATTTTCATCTCAGTAGTTTTTCCCAATTTCCTAAACCCTTCAACTAAATAAAGCTTAGATGTAGTTCTGTGGCTGAAATTATTTGACACAATGCTTTTCTTGTTTTAGAGGTGATGCCTTGGGTTTTACCTTTTTTAGGGAGTGCTGGAGTCAGTAAGCCAAGAGTTTCCCTGAATCTTTCAGAGAGAGATCAGAGTGCAGGGATTGAATTAAAGCCTTTGGATGGATCGAAGTATGTTAAGCCACTACACATAAAGTAGAGGTATAAATTTAAGTTTTAGTATAAGCAAACAAGTAAGTAAGTAAGTAGAATGAGTTTTAAGTGCTTTTAATAAGTAAAAGGTCTTAGATGCCAGAGAAGTAGTACATGTTCTAGTGAAGGTTGAAAAACGTAGTCCTAGATACTAGTGTTTCTGTGGAGACTCCAAGAACCTAGCTTAAGACATAATAGAGTTATAGTTAAGAATATTGCTTACATTTTTCAGATAGAACAAGATAGACCATGTACATAGTTTATACCTAGCCTGGCGTGCTAAGAAAATATAATTCTAATAGGTTAAGAAGTAGTGGTCCGAGCCCGTGTCTTAGCTTGTTAGAAAGTTTCTATAAAAGAACATGCTTGGGAAGAGCTGGGGCTTTATGCAATTGCTTTTGCCACTTGCATTTTGCTATTGCTTTTTGCCATTGCTTTGCTTTGTTTTTGCCTTTGAGACTGATGTGCTTCTGCATTTAACAACTTTATAGCAACTATTAGCTGCTTGGCTTTTTGAAGACAAACAACCCAACAAGCTGGGTGTGTAAGAGCACTCGGTGGTCTAATCTCACGGGGGGTTGATTTTTGTAGATTTCCTAAATAAAAAATTATTTATTTAAATTCAAACAGATTTTGATGAATGGAGACAGGCAAAAAATAACTGGAAAAAAAAATCAGCCTCCACACGTAGCTGTGGAAGAGTTTGCACAGGCAGATTAACTATTCTTAGGTCACTACAGGTAATAAAAGCCAATTCTGGTCAAGCAGTATCAGTGTTCTGAGTTACAATGGTATTGTTAGGTAAATTATTGCTCATTTATTTCTCTGAGGAGTCTATTCTAGGAGCCACTTCTATGGATGATGAGGCATGTGCAAGGAAGTGAAAGAGAAAAACAACTGTTTTAAAAATAATAATTTCCCCAATAAAATAATTCCAATAGAGTAACTTTGTGAAACAACAAATCTCGAATATGTTCAAGTGAACATACTACTCACTGCTCACAGCTCTGAGATAGTGGCTGATCTGAATCTTCAGATCATCTTGTGGTGAGATGAGAGGTAAATGGTGTTTTTTCTAATGCTGATATACTGCAATTTAATGTTGCATTTTTGATTTACATGACTATGAGAGGGAAAGGTAAAGTAACCATAGTTTACTTCCTGTTCAAAAGATATTGTGAAGAGTGCTGAAAACGGTATTTGTGGTAAACCTAAGAAAGCCCACAGTCGTTTTAGGAATTTGTCATATCCCAAATATTAAAACAATTTAGAAACAACAGTAAAAACTGAAAATTGAAAAGAAATAATTCACAACTTTCTATTCCTGAAGCTTTCTGTAAAATCTTTTAATCAAAGAAAGCACAGCAAAAAATTAGAAATTACATAAAGTGTTGTCTTAAGACACAGTTTTTTCAAGATTGCCCTCTGTAGTTTTACCATATATTCTTTATTACTGAGGATGTGCTTCTGTGCTAACTGCTCACAGAGAAGTATTTTAGTCTCTTGGTGCTTCCAGCAGATGAGGCAACTGAGAATATGAAGGATCCATACTCTGACCAACTATGGTCTTTTTAGGGGGCACCTTAGGAAGTGCTGGGCTGTTTTGTTTTCTGTCTGAGAAACTTGTGTGTTAGGAAAAGGAGCATTTTCCCTGCGTGCCTGAAAACCTCACAGATGCAGACTTCATATGCCAGCACTCTAGCTGAGCTGCTGGGAGAACCAGGCTAAGCCAGATCCTTGGAACAGGTTGCTTTGTGGGGACTCAGGAGAAGTCTGTCCACGTGGTCATTCAGGATGGATCAAAGCCCATGCAGATATTTTTTCTTACCTTGGATTTAAACCAAGCACCATGCTCTGGAAGGGGAAAAGCTCAAGCTCTTGGTTCTAGACCTGCCTTTTAGCTGTCTCACTATGGGCTGTGAGCCAGTGCTGGTGGGGCAGGCTGCTCTCCAGCTGGGCTCACCATCTTATGTCCTGAACATAGCCCCAAGCCCAGGTGGACATTTCAAATATGAGCTACAACAGGCTGGCTGCATGGAATGAGAATTTGCTGGCACAAGAGCTTAGCAGGTTTGATCCTTCTCTGAAGTTACCCTTCAGTCACTTTGTGGGGCAGATACAACTTCAGGGTTAGAGGGGATCAACAAAAAGAGCTGAGGATGTCATGAGTACATGAGTACATCAGTTCAAACATTGCCTCCCTCTCACAGAAGACTCAAAGAATTGAGTCTTACAGAAAATGTGCCTTGAAAAACATCAACACAGTGTACAACAAAACCCCTGTGATGTTTAGGAGAGGCAACCTTCCTACTGTTTCCTTAGCCTGGCTGTTTTTACACCACACTGCTTTTTGGGCCATTATACTGGAGCTGATATTTCATTAGCATTGCAGAGATCTGAAAAATCTCTCTTTAGTTATTTAGAACCTGACAAACCCTTTTAAATTTTTGACCTAAGAATCTGAAGATCATGTAAAGGAATAAAACCAGAACTGCATCTCACAAAATATTACTATGTTTCTGTAGTTTTTAACTGAGCATCCCAAGGGGAGTCTCTATAATAGCCTTCATATAACTAGGAAAGAAAATAACAACCATAAACCCCCTTACCTGTTAATGTATCTTCTATTGATCTTGCAAATAAGTTCATCAGAGAAATACAAAGTGTTTAAAGTGATTTCTGGGTAAAGCACTGCACACCCTCTTGCAGCATAAATGGTCCCTAAATAGGCATCTTTGAGAAGCAGCACAGAAAAATAACTCATTAGGAAAACTATTTTAAAATAGTTTGTTTCTTTATTGAGGGAATGTGGTATTATTGCCCTAGAATGATTTAATTCACCCTAATTATATTCTGTTTGATATCTGCAGCTGCCTTGGAAGCAGGCTTCTGCTATGTAAATCCAAAAAAATATTTCTCATCTCATTTGAAACCCCAAGTACTCTAATTTTCAAAGGAATTTTAAGCTGATCTCTACTTATGCTCATTGAATTTTTCAGAGGAATATCAAAAGAATAACTCAAATTTCTGAAACCTGTCACTTATATAGACTATTCATCCTCAGCATACCTCATAAATGTATATACATGGAATATAATATGTATTTGCACTACACTGTTAAACAGTGGTATAGATGCATAATTGTATGTGACACCTTTGTTTTGAAATGTTCATAGAACAAATCAGTATAAATTGTGGGGTTTTTTTCTTTTTTCTTTGAATCTCAGTTTACTTTAGAACAGATGTGAAGCTGTCTCTTCAGCAACTTTTTAACATAGTCATTAAACAGCGCCATTTTGGTTGACATGGAAGAACCAAAAGAGGAAAAATTTCTGAAAAAATAAATGTTTTATATGTATTCTTAAATGTCTTTGGCAGTAGCTGTCCTTGTTACAGTGCCACACTGCATAATACACATAATGATGATGTGCAGGAATTTTTAATTAAGTATTTATCCATGGATGGCCACCAGAAATGGCAATCAGAAAACACTGGTATTTATTCTGGAATATTGCCATCAGTTCCAGGCAAGATAGGAAAGTGAACAACATGGAGTGAAAAAACACAAGGACCTGTAAAATGCATGAACTCTCAGTAAATGATGGCTTCTTCCTCCTCTCTACAAATAAGAAATCAACAAAACAGAGCAGTTTGCTTTCTTCTACTCTGGAGGAAAATGCCCCCTATAGTAATCTTGGGAATGGTTACAAATAGTTTGGAAACAAAAATAGGGAAGTCAAATACCTTCTTTCAAATAAAAATACCTTATAAAGACAGAATTTTAATCAGGGGTTAGAAATTTTAAAGTAAAAGCAGTTTTATGCTTTGAAGGTAGAAAACGAGCAGAATTTAGGTAGTGATTCAAAAGAAAAGTTCACAAACTTCCATCCATAATTACTAAGGGTGTTTTTCAGATAAAATCCTTGGAAAACTATAACTCTGTTTTGGTGCCACACCATCTTAACGGTACTAGCTAAACTAAATCCAGTGCTTCCCAGGTTCCTATTTCTCTATTCCCAAATCTCCCACACACTCTCTGTTATAACCCATATGAGCAAAGGGACAGCTCTACCAAAAATAGAAGGACTGCTCTTATTTCTCTTTGAAAGAATTAAGTACAAGGTTTCGTCAATGAATCCCAATTTGCCATGAATGTTCAAATCTCTCATCCTCAAGTTCTTAAAATCAATTCTTCCTTCGCTCACAGTTTCTTATTTTATCTATTTTATCTGCTCCATCCTGACATGCTAGTTGCAATGGTTCTCTTTGCTAGTTTCCCAAGGCTCTTCATGTACTAAGCAGTGAACGTTATTATGTAGTGTAATGTAATGTAATTATGTTATTAGCCCCCAAGTTAAAAATTTGGTTTAATATGGAGGTTCATGAAATTAAAGTTCTTATGTGGATATAGCATTAGATATGAAAACCAACAAAAAGCTGCAATGATGTTAAGATGGTCACCTGAATATCCTGAAGTTATCTTTTGGGGACTGAAAACTTCCATTCACAAAGGAAGACATTAGAAATTATTTTAAAAATACTCATAATCTATAAATAAATGTTATATTGGGAAAACAGATTAAAGCTGTTGTATCCAAAATTTTATACAATTTTAATAAAATAAACTTCATACATTTTAAACACATGCAAGATTATTCTTCAGGGAGTGTTTCAAAACTACATTTAGGGAATGATCTGCAAAGAGCTATACCTCTGAACTTTGCCAAACTGTTGTAATGTACAAAGATCTCAGGATTCAGAATCTAAATAATTTTGTGTCAAATTTTCAATCATTTCCCTCTGTCTTAAATAAATGGGCAGGTCGTGAGTAAATGTCAGTGTACGAAAACACCTTTATTTTCAATTGCAGGTAAAATGGATTAAAAAAAAAGGGAAAATCTGTGGGGAAAAAATGGCATTCAACAGATGCAGTTTATTATTTTCCTGAATTACTCCACTTCATGGAATGTGAGAAATAGCAAATGTTGGAACTACAGAGATGTATGCGACCATAGAAACTGTGCCATTGTGTGAAAAAGCTTTGATATAATACCGGTAAAATAAGGTCTTCAGGTGACAGTTTGAATACCAGCAGCTAAGGATGTTCACCTTATGTCTAAAAAATGTTAGAGTAATAAACAAATTATAAAGGCTTTACTTGCTAAAAAGCATTTTCTGCCATAGACTAGTGTATGTCAATTTTTTCAAAGTAGTACCAAATAAATCTTTACTTACAGCTAGGGTTCTTCTCCTGGACTCTTTTTTCCCTAAGCACAGGGCTCTAGAAGACCATGTTTGTGAAGACTGAAACAAAGAAGGAAGTGAGCATCTCAGCCTAATACAGCATCCAAGGATGCATCAGGAAGAGGTTGAGTACTGGGACTATTTACCCTGGAGAAGAAAAAACTTCCAGGGATCTTATCACTGTGTGTAAGTAGCTGGTGGGGGTGGAGGGAATAAATAAGACAGAGTAATTTTCTCCTTCATGCTATCCAGAGGCAGGACAAGAGAAAACAGACACAAACCAAAATGCAAAAAAAAATTCATTTAGGCTGTTTTACTGTGAGGATGGTTGAACCTTGGTACATACTGCCCAAAGATGCAATCATGTTTCCTTGGAGATGCTCAAAACCTGATGGGATATGGCCCTGAACCCCCTGCTCTAGCTGATCCTCCCTGTGACTCCATGTGTTGTACCTGAGGATTTATGAGTGCCCCATTCAAACCTCAACTAGTCTGAAATTGTGTGGTTCTGTGACAAATACTGCTTGATAAATTCACATTCCCAGACATAATTACAAGAGTTTGTGATAAAACAATGTTCATGCATTTTTTACTTTCATTTTTAATTTTTATAGATTTATATTACATAAAAATAGATGTATTTATTTATCTATAGATATATGGGAATAAGTGGTTTGGAATGGCCACATGCTTAAGCCTATGTAACAGAATGGTGGATGATAGCATATGGACATTACCAGCATTAGTGAAAGAAAAGACAAGACTTCTGTATAAAACAATTAAAAACATTTCTTACTCTGCTGCTCTCCAAGACCCTTCATCTGTGCACTTGTTCATGACTGCAGCATTCTAACACCTGATGTAAGGCAGGCGGGGCTTTTATTCAGCAGATATGTAAATTTTATGTTGATGAAGATTTTTACAGTGCATGTCTGGAGATGTCTGGCTTGTACTTTTCAAATTCCCATTGCAGACAGAATCCTGCTGAGCAGAGTAGTCTGCTTTAATCTTGGGCTCAGCAATTTGCCAAGGATTACATGATTTAGACTGCATTCATAAGTAAATCAGGACCTGATGAGACCTTTTCACTTTATATCACTTAGAAGGAGGCAAAGGAGATCTAATGTTGTATGAAGCTAAGTCCATATATTTGGAAAGCTACAGACAAAATTCTTAGTATCTTTTGAAAAGTGTCCTGTGACAGTGGTAGAGGGTAGTAAACAAGGTCTGCAGAACATATGTATGAAAAGAAAGCAGGTGAGGAAAATGCCGTAATGTCTGAAACACATTTTTATTAAGATGTTTGTTGGGACAGCGGGAAATATTTTTTTTTTTTTTTTGCTGTGCAGTTTCAATAGAATTAAAAACTGAATTACATGACATTCTTTGAAATGATGCATAAACAGCAGTAGGCAAGGTAAAAACCATGGGTTTGGGTTTACACAAAAACTATGCAAAAACAAACCAATTTGCAACAAATGTGTCACAACAGGGGCAAACCGGTGCTGGAAAGATTAACTTTTATTTGAAAAATTAAATCATACAAACAGGTGCACACAATCTGTAGTATTAAAGTCACTGTACCATCTCTCTGCAGGACTTTTCTTCATGATTCATAAACTTTTTATAGATATATATACAAGTGATATATAGTACAATAGTTGGAAAAGACAGAAAGAAAGGTTGTCAGAAATTAACAACTTAAAGCTGTGTGAGATGTCTAAGGTTTAAAGAATAAACTTACTGACATAATTCTAGCTTGGCAGAGTAGTGGGCAGCTGAAATGTTTTACCCTGTATGGAATGGGCATTAGCAACCAAAGACACTTGGCTGTGCTGTTAGTTGACTTTCTTAACATCCTATAATGCCAGGATTGTCACTGCTTCTGGCAAGAGTTTCTTGCAGTAACATGGATTTTTATATATGACAAACTTTATGGTTCTGTCAGCACTGTTGGTTCAGCCACTTTCTAGGGCAGATGAAGTGCTGTGAGAATATTGTGTGCTGAAGAATAAATTATTCTGTACATGTCTACATTTATTTTCCATGAATAGCAGGGTTGATCTGTAGCACAAACTGATCTGTTCTGAAAATACAAGATAATATATACTCATTAGTAAATGTGAAAGTAAGATACCACAACAAAGACCAACTCTGTGTACTCAACTCTTCTCTAGGATTGTCGTAGATTCCTATACCTAACGTAGTTTTGACTACTAGAAATTCTATGTGCTCCTGAAATATCTTGTTTTGGTTTAGCAAGCTCTTGTTTTCTTTCTCAAAGTATTCACCCATTTTTTTTGCTGATGAACAACTCTCTGCATAGTAGCCTGGCAAGTATCTTAGGAGTTTTTGGTTTGTGCACAACATCCCACAGAAAGTTGTTCAATAGATTATAATGCAATTTGGTATTTGGTTCCAAATCGGTAAAAAACATATTAAGTCACATAAGTCAAACAAGATTTTGCAAGGAGCAGGAAAACCATCTTGTCTGAGTGAAATTAAAATGACTTGCTGGAATCAGTAGTTTCACTATTCAGTGCTTTAATGGCATATTAGCTAGTGATAAACTGACAAAATTTGAAGTGTTTATTCAAAATATATGATATGAGATGATTACATCTGTCTACACAGCTGATCCTATCTTTGGTGTTCCTGAATAGTCTTGCTTTGCACCTCACTGTTGAGACGTCAATTTTCATTTCTAGATATTTCTCCCAAAGTGCTCAGGGCTCTATACTACCCTAACTTTCATTGGACAGGTATCTATAAGTAGACATTCTATAAACTCTACAGGCCATACAGAAAATGTCGATTTGCTGACACTCATTTCAAAATTGTTTGTTTTCTCTCTATGTCTAAGGGAGGATCAGGAGAAACAGAAGCTTTATAGTTCCCATTAGGAGTCTTCTCTGCAGCATTCAAGGCCAGGTTGAATCAGGCTCTGGGTTACCTAGTCTAGTGGTAAGTGGAACAAGGTAATATTTATGGTCTCTTCCAACACTTACCATTCTACAATTCTATGATTTTCTAAACTATTTTCTCTGAGAGATAAGAAGCTGCGACAGTATTTCCTGTCCTTCAACTTTTATTTCATCAGTCTAATGGGACATAGGAGCTGAGGTACCATTTTGAATTAAGACAACACAAGTGTGATTATTAAAGTACTTAAAATAATATTTTAAAGCATCTTTTCAGTCATACAAACTTTCTTGTATATAGATAAAAATGGTGCTTTTGCCAACAAATATATTAGGAAGATTTTCCCAATATACAGATGTTCTTTGATACACTGCAGTCTTTCAAGAAGACAAAATTTCAGGAAATCTATGACTTATAAGAGTCATATGACTTATAAGAGGGAATGACATAATTTGCAGTAAACACGGTATGGTTATAAAGACATACAAACTGTTCACTGCAGAAAGAAAACAGAAAATGGAAATGCAGATAACACTGAAAAACAGTGTAAATGGAGGCAACTTTCATAACTGGTATTGAAAATAACAAAAACTATTAAACTACTAATTAACAGAGACAAAAGCTGCAGTTTAAGGTAGACTATGATGTTAAATGATACACAATTTGCCTGAATCTAAGCATAGCTGGGCTTGATAATACTGTAATAAATCTTGGTTTGGGTTATTTTTATAATATGAGCTCGCACAGGTAACATTTCCATGCACATTTGCTCACATGCATGTTTGCCAATACAAAGACTTAAGACAAAAGAAGGAATATAGAAAGCAAAATAACCATAATTTTTTTCAAAATTCACCCCTCATAAACAGAAGTCTGAGCAGCCACAGCTATATTTAAAACAAGTTAAACAAAGACTGAAGAAAAGAATTTTTTTCCCTCCTTAAGAAATATATTTACATTGCTTTTTCTTTCAGATTTCCATTTAAAGAAATGCCATTTTAATTGGCATAATCTTTTGAAGCAGAACATTAGCCACTTTTTAAACAATAACCAGTGGAACGGAGACAGCATGTACTTTTCCTCACGTAGCACCTAGTTTATTATATAGAGTATAGAAACAAAAGTAGTTATGCAAAGGACAAAGCAGAATTTGTTGAAGGCACATGTATTGCACTAATTTGCACTAGAGTATAGTTCATGTATAGTTCATTAATTCCATTGAACTTTTTATAATCTCCTGCTTAATTTCTCTGCTTTTTTGTTTTTCTTTTTCTCCTTTTTTTTCTCTTGGTAATATAAATTCATTCTCTGCCCAGAGCTAAGAAGCTAAAAAGATTTAGGTCATGATTAAATGCTCCAGTACCAATGACTATCAGTAGATGTAAACCTATGAAAAGGATTCAGTTTCTCAGTTAACTATGAAGATAACTGAGTCCACAGCCTTTTTGCATTCATTTTCAAGACATCCAGTGAAAATAGCACCATTCCATAGTTTCTAAATCCAGGAAGTGTAAATGTACACAGCCACTTCTGTCTTAAATTTGCAGTAGGCAGAGCATACTAGCCACTGTGAAGAAAATTGACTCTACCTCAGCCAAAACCAGCAAAACTGGAAGTCAAATAATGGCCTTAAAATAAATGTATTTTCTTTAAGTAATTGAGAATGAGGTGTTTGTCAACAAGGGGTTTGTCACTAAGTTGAAACAAGCTGAATTAAACAGAATGCTCACAGCTTAATCACAGACTGATAAAATGCCTATGTCTTAGCCACTATCACCGATAAGGACAAATCAAAATGACATTTATTCAGTTGTTATTACTGAATACATTTTTCTCCGTGTATTAAAATGGGATTAGTAAAATATATATATATATATTAAAAAAGCATAATTCTTTCAAATTGCATACACTATTAAGATGGGAATCAGAAGCAGACACAATGAACAACAAAAAACTGGCAAATCACATATTTAAACACATAGAAATTTCTATCTACATAAACAGTCCTTTCTTATGGGCCAACACATGCCCAGTAGATAGCATCTCAATCCTAGGTTACTTTTAAATTCTAGAATTATAAAAGAAATTTGCAATAATGAGGTGCTTAAACCATGACCATATATTGCTGACTCTAAAAGTAGAAGAAGCAGATATGACAGCTACCCATTGCTAGAAAGCATAGAGGTATGCACATTTTCCACCCTAATTGATAACCCCTCTTCAGTCTGAAGGGAGTATTTTTCTTCAAATTTCACTTCTTCCAGATTCCCCAAATGGCTGAATGGGCCAGAGGATTAATGTTGAAAGAAAGGACTATGTGAAAAGATGATTCCCAAGCTTTATGTGTAGGGTGATGATGACTCTGTGTTCAATTTCTTAAACTCTTTCTACATTTTTCTAGATGCAGATGCTATATTAAGTATATAATCTTATTGTAAACTCACAGTCCTGGACATGTTCTGGCTTCAACAGGAGATACCCTAATTATGTGAAAGATATTCTTTTGTATTACCAAAGATATGAAATCTGCATGGGCTGTTCAGCCTCTGCAGTCCTGAATCAAATCAAAGATTAGTTGGAGTAGGATGCATGGTGATTTCACAAATTAAAATATTACTAGTTCTTCACATATAACAAGAAATTGCTTCAAAACACCTTGCACTTTTTCTTTCTTTAATAGCAACTGTCACTGGGCTTCTGCCATGAAAAGATTTTACTGGAAAAAACTTCCATGAGGACAATTTGTGAGAAATGCCAATGAGATGCAGATGCAGCCGTTGCTTGACCTAGGAGACCTCCAGATATATTTTATGGGGATTAGCTAGCTCTACCTCAGCCTTGAGGATTTATGAGTGTTGCCTAGGAACAATTCTGTTTATTTATTTCAGTGCATACTCAGTCATTAAAACAAGTCACTGGCAGCTAGAAAGGAAAAGTGTTCTCAAATTACTAGTGATGCGTTCTCAAGAGATGGAGTGGGTCCCTAGTCATAGTCTTTAGTGCTGTGCATTGTGCAACTTCTTCCTCTTGTAGGCTATGAAAATATTTCCTTTGAAATGTAATGGTTTTGTGTCTGTGAGTCTGCATGGAATTTTTCTACAGTTTTCTATTCTTTTTTTATGTCTCAGTGGATGCCATCAAGGAGACAGAATACACTTTTTTATTTGATCAACCATCCCAAACCCCTTGCTTGGTTTCCTCTTTCCCCATGCTCAGCTCTCCTGTTTAGATACACTTCCTCGAGAGTGCCATCTAAGTTGCATTCTTTACCTGCAATGATTTATCAGCAGCTCTAACACCTTTAAGATATAGAGAGTGCATAGAAAACATACTAATGGGAGGAAAGAAAAGGAGAAGGGCAAAGCAGAAACATCCAGAGACTTTGGAAAATATTCAAAAGTAAAACTAGGCAGAAAAAATATATAATTCCTAGAGGAAAAAAACATATCTGGGAGAAAAATATGCAGAAAGGAACACAGATAGACTCCGGCAAAGAGAACTGCCTCTGATACATCTGTCTGATCTTGTTTCTTGCAATCTTATATGTTGCAGGTTCAAGAGAAGCACAGTGTTAATGAACTCAAGCAGAAGAGGAGGGTTGTCTAAGCCCATGAGTGTGAAAGAAGTCAATCTATCTAAATATCTTTATTTATAGTGAGTTTAGGTACCTGCCAGATGTATTCCTTACCTCTCAATAATATTTCACCTGTGAACATACAGTCTGCAAACTGAATGCAGAACTGTAAGAGTTTCTGAGTGCAAACATACTTGTTAGGGTATCTGGCCATAGAGCACTTGGGTAAAGTGCCTGAGTCTGATAAAAATCACTTGTCCTTGAATGAGACAAAATATGGACTTATTGTCACAAATGCTGCCCAGGAAAAAAGCCTCCAAGCAGATATCAATGCTGTCAGTATAATCCTGCAGCAACTTCTCAGTCTCGATTAGCAATATGGCATGGGCTGCCTGGGTCCTGCACCTCACAGGTATTTCCTGATGGGTAATAGTATCTGCTAAACACTTGAGAAATCTAGGGTAAAGGGAGGGCTTCATGTCATCTTTGAGTGAATGGTGGAGTTGAGAAGGGTGGCAAGGTGCCCTATGGATGCCAGTCAAGCATGACCACTACTGGGAGTCACAGCCACCTTCTGAAGGGGAGCTTGTGAGAAAAAAAGCAGCTCCAGGAAAATGGGAAGGGACTGTGTGGGGGGGCTTCTACAGTGGCAGATGGGAGCAATGGAACTCCAGAGGATCAAGCAACCTATAGTTGGATTATCAATACTGATATTTCACTTGGCAAGAAAGAGGGAGTTAGGAGACTACTAGGTTCGGAGAAAGGCAGCTCTACTAATTGCTCCTTGCCATGGGTGTTCAGCCAGAAGTTGAGCATAAAAGATCCTTGGTAGTTGCAAAGTAAGCACTAACTTTTGAGTTTTTCATTTTCCCAGCAAAATACCAGGGTTTTTTATGAACTCTCTTCCTGTTGGCGTCCTTCAGCCTCACTCCTTACACAAGCAGCGTGTCCAGCTCTACCAGACTGCATCTTTAGGATATCCCCTTTCTCTTCTCAGTCAGTCCTATCTTTTCTGGTTACACTGAGTTTAGGGCCAGAATCAATAACATAGGTAAGGCATGAATAATTTATATCACCAGGATCAGTTTTCATCTCCCACAGGAGCCTATGAGAGTGATCGTTTTGTAAACTCATCTCTCAGGATTGTGTACTCACTCTGCCACTTCACAACAGCCAGAGTTACAAGACAACCTATACTTCTTGAAATCTGTATTGCAGCTGTCTTTGCTTTGTCAATAAAAAATTGATTCTGCAGATGGGTCTTATTGATATTGTAGGAAGTTTATCCACATTATTTTTTCTTCTCACTTTCCTGCTTGAATTCAGTTTTAAAATACCTATGAATTTTAATCTCCTCCTATATGAAACAAAATATATTTGGCCTGATTCTAGCTATATTTCATTTGGATTTATAGTTGTTAACTGTCTTCTGTTAAATAAGTGCTGATTTACATTACCTTGAGTAGAACTTCACCAGCCATTATGCCAGGCTGCAAAAATATCCTCTAAAATCTCTGTCAGGTATTGAAAAGTTAACCCACAGCAGCAGACAGGTTAGACAACCTGACTCATGTTAACAAGGATTTTTTCCCCCATCTATTTAATAGCTCATGAAGTTTAAAAGCCAGGTTCCTCAATTACTTTTTGCATTTCAACCGATTCATTCTGGTAACGTCTTCCTGTAAAAATGAGATAACATGCTGTAAAGATAAAAGTGCACCAACGTGCACTTTACTGAATGTCTGCATTATGGGGGTTCTGCATGTCAGAGCTGCTGTGCTATTTGAAGACAACTTGAAATGAGCCCTTTAATTGATCTGCACATCAAATGCTCTAAAAATGTAAAAGAGAGGCTTAGATTGCCAGTAGTTGGTTAGCTCACAGTCTATTGTCTCCTGTCTAATTTCTTTAACCTGCATGGTGATAGCAATGGCTAAAATTCATCTCCTGTCATGTGTCAATACATTTCAACAACAATTAACAACTGGTTGTTGGAAAGTTTTCTTGTATTTCGTTCTTGAATATAGAATCGCTAAAGCAGTGTCAGGGTATTTTAGCATAATATCTCCTGGGTCATTTGTGGTGCCCATTTTTGCATGAAACATGCCTTTTCCCCATCTCTGGCTGACATAAGAAGTTCACAGTGTTTATAGAGAGGAAAAACATTGGGAAATCGTTCCAGTGTGCTGCAGGCTTTCTGAGAACAGATGTCAGTTAGACATAAAAAAACCCCTTGGCTCAACTGAGTTTACCTTATAGACATCCTTGGGCTATTAAAAAAACAACCTTGACTTCTGTTCCCCATCACACAGAATTAGTTTGCTGTTGACTTCATGCTTGATCTAACACCGCTGAATTTAGTAGTCTTATGCCAGGGATGAATTCGGCCCTTGGTCTTTAAAGCAATCTTTCCCCTTGTGTGTAACAAAAACACCATATGGTGAGTCCTTGGCTTAGTATCTATAGCTCAGCTTGCTATCACTCCTTTGTGATGCTGTTGCTGGAAAAGGTTAGAGCCTGCAGATCTGGTTCAGTCAATTCAAAATCTGCAACAGCAGAGGGTGAAAAAGGAGTTAACAGAGAACTTCATCCATACAAGTCCTCCTGCTCATACTCCAGAGGCTTTACATCATACAGGTTGAATTGTTTATTGTTTATGAAGTCACAGACTTGAGATGCACGTAGAATCAGAACAACAATTCTCTTCTTAAAACTGCTCAATTATTCCTGTAGTTCAGCCAGTGAGACATCTCTCCTAAGTACTTGGAAATGAAGCAGTGCCTGAATAAGCTCCCCTTCACACCATCTCAAATGAAGACCTTTGCCGTAGGATATGGTCACCAGTAGTACAGCAAGGAATTAGGGAGCAGTGAAGCAGCTTTGTCATAGTGCACAATGTATTCACAAACAATCTGAGGGTCTTCACTCAAAAATTCTCCTCCCCGTGTTGAAACTGTAAGCCAGGAAAGTACAGTTACATCAATATATCTGCTGAATTTAATTGTCCAAACTGCTTTCTCCCTATAATGGCAAAAAACCTGGACCTGCATATTGCAAACTAGGTGGAATTGTAATTTGACCATGCCAGTTTCTTTAAAGCCTGTCGAGTGGTTTCCTCCCTAAAGCCATATCCAGCACAAACCCTCTGCCATGAACTGCACAGCTGCACCTCTGCCTTTTGCCACCTGCCTTGTAGCAGGTTTAGCTCCCGTTTGGTCTGTTATGCCAACCTTTGACTTGCTGTTTGTCTCAAGCATGTCTCCAGTTTCTCTGCAGAGCTGCATGTGGAAAATAGCTTGCAGATAAAAAAATGTCAGTTTGATGCTTTCAGTTCTCTCCCTGAAGCTGTTCTAATGCATTCAAAAGACTTCCACTATTGGATATCAAAATACTAAATTAAGATTTTTTTCTTATTTCAAGATGAGTTTGTATACAAAGAATTCAAAACTCTTATATATAAAGAATGATATTGTTTTATTCAAAGTTTTAGGAAGTGTTGGATTTCTTTTGGAAATAAATTAATTTGAATTAGCTTGAAAATCAATCCTTTAGGGACTTTTCATGCTGTTTCCAATCATGTGCTTGTCTCAGCTAAGCTCAGAAACAGAGACACAGCTCTTCAAACTTCTTCTGTATCATTAAAATTCACAGGGCACTTATGGAAGAAGAACCATTAAAAGATTTATTTCAATGTTACTGGTGGGGTTGCTTTCTCATGTTTTTAATAATTGATGGTTCTTTTTCCTGCAGAACGAGTTTATACAGTATGGCACAGAGGAAAATTCACAAAGCATTGATGAGCTGAAGAGGTGTTACCTCTCCTGGGTCCCTCCTCTTTTGAGGGGGAGAGGCAAACTTTTCTGAAGAGCAATTCTAGAATAAGAGCCCATTTTAAGGCATATAAATCTTCTCCCAAAGGAGCTGTCTCTGTCAGTTGACAACAGGCCTGGAGGTTAAAATCTACAGTACTAAAGTTAGCCTTTGTGGACACCCATTGCAGGGTTTTTTACTGAACAATCATCTACTTTCTATTTCACAGATTTCTGCCTCATTGGGTGCACTGAAGGGAAGAACAGGCTGTGTCAGTACTTATTTATTTTTCCTGCCAGCCTCTCTGTCAACCTGCGGTCTTTTGCTTTATTTACTGCCAACTGTTCAGATCCTACTCCGAGTGCAGAAAACATATCATTTTCCAATCCAACTGTGAGATGAGAGGGTAGAATTGTTCTCCTTTTACTAATCAGGACATGAAGGGCAGTGAAATTACAAACATAAAAGAAAACTAGAAACACCTTGAGACACATAAGCAGGGCTTGAATGCTCAGAGTAGTTCTCCTGTGGCTGGGGCAGTAGCTGATAAACATTTTGGATTTTTCATTCTTTGTATGAACCAGTACTACTGGAGGATGAGATGAACAATTTTGTAGAGGATTTTCCAGCTTTTATGGCTGGTGTGTCTCTGGCATGTGTGGGTCCATTTCTACACTTGGAGAGATGCTTTGCTCTCCTCTAGGTCTGCACCTCTCTGTCCCTTTGGTTTTTTCCTGCAGGACACCAGTCCTCTTATGAACTTCTGAGTTGCTCTCTCTCTATAACCCTGAATGCCATACCCTTGTCTGCAGATCTTTATTCAACTCGTTGCATCCTTTGTTCATCTCTTTGCATGTGTTCACTATTTTCAGCCTTGGTGTCCTAGTTTCACTGTGTATTTATCTCTCCCAGCATACTTGCTCATCTTGATCTTTTGCCTTGCAAGGCTGCATTTCCCCATTTCACAGGCTGCTGTGCTTTCTCCTGGGCTCCAGCAAGAGCCACATTTAGAGCAGTGGAAGAGCATAAGTAACAATTTCAATAAGTAAAAATTTCTGTTTCAGAGGTAATTTGCACACTCTTCAGAAGGAGGAGCACTTGAAATGTGAAAAGCAGTAAGGATGTTTTTGCAGGCTAGTAAGTTGACCATGCTTTTTTAGGCATTCTTTGAATGCTGCTTTCTTGAGACACAGCAGGAATATACTGGAAGGCCTTATTCCACAGAGTCTTGGTCTCAATGGAACACAAACCAATTACTAGTCCTGGCTACTATTGTTGGAAACTTTTTTAAAGAAACTTTCTAAAAGAAATTCTGTCTGAAGTGCATTTGCTGACATGGAAAATTTTAACAGCGACAGCTGAAATTTGACAAACTGGTAGATAATTAAATGCAGGATCTTATACAGAAAGTGTTAGATGGCAGCCGTTTTTATGCTCATATTCCTACTCAGCTCCATTTATAATGTGCCACTTTTCAATTGCTACAGTAACAGATGAGAAAAATATTATTCAACTTTTCATCATTTTCTTGCAATTATAAGTGGAATAATTACATTATTAAGTGTATAAAAAATTTCACATAAAATGTGTTGGTGGGTTCAGGATATTCATATTTAGCTTTTAATGACAAAATGCATAACACTATTTTGGACTGAAATTATGAAAATTTTTTAATTAATTAATTATGAATATGTGTTATTTTTAGTACTCAAGTCTTATGCTTTTTTCTAAATTTTGTACTGTTTGATTTTACACATACTAATGTGTAAACACTGCTGCAGAAAAATTGTGTTAGCAGGAAAAAACAGGTTATTCTTCTTAACGTAATTGTTTTGTTGAGTCAACATAAACTGCTTGCTCTTTCTCCAGACTGCTGCAACTCATAGGAAGATTATGAGTCACCAAGCAGCAGACCTCCATAAACAGAATAGGAAATTGGATTTGTAAGAGCTTTTCCATTTAGGGATGGAAGCTGTTTTAAAACCAGAACCATTGTTTGAATCTTCATGTAACTATTGTAATGTAATTACAGCTAATAAAGAAAGTTTAAAGGGCTATTTGGGTAGAGCAGATGAAATAGATATAAACCCCACATTTAGCAGAGGAAGTAGCTGCTTAGCTGGAAGGGCTTGTATCCCTATTTAATTTCTTTTCCATGACACAAGAAGACAATATTCAGCCTTAACCAATATAGAATAGACAATCTTGAAGAAGCCCAGAGGTATTTTGTTTCAATACTCTTTCTTTAACAAATGCAAACTGGCACTCTCCAGTAACTGTGTGTATGCAAAAACGCAGACTGGGGCTTTTCCTCTGACTGCAGAAACTATGGAGTAATCAACCGAATACTCCACAGAGCTCCTACCCATCTGCCATATGATACAATTTAATAAACTGCATTTTTTGTAATCCCCAGACAAAATTTGCACATCTGTTAGCTGCATTAGCCACCTGGGCTTGTAATAATATTTCTGAAGTATTTTAAAATAAATGTGTTTCAAAAAAGTTCTTGCATTTCTTTGAAATTGTCTATCAGAAAAATGTATTCTTGAAGTCTGTAGTGATTGCAACTCAGTTTTCTCACCTTCAACTGCTCTCAAGCAACAGGATAACTCCTGGGAATCATGAACATAGATATTTATAAGCTACAGGAAATGGGTCTAGACAGTACCTGTTTCTCCTCCTATGGTGATATCTCTAGGTTTCCAACTACATAGGCAAAAAAAATAAAAAATAATGATTACTTGCACCATATTTATCAGCCCTTGAAATGAACTTCAAGTTTAGCACTGCTTACAGTTGCAGGGTAGTGCTTACTCATGATGGGAGCACAAGGTACTTTGTCTTGCACAAGATACTAACTTTTCATTTCTTTATTTTGTGGCAGGGACTCAGCACATTACAGCTGTATTTGCTTTTCGTGAAGCAGGACTCTAGGTCTGTCCTTGTCAATGGTTAAAAATAGCTGAGAAGACAGATGTTTCTTTAATGCAAAAGCAGAAAACAGAGCTGGGGCTATAACTTGTCCTACTGACATTAGCAGACAATTACCTAAGTTTCCTGAACTCATGTGTGTATTCTGCCTTTGAGATGCTCAGTAATACTGATGAAAAGACATGGGATATAGTTTTTATGCACAGCAGTAATGAAAACATGCATGTTACAGCAGAGCATTCAATGGCTTTTGTATTTCTAATACAGAGATTAATACATACATGTTTTATTGAGAAATAGCATTTAGTTTCTGAGACATCAGAAGAGTACAGGGTCACTTTATTCTTTTTATCAAATCATTGGGTGTGAAGAAGAAACAACTAGGAGTTTTAACTCAGTATCATTGAATAACATTTTCTTAGGTAGTGTTCTAGGGAAATCTTTATTATATGCTTTACACATTTTCCACAAAGGGTAAATGATTATTAATAGCAGATCTTGCACATTTAATGAACACCTGCTATGCAGTGTGGGTCAGAGTTTTTGATGAAACATTATGAAACACTATAATTAGTACAATTAGGCCTTTCAAAAAGCTGCCCTGTCTAGTAGAAAATCAGATTCTGAAACTTACTTTGTGGTTGTTCTACTACCTGCTGATTTGAACAAATTTCCGGCTGTTTGGGAAACATTTATTAAATTGCCAACTTTTCTGGAGAAGTGGTTAGCAGTAGTGGCTATAAACATGCAGAAATGTCCATATTTGATTAGGCCAACTGCCAATTTATGCATCTATCCTACCTTTGGCAAGGGCTTATATGAAATGATTCAAGGGGAAATGCAAAAGATTTCCTGCTATGCAAGTACAAAACCTCATCCTTAAAAGTTTATTTTTGGTAATACTCTACTGAATTCCCTGAAAGCATGTGTATGACATCTAAAATGGGTGGTTCTTGTCTAATTTAGCTCTTGACTTGCTTTTTTCTGGTGAAAAATCTTTATTCAAACATGCATTGTATGGAACAGCACTGCTATGCTGATGCCACGCTGCTAAGTTTGGGCATGGCCTTCACATGACCTATATACTGTCTCTTACCTGCTTCCTCTTTAATCTACCTCTTTTATTGAGACCATCAGTTCTGCATGCAGAACAGCCAAAAAATCATCCCTTATACAGAAACCCCACATCTCTACATCTGTATGTAGCAAAAAATAATTAACAAGATCCTTTTTAAGTTTCATAGCAAATTGGATTACTAAGATCATGACATTTATTTATTTATTTATGAGGGTTATTTTCAGCAATATCGGTTCCTTTCATGCAAAAGCTTTGATTTTGTCTAAGGTTTTTCTTTAAACCAAATTAACTTATACCAAATGTCACTGCTAAGAAGGCAATGTTATCCCAATCTGAAATTATTTGCTTTACTTCTGAAATATTAAAATGCTCTTTGAAATGCTCAATCAAACAGTTCTAATAGGAAATTTTAAACCATTAATTCTGCAAAAAATGTTCATGTTACTTTTGAAATACTCTTCTGTAATGAGTTCTGAGAACTGGCCTTCTGTGTTTGCTTGTTGAACTGAAAATAAAAGCTAATATAATATTTTGTTTTAGTCAAATAACATCCTTGGAATGTAACTGTGAAACCATAAAAGTCACAAAATAATTGTTTCACTGAAAACTGGTTAATTAGCTTATTTAGAGGATTAAATTACCTTTAATTTCAGTTTAAGCCCTTCCAAGAACCTATGAAATAACTTCAAATTATCTTAAAGAAGATCATTTAATGCTACCATTTATTAAATGAAATGTTGGGGAGGGATTTTAACAGAATTTTCTGCAACTGCACTGTCTTCTAGTTTCATGATCCGCTCTTTTTCCACATAATATGGCTAGGAGCGTTTTAGAAGCCCAAATTCTTGTAAATAACTAACTGTTCTGTTGATGAAAGAAATTTATTTCATCTTTTGGTTTATATTGTAGTAAGACTCATTTTCAAACCCAGTTTTACTCATTTTTGCTTGCAGGACAAAAAAACAGAAACCGTTTAGCACAGAGTATGATACATAAAGCTGTGAGATTGCTGTGGGCAAGTTAATCATTAACTTTGAAATTCAGTTTGACTAACTTTTCCATGCACATTATGCAAAGTTATATTCAGATTCAGAAAATATTTCCAGCATGAGAAAATATTGGTGCAAAATAAACACATGGAAAGATATCAACTCAAACATTGAAGATATGTTTGCAAATACAAGTGGAGTTCTGCCTTATGCCTGTAGAAAATTCACTTTTCTTCAAAAATATAAAACTTGAAGACATTTTTTAAGATAATATTAGTATATACCAGTTTCTGCAGTTTATTCTTTAGTCTTCTCTGTTCACAGTTTGAACAGAAATCTGAACTAATTGCCAAATCTGAACTAAGTATATCTGTAATGCTGGTATCTTATGATTATGGTGTGATGCACGTAGACATTTTGTGTATGCCTGCATCATCTACACGATGTTAAGCAACGTTTTTCCTTTCACATATTTTGGCTCAGGGAAAACACTTGTTTTAGTAGGGTCAAAAAGCACTGCAGGCAGGATGCCAGCTCAGAATGAATCATTATGTTTACAATTTGGAGAAATCAGTACGGTTTCCAATTTAAAAAGAAAAAAAAATTTAAAATATTATGCTAAAGTACCTAAAGAGTCTAGCATTAGTTTCTTATATATGTCTTGGGCTCAAAGTACAACAAATGAAATAAATCTATCCTCTCTCCACTTCCCAATCCCTATCATTGGTTCCTAAAAATCATTTGCAAAATGATTGTCAAAATATTTCATATATTGCTGATATGACTTGGGTAAAAACTAGTAAACAAAGGAGTGCTTTGATCAAAGACTCCTCTTGAAGAGAAGATGCAGTTTATTTGGAGGTTAATAATCTTGGAGTGCTTCGATACTTTAGATCTGCTACAATGAAGCTGTCAAAACATTTTTAATTTCAGAAGCCTTGACTTCAGAGAAGCAACTCTTACTGTCACAATGATCCATGACCTAGTTACAGATGTTTCCTTTTTTTCTCACCAATTCTCTTTAGCTTCCCTTCCCTTCCCTTCTTTTACTTTATTTTACTTTATTCCTGCCATGGGATGGCTTGAGGAGGAGAATCACACCAGTGTCAGAAGGCGGGAGCATGTTGGCCAGTACAAGTGCCAATACAAAGGCTGGTGCTACCAGGGCAACCTGAGCTCCAGCTACACAGACAGGGTAGAAATAGTACAGGTTCTGTACAAGTTGTGTGCAGCTGTGCTCTGTCAGAAGTAATCTGCAATAAAAGCAGAGTAAGCTTTTTTTTCTCAGTTCCTTTTCCTTAACTGGCCTTAACCTAGTTTGGGAATTGCCCTAAGAACATGTATGTAACCACTTAGATCAAAATAGGGTAGGTAGGCCAAATATAAAGTTCCTGTGAGCTGAATAGCTTCACACACAAAATCTCAAAGCAGGAGAGAAAGTTATTCCATGTTTCAATGACCCAAGAAATGCTTTTTCTTTCAAATGAGTGGTTCAGGCATAGAGTACTTTTCAGGGATCAGAAAAAGCACCAGAGATTGCTTTTATATACTATTTTCAAGTCACACCTGCTCACTATGAGGCAAGATGTCAGAAAATAATGAAGCAGCATTATACATATTGAAGTTGCAAGATGGGGAACGGGAATCAGATCAAAGGTCTCTGAAAGAGGAAACTTAGAAACAAATGAATTTCTGACACCGAAGAGTGAATAGACTATTTTTGAAATTCTGTCTTGGGTCATTGGAGCATGGTAATGGGTTTTCTATTTTTTTTTTCCTTCATCTTAGCTTTTTAAACATCTCATATGACAGAATTAAGTATTACAAACAAAAGATTCAGTAGAGCTACTGCTGTAAATTTTCTACAAAGCAAAAAATATTACACTGGTATCTAACATGCAGATGTATATACTTAATGTATTTTACTGACCTCAATATGTGTTCTGGGTAAAACTACAGAAAGATTGCCACTTCACATATTAATCTCTGGGAATTTACACTGTAGTGGTGGGTTTCAGCTGTATGTTCCCAGATTTGCTGCCTTTTGGGAAGTGCAGCTCTCTGCAGTTTTTGCATTTGAACCCCTTTATAGAATTTGAAAATGGTGATGCAAACTAGTGTGAGCACTTGCAAAAGAGATTAGTACAGCCTACTAGGGAGTCAGTCAAAATTATCCAGGATATTCTCATGTTGGGCTGCTGTAGCCACGTGGTAGGGGCTGTCACCATCAAAAGCAGGAAGCTCATTTCTCTGAAATGAGCAGCTGTAATTGGCATTGCAGCTGCTGCTGCGCTGACAGGCACAGCCCAGGTGATCAAACCCAGTGCGTGAGCAGGAGTTGGAGCTGGAGGAAGCAGCCCCTGCCCCGCCCCAGACACTGAGCCTGCTGCAGACACAGATTGACTCCGGGAGAGGCTGGGGCCAAGCAATGAGCTCTCACATTTTGAGCACTGTTGAACTTCCATGTCACCCCATCACAGAGCATGCTCCTTTCATTTTTGGCAGAGTGCTTTCAGCTACTCTCTTCAGATGCTGTAAATCCTGCCCTGCACTGAAAAGAACCCTCTCTCCAGTAATTTTTTCTGTAACTGTCAAAAGATCATAGATGAAACCTTGGAAAGGTGTCTCTTTTTACCCTGAATTAATTCATTGATATTCTACTCATATTTAATGTAAAAGGCAAAACATTTCCCCTGAATCTTTGGTCAATTAACTTTTCAATGTTCTTAAATAATTCTTTGCCAGAAACATTAATGCTTATAGTAATGAAAATTGCCTCCCAAATCCACAGGGTGTTGAAAGTCTTTGGAAAATAAGATATAACAAAGAATATTAGAAAAGAAAATATAGATATGAGCTTATTTCTTTGCTGAAAAGTCAGACCTGCGAGTCAAAGTGAATTTAAATAATTTTTTTCAATTTTTAACAGACTTGCAGAAAGACTATTGTTTCTTTTGACATAGTAAAACAATTCTGAGAACAGGCAATCTTATTTGAAATGACTGTGTAGGTGTCATGCTTAGCTAATCATGAAATGTCATTTTCAAAAACATTAATGTATTCCTCTTAGAATGGGAGGCAAAGTAATGCACTTTATAAATGAGATCAGCATTCATTAAGTCTAGAGAAATACTATTCACTGGCTGCACCATAATGCTGGTTCCTGTCTTCTGGTAATAAAAGCTGTCATGCTTCCTCCTATGAAGTGCTTGAAGGCTGAGGGCTGATAAGATGAACAAATAATAAAACCCACACATAACCCCTACAAACAAACAACACTCCTGCAAAGAGAGAGCAAAGCTGTAATAGCAGATTATGGAAATTCAAATACAACAATGGAATAAACTTCCAAGATGGGTTCCACGTTCTAAAAAATTGTTCTTGTATTCACATCTTACCCAGGTCAATGGGATAGGGGGATTTGTAGTACTCCTTGTGGAAGATCCAAACCTGGAAAGTCACATTGTGATGGTCTCTAATCAGCTCTTAGAATGAACAAAATGTATTCTGAACCTGTTGTGTAAATCTAATTAAACAGTACAGCTCTTTCCATTGCATGATGAAGCTTATTCTAAAGCAGCTGAGAAGTTACTGTCAGATCAAAAGAAAAATATGCCCCCTACAAATGCATTATACAGCCCCAGACAATAAGAACACTTTTATTTTGGATTTCAAGCAATTCTGCCTTTTTTCCCTACTTTTTGTAAAGTTCTCTCCATAAGCCTAACATGCAAATTTTCACCATCATTTAAGGATTAGTGAAAGTGAAATCCTGGACCACAAAAGCTGAAACCTCTCAGACTTCACTTAGTTTACTTTCTGAAGCAGTTATTTATGTGACAATGTCAATTTTTCAACTATTCATGCATGAACTTGTAAAAAAAAACCTATTTCCACTTTCCAGTAGTACAGCAAGTTTTTTGACATACATATTGGTGATAGACTGAACAAATAAACTATCTGAAAAAAATTTAGAGGGTTGAAAAATAAGGAAATTTTTCCAGACCAGTAAACTCCTTCATGTAGCCTTCTCATAAACCAAGAACTGCCAAAGCACACATTAATTTTGTTGGGCTTGTTTCATATCCATTTTCTTCTGTTTGTACTTTTGTACCATAAATCACAATGTCAAAGCCTGTTATATTTTACTGCTTTTAACTTTTAGGCTGAGATAATAGAACAAATATATTTTTCTTGGAATGATAGACACATAATATTTTCTGATGAAAAACAACAAGCAACTATGGAGTAAGTAACAATAAAGACAGGGCAAAATTTATTTTTCTTGTTGTCTGGAAGTGTTATTTATAATGACAAGCTTCGTGCTAATGCCCAGCACACAAAGTGTACTCACTCAGGCAAAAAAATAGGAGTATGTATTTAAAACTTTCCCAACATACAATCTTCTGTGTTAGCATTTTAGAATTTTGCCTACAATATCTTTTTGATACATGAAAAGGGCATTTCATTCAACATTCTAACACCTGATTATTTTCCTATTACTTAGAGAAACTGGGCAAAGTAACTTGATTATAGTGGAATAAAGACAGATTTTCAGTCGATGACTCTTTAATAAACATGCATAAAATTCTATAGAAACTGAGCAATGCGGTTTTAATTGGTGGTGGTTTGGGACTAATATTGCCTGGACAGCTTTTTCAAAATAAGTCCCAGTCTGTTCTCAGTTGTTACTGTTTCATTTCTTTAACACTCCAGTGTTTATAATCACATGGTTTATAATGGTGGAAACAGAAAACATTTCGGTGTGACTCAATTGATGTATCAGTTTTCTAACTCAAAGATTGTCCTTCCCTGCAGCGTTGATCTTCTCCCTCAATTTTAAAATAATAATTTTTTTTTTCAGACATGGAATTTTATTTCAGTGTTAGCTATGAAAATAAGGCCAATCCCCATTTGCACAGAAGTATGACTATCTCTTATAAAGTCCTTACCATGTGTTAGTAAGTATGAAAAAAGGTGAATATTCAGATACTGAAGTAACAGGCCCTCGTTCTATTGACACAGTACTCTACTAATGTGACTGAAAGTTAATTTGGTTTTTGTTGGCTCACATGTTTTTTCCTTTAGGAAAATGCTAGTGTCCATCCTTGTCCTCCTTGTCAAGTGGGAACCATAAGATTTCTGGTCAGAAATGCGATTAAAGGACTTTATCTACCTCTGATATGCAGATTTCTTGGGAAAGCATTGTTCTTTCAATTCATTGTTTGAATATTAAATCAACTTTTGTTACTATAACTCTGCCTAAACAGTTGGATACATTTGTTTCAATGCTGTTTGTCATGTTTTGGGTCATGCCTGAACTATTCAGTGATCTCATGGGTATCATCACCCATGCAAGGTAGAGTTAGTCCAAGTGAAAACAAACTCTTCATTGACTGTCACTAGCATTTGAGGAGACTAATGGATCTCACTGTCTCACTCTAATTGTTTTGCTAACAAGAATTGAGTGAACAGTCAAAAGAGGCAATCATTGCATATGAATAACTGAGACATTGGCAGGATCGATATATATCAGCACTAGTCAGCCAACACAGTGTCTGCAACCTGCCATTTTCATTTATTCTTCATATTTTTTTTTACATACAGAATACAGAAATGTGCAGGATTTAATAAAGGTATACTAGAGATGTTTCAAATTCACCCTTTTACCTTTTCTTTCTAAATTTTTGTTTCTGGTAAATTCACTTGGGTATCTATACAAGTCTCTTCTTCTGTATACTGTATATTCTTCTGAACCAGCAGTATTCAAGGCAAGTCTCTCTTAATTTTAACAGCTATTTATGCTTGTTAAAAAAAAATGTTCTCTTGCCCACCATCTCCTGCTTCCTTTTCAAAGATGCTAGTACTTCCTGAGAGAGATGCACCTAGGGCAAGCAGCCATGCTGCTATTCATCTTCACCCCCTGCTTTCATTTCTGTAAGAGACTGGTACTAACAGTGTATGTGTTGAGTCATTTATCTCAGTACTGGAGGATGTAGCAAGTGGACTTCTCTTGAAGGAGAATACTTGCACTTGAAACAGTCTTCTCATCAATCGCAATAGTGAACTGAGATAATTAGAATGGATAAGTACAGTTATCACTGGGGTTATTCTATACAATCATTAATGAAGAGTTCTGCTAAAGGCTGCTTCATATAAACCCATCCTGAAAATATTTCTGTAAGAATTTTGTCCAACAGGTCCATTTTTATATAAAGCATATAATTATTGCAATAAAAATAGGTGTTTTTCTAGGTGCTTGGAATGGGACGAAAGACAGAGAGGTAAGAAACACCCTCTCTGCTACATTTGCATGACTTCTACCAAAGAGCTCAAACAAAACCAGTTTCCAAAAGGATAAATGCAACACATGAATATTAACACTAATTTTCTCTCGCTGTGCTACAAAGTCTTTGAAAACTTGCAAATGGTCTCCTGTCTGATTTATCATTTTATTGTGTATATATTAAGGGATGTCCCTTTCAATTAAAAAAAAAAAAAAAAAAGGAAAGAAAAAACTATTACTTTCCTGTTTTCAGTAATGGAATACACAAACCTAAACTTTGCCAGCAAAAAACTTTTGCAGCAAAGACTTTTTCTTGTGGAGCAATATGATGCCCCTTACAAACAAGAAAAATGCATGAGCACAGCTGAATCTACATAAATTTTACATTAAAATAAGTCCTAGTGAAAATGTTGTTATGCTAATTGCCTGACTCAGTATGATATCATGTCAAAATGTAATCATCCAAATTCATCTCTAGATCCAAATGTGTCACCAGCTGCATGTATCAGCAATTGAGTTACGTGAGCCATTCATTTGGCCCAGTATGTAATTTATCTAGTATTTGTGTGATCTATATAAAACTAATTTCTCCCCAGGTCGGGACACCACTGCAAAGTTGATTAATGCTTTTGTCATTTCACATATTGATTATTGTAATTCACTACTTATTGGTTCCCTCATTGCATGTTGCACAGGCTTCAGCTTATGTAAAATGCTGCTGCACATATCGCAGTCAAATTATAAAAGCCTAATAACATCACTCTGCTTTTAATGAAACCTTGCTGCCTCACTGTTCATCCCTGGAATAAGTACAGTGTCCACAACTGTCAGAGTAATCTGTGATATTTCTGAACATTTGCTGACGTTGCGGGGAATGACCTTCCTCTTTTGTCACATATTAGTTTCTTGCTTGATAACTCACGGGGAGCTTGCTGACAGCACTCAGGCCTTAGACAAAACCATGACTAGTTTCTTTCTGAAACTCTAATGCCTGAGTTGGAAGGGACCCCCATTGATCAGAGTCCAGCTCTTAGCAGGGTGGCCCATGGTGGAGATCAAACCCACCACCTCGATATTGTTAGCACCATGCTCTGACCAAGAACTCATCCCAGGGTCACTTATCTACTTTTCTTTCTTATTGCATGGTTTTGTTATCAACTTTAACCATGCCCTCTGGAATACTCTTTTTCCAGGGAAAAGGAGAACTATAAAGAAGATTGATCATAGACTTTGTGAGTTGTTTATTAAATTTAAGTGGTACCACTTAACTTTTTGGAGTCATAATCTGCTCCAAATACATTTCCCCTGTTTAATATATATTTGAGTCTCTGAAAGGTGTGCTAAATCTCTTATATTTTCTCTAAAATCTGGAAACAAAGTCAACCAACAAATTTTAAAGGAATTCAGGAAATAAATCTATTTAAATACTTGAAGTTTTCCAAAACTAGATTTTATTTTAAGGTTCACATTATCTTTGAGAAAGAAATTACCAGCCTATCTTTTCCATTTGGTGCAACTGAAGGAGTATGTAAACAGACAAGTAGACAGTGAACATAAAAGGTGCAGTTTATTTCAAGACTTCTTGAAAAAGCAATGCTTCTGTTGTCTAAGGAGACTTGTCTTTCAATAAAGGTAGAATATATTTATTTTCAATAATGGAGACAGTTTAGGAAAGGCAGGTGTTTAATAAAAAGTCTTTCCTAAAGTCCACACTGTATATATTTATTTTATGTGACATTATATAGAACTTAAACTGTAAGTATAAGGAAAAATAGAGTATAGCAAACATACAGGATATCTTATTGTTCTTCATAGCTCACACAAGAGGTTACAGAAAAAAAGATTCCTGGGCATAAGTAATTATTTAGACAGTGATACAATGATTGAATGTCATTTTATGCCGTTAGCATATTTTTGATGTAACTGAGTAATAATGATCAAGTGAAAGCAATTTCTAATGATTAGCAATTAAAAAGAAAACATGATGGCCTCAGGTTCAGCTGCTTCTAATTCTTAAATTATGCTGAACCAAATCCAGTTTCATTATTTTAAGTTGAAGTCCATTTCCTTCCCATATTTTAGTATGATTGACAACACTGAAGATTAAAACATTCTTTTTTTTTTGTCCAGAGACTTGCTTTTAGATGACTACACAACAGTGTGACTCGTGACCAGAAGCAGGCTGGCACATGTGTTAGAAGTAGCCCAGGAGATGATCTGCAGTTAACATGGGTCTAGTTTTGGAGCATGTGCTTGTAGTGTCATTTAGGGGACAGACATCAGTTGCCTTACTCCTGCTGTGCAAAAAGAGGATGTTGCTATGGATTTAAAACCAGCCCTGATATCAAGCACATTCTTCTGAGGGCAAGTTTGAAAAAAAATACTCAACTATAAACAGGATTTTACTTCAGGATGAAAAACCTGGTTAGACCATGCTCTCAAGCTGAAAGAAAATGGGGCTGAATTTTACTTGAACATTCACCTGTCAGGTTTTTTTTAGCTTGCTTCTATCCTCATAGTTAATATTAATTTCAAAGATATTTACAGTAATCAGTACAAATGTGTATAAGACACTAGATTGAATTCTAGACTGAATTTCCAGGCAATTCCTTACTTCAATGCAACAACAGAGGAAAAGAAACTGACAAAAAGAACAAGAAACTTTTCTTCCTGCAGACAGAAGAAGAAAATATCAGGTAAAACCAAATATTTATCTAGTATGTGGTAAGTTTACCCCTTTTTTCTTGATTTTTTAGGTAGTCTTGTTTAGGGTGTAAAATATTGTGAATTTAGCAGATTGACTTTTGCAATTGAATGACTAAAGAGTTCCTCCTGGGACTGTTCTAGATCTCTTTTTGGGCAGTTGATATAGTTCCTTTGGACTATTTTTGCCAGCATAACAAAGAAACAGCAATATAGGTAAATATTTTAGGCAAGTGAAATGGGCAAAAATTTCATATTTTATTCAGTCATCATCATATATTTAAATCTACTCAAATATATCACTGAAGCTAGGAAACGTCTACTATTGTATCTATGGAAAGGTACATGGACTGCTAAAATATTGGCAAAAGCAAAATGTATTTCAATAGTATAGGTTTAATAGTAGTGCTTTTCTTCAAGATCAACCAAAAGGAATCAATATCCTACATTAAATTTTTCTACCATGTATGAAGAGAAAGTAGAGAAGTAGGTTGCACAGTAAGCAAAGATGAGAAGATCAGAGAGTGAGGGGACCTTGGCAATCCCAGCAGGGTAACAGCCAAGATGGTCTTTCCACATCATAGGTGTAATCAACATATTTGGCAGATTCACACAGGCAGTAAAGCAGCAGAGTTGTAAAGAAGACGATAGAAAAATGAAAGAGATGTTCCATACCCTATGGAATATGACCATGAGCATCATGTTCAGCATATAGAGCTTGGGGAAGACAGTGGAATGTGGGGATGTTTAACACCATGGTGCTTGTTCTCCCAGGTAATTGTTAGGCATGCTGGAGCCCAGCTTTCTTGGGGATGACTGAACACCTGCCTGCCCATGGGAAGAGGTGAATGGATTCCTTGGCTTGCTTTGCTTGCATGTGCAGCTTTTGCTTTACCTATAAACTATCTATATCAACCCACAGTTGTGGGTTACCTTTCCAATTCTCTCTCCCATATATATATATATGGTGGGGAGTGAGCAAGGGGCTGGGTGGGATGTAGTTGCTGGCTGGGACACCAACTTAACCCTGTGGGTGAGGAGGGCCTGATGAGATTCACCCTCCAGGAAATGTAACAGGAAGCTCTTAGCAGTACATTATGACTGCAATAATAGGGGAGCACTCAATAATACATCATGCTCTTACTGCAAAAATTATTTCTGGTGGTATAAAGCTTCATGTTGCCATTTTGAAATCTTTCCCAAAAATTCCACAAAATGAAACCTTTCAAAATTAATTTCAGACTAAAAGTTCAATAGATTTTTTTCAACTTAATAATGACAAAAATTTCTTAAAGGCCAAATGTTCTTTTAGTAATTTTATTTTCTAAGAAATATTAGAATTTCTGTTTTTAAGCAAAACTACATGCTTAAGTCATAGGAAATTGAAATGGAAATTCTTACCTACCTCTATTTAAACTAATGTTCTTAGGATGAAAGCTGATGAAATGTGTGCTTTGCAGAAAACTTAAAGGTCTGTCCTTAAAAGTATGTAAACCAAAATGTGTTCTGACAGGATTAGTAGGTATGCACATTCACTTGAAACAGTAAATTAAATTCTAGTTAGCTCTAAACCCATTCTGATATTACTTAGGGGAAAAAGAGCCAGGATGTGAAACATAAAGGCTAAAATCTGTATGAGAAAATAAAAGCTCTGCCTATTTTTTGTCTGTGTTTTCTGATAGTTCATTTATTTGGAGTTTCTTTGTTTTGTTTTTAATAATCTTCGGTGGAGGGAAAATATTACTATTGAAAAATATGTAATGTATAGCACATGTTCAAGAAATTCAAATACAGTCTAAACAATCAAAAGACCACGAAGAACATACTTTGTTTTTGCAGAAAATTATGACTCTTAGAAGTGATGATCTGAATAATTGTAAATCTTAGAAGTTGAAGCTATATGACTGTAACTTGGCTGTGTTCAGATAATTCAGTTAGATATAAATTCAAATTTACAAACTAGCATATGCTGTTTGCTTGAACACTGTGTGTGAAAATAGTGTCTGAAAAATCTGTCTATACTGTAGCTGAAAGCCAGCAACAATTAATACTTAACCAGTCTCAGCTATGTTCTTAGTTGTTCTTACACAATTTTTGCATAATTTTTCCTGAATTTCAATGCACTGATAAGAAATTTCTCCCAAAGAAATATATCCAGCAGTAAAAATGAATCAAGATCTACTGTGCAGACTTTGATCTAAAGGTGAACTGTCACAAAAGCAAGTCCATGTTGAAGATTTTGCCTGTCCGTGCTAGAAACGCTGCTGGAAAATTCAGTAAAATAATTAGATAAAATTTCATGTTTATAAAAGTAAAATTCTGTGCCATTTTATAAGCACATTGTGCAATGTGATTTATTGGGTGCAGAGTATGAAATTCGTTGTTCAAAATCAGAAGTACCAAAATGCTGAAGAGGAATATAATAGTAATAGTTGTGCCAGTCACAGCAACTAACACAAAAGAAACAGGATCATATCAAAGGTCAAATCTTTACACACACCCAAATGAGTGCATTCCACAGGTGGATATACTCCATATGGTTACATTACTGTATCACAATAACCATAACTATTAATTAGATCACTTAGATAGCCTTGGCTGAAAGAATGATGCCTTGTGATAGCCATTAACCAAAGTGTCACAGATTTGCATACTTTGCTCTCTCCGGGTACCCTATTGCTACACCCAGGTGATTAAGCCCTGTGGTTTTAACCTTGGTATGTAGATCCTTGCAAGTCACTGGACTGCTTTGAAAAGCATGAAAGGAGTCAAGAAAAGCAAGCACCCGTGCAGGATATCTTCTCAGAGGCCAACAAACACACAAATGTCTAGAAGAGCAGGCAGTGAAATTATGTACAGGATCTAGCCATAGAAGTGCTGGCTGTAGGGCATAAAGGACACAGCTAAATGGAGAGGACTAGTGTATGAGGAGGTGTGATACTCTGGAAGGCTCCAAAAAATGGTTTCTCTAATCTGTGGAGGCAAGTAGCATGAAAAGAGGAATCAGAAATAAATTTAATTCAGGCTCTACTGCTTCTGAAGCAGAATTTGACTGTTTTCTCCTGGGAATTTTGAGGTGGAGGGAAAGTGCAGGCACAGATACTTCAGCACAGTCAGTATTAGTGTGACACTAGCACTAATACAAATACAGTTGAATTAAGCAGGAGATGGTAACTTTATTATTGGAGATGTACTCAAAAACCTTGATATAGAGTGCATTAAACTAATGCACTACATATCACAGATGGTTTGTTTAGACCCTAGAAGTGTCATCAAAAAGGATCATGAGTTTGGAATGACTCATTGGTGCATTTGGTATAGCTCTTTTATTTACAAGCAAAAATGTTAAGAGAGGCTCTACCAGCAGCAGCAGATTCGACTTAAGGCTCTCCCAGCAAAACAAGTGCATGTGAGTGTAAATGGGGTGTGACAGTGCAGCTCATAGCTGTTCAGGAGAGCACAAATTCTCAGTGTCCAAGTCAGCTGCTTCTTGGTGGAAACACAGCAGCTAAAACAGGACATGTTTTAAGTCTTTGACTCTAGCAGTCTACATTTGGCACCCTTCATATTTGTCCTAAAATTTGGAGGTTCTGACTGTTTCATGTTACAGCATCTCTCTATAATAGCTCCTTCACACAAAAAGATTAATATTTTTGAATTTTAGAAGCTCTGTAAGTAGTCAAGTAGTTGTTGTCTTTCCAGTATCAAAATTCAAAATAAGCTCAAAAGCCAGATGTTATTCTGTTCCTTCTCTCAATGTCCTATACTACTGCAGTTCCCCCTTCTCTCTGGAGGATCCAGCTTGTCGTATTTTAAGTGTAATGAACTATAAGAGAACTGAAAAACCGTGCAATTTTGCCCTTTGAGTGACTTTTGGCAGTCCTTTTACCTCTTAGAACCTCACTTCTGTCTGCAAAATGGGGGTAATGGGTTAATTTTATTCTCAGAAAGATGTAATGGTGGGATCTAGCAATGAGACAATTTTGTATAAAATTAAGTAAGCAGTCTGGTATGGCTCCTACAAGCTGTCAGTAGCTTTTCATTATTATATTTTCTCTCTAAAGCACAGTTAAGAGTTTTTGTTGTCATTAGTTACACTTTAAATACAGGGTCTGGGCCAAATTAATGGTCTTAGTAACCCCACAGATCAGTCAGTGTGAACCTGCTGAAGTTATTAATGATGTTACACCAGAGCTCAAATGATGGAGGGAAAACGAGATTCATGCCCTTAATGTTAAAGGTGACCTCTGCTATGCATACACACTATGAAAATCTACAGCCCACAGGCAATTTGATTTTCTGCCTGAAAATTACTGTAGAGACTTCAGCAGCTGAGGCAACCTCCTCTGCTTTTTCTTTTAAAAATCTGATTACTATGAAGGGCAGAGTGAAGATATTAAAAATCAGATCAGGACTGAGCTAAGAATCTGGTATTAAGAGTACTTTAGCTTTAGAAATAAGGCAGAGTTCAGAGGTACGGGGGCAGTTTGTGCAAGTTTGGTGGTTTCTGATGGCATGGAATCTGCTGACTGCATTTTCCATCTCATTAACCTGTGGTTCCCTGGAGGGAGAGAAAGTCTCTGGTGCTCAGGCAGTGTCAGGCACAGCTAGATCTGTCATTTGTTTTCCTTCTGAGAAAGCATAAAATTACTTCCGTCTGACTGGTACCTTATTCCTGCACCACCCATGGCATGTCCATGCATATGCTGCAGTTCTTGCACCAGGGTGTGTGGTTGGACAGATGAAGAAGGATCTTCCCCTTTGCAGATCTGCATGAAAGAAAGAGAGCTTGGAAGGTGGCAAAATAAGCTAGGAGCAACATCTTTGTGGCCCAGGAACCAACGCAGAATAAATGAAGAGGAGACAAAACCTTCACCCTCCCTCCCCCATTGCTGACCTGTACAGAATCAGTCACACCATGCAGAGAACCACAACACTTCCTATGGCTGAGTCACAAATAGCAGCACACTCAAGGGAGCAATACACAAAATGAAAATGTAGGCTCCCGTGTGCACTTGCTAGTTCAAAAGCTGCTTTCAGTGTAGCGTCTTGGAGTGATTGGTTTGGAAATCAGGTATTTTCCAGGGACTGCTCAGGAGCAGAAGCAAAGGTTGGCATGGGTTGGTCTGGCTGGCTGGTCTTTCTTACCAGGTGGCTGGTAGGTCACAGGAATTCATGGAGTACACTCAAAGAGAAACCAGACGGGTGAGGCAGTCACCATGAGATGTGACTACTTAATGCTTCAGAGTCAGTCATGATTTCTCATGTGACTGTCTACACGAGATTTTAGAAACCTATCTATGGACACCCAGATTTGAAATGAATGTGTTTACAGGTATCCACTTGTCATATTTACTACATTATGCAAGCTGTTGATTTTTTTTCAAAACTCATCAAAAAGCATCCAGGGAAAAAAAAAGTTTCTATGCTCTCACTATGCTGTAATTCAAACAATTATTCAAGCTACAGTTGCCAAGCATTGCTCACTGACTCAGATGGTAACGCACAAGTCTGCAAAACCACTCTTGCTCGCCCTTATTGGTAATTGGAGTTCATAACAAAAGACAAGTCTCATAAATTGTTCAAATCCATATGAGAGACAGAATAAGCTCAGAATAAGTAAAATGCATTAAAAAATAAATAAAATATTTCTGGTGTAAATGAGCCAAGATTTAAGAGCTCAGAGAAAAGGAAAGAAAATGAGAATGTGCTGACTTGCAAAACTGTAGATTCCTCCAATGAGAAAAAGATAGAGATAATGAAGGGGCCAGGGAGCAGAAGGAACTGAACTCCAAGCAACAGTTGGCAGCTTGGGGTAGAATATATAGAAGTGAGAGGCTGTATCTCACAAAGAAGCCACGGATAGTCTCCAAAATCAGCGAAATGGGAGCTCAGTATATGAAGGGTAATAATGAGGCCAAGCTGAGAAAAAGGTCTGATAAGTGGAACAGAAAGCTCAAACTATAAAGCCTAAGAGCAAAAAAAGAAACCTGAATCGGGTGAGAGGAGAGATGTTAAGGCAGTTTTGATAAATTATCAGAATTGTAACAGCTGAAATAGAGAAGAAATTATATAGCTTCTTCATCTTACTGAGGAATAACTGGTGACATTTAACAACATTCTAGCAGTGGGTGGAAAAGGAAAATGGGGGTCAAGTTTAGCACTCTGTTATTAAGCCTGAATGACTGCAAGCATGGTAGAATTATCTCACAGTGATGAAGAATGGAGAGAGGGGAGAGGTAGAAAGGAAATTAGGAATGTGGTGTTTATATAAAGCTATTTTTGTGTATGTATAAGAATAATTAATAAAACTTGGTGTAAAAGCTTATTTTATCTCCCTGTACTCCATACCTTCCAGGTACAGACTACAACACAGCATAATAACTTCACAGCATTCTCTGCTCTCAATGAGCAGGAGCAAAGATAATTCATTTTCATGTCATGTATCACTCACAGCTGTCTGCTGTGATTGCAAAAGTCAAATTACCCCATCCTACATTCACACTAAGCCAAATCTGTTTGGGAAGCAAGGGACAGAAAGTGGGTGTGTTAATAGCAGATAATTTGCTTCCTGAATATATTTATGAGGTCAAAATGGGAACATTAATAGTCCTGTGTGGTATCTAATACTACTGAATATGTCGGGCAAATACTCTTGCACCGCTTCTTCGAAGTACAACAGAAGAGCTTAACTTTATCATATTATAGCATGCTATAACATCTTGTAATTTTCTGTATACTTTTCTCTTTTTCTCATAACATAGTATTACTCTAAGCAAGCATCTGAAAGGGTCTCGTTCCTAACTGAAATTGAGATGCAAGACATATATCAAAACTCAAAGAAAAAGGAATTTAAAAATTAGCTATTCATGTTATTTGGCCATTGCTCTCTGCTGTGCTTTTCTGCATTCTGGAGACCACAGAATATGATTCAAAATCTAGGTATGGTGCCTTTTGCTGTAAACAGAATAAGTAGTTGATTATTACTATAGTGTTAAAGACAATTAATTGGTGGTAAAATATACTTTTTCTATTACAAGTTTGGCTACTGTCGTAACAATCAAATATGTGAGCTTTCTTTCCTGGTATAGACTGTACAGGGGTTCAATAATGTGAGGGAATTATTCAGAAAAAAAGCTAAAATTATGAATTCTGTAATGCTAACCTTTAAAAAAAATTCAGTTTCAATAGTAAAGTCACGGACAAACTCTGAGCACTTTGTTGCTTTGTTTGTCACCTTAAGGTGGGTGAAAAAATTCTTCTGTAGAAAATGTAGAAAACTTTCATGTCTTGGTCCCCTTCCGGGATCTCCTCATAGACTACTAAACTGCAGTTAGAATATTTTGACTGAGTCCACCATGTTTTCTTCCTTGAAAGAATAGCTTGAAGTGTGCTGGTGTTTCTGCCCATTTAAAGGACCACTTCCACCTTTCAGATGCCTGACTTCATGGTATAACTTAATTTCAGTAAAAGCATAGGGTGTATTTTGCCCTACAAACAGAGCTTAGTTTATGTTCTCCCCACTCTGTCCAACGAGGCGAAGCAGTTAGAAGGTGCCCTGCAAAGACACTACCTGAGATTGACCCCGGTGACACGGGTTTACCTTGATTGTCATACTAGTTATTTTGACAAATCTCAGATCCTTTAACAGGTGAGAAGCTAGAGTTTTCTCTCTCTAGTAGGGAGTTATACAACAGGCCTCTCCCTGACTTCCATGGACCCTGCTGCCATGTAAACACCCTGCCATAAAGTAAGAGGATTCAGAAAGACGTTTGCAAAGTGGTTCCAATCTTCTCTTGTGAGGGTATCACATGGTGATTGGCTAGTGCTTATCAGTGGTTTCACATGAAGGGGTCTGAGATTGATAGTTAAAGCAAAGCATGATTGTTTACAAGATGTTTTGCTTCCTTGGGGCTATTACTTTGACTCTATTTCCAGGGCTTGGAAGATTCTCTAGAGCCTTATTTGGTGACTACAGCAACACTATGGCAACATTTCAAACACAGTTCTGTCTTTTAAAACTTGTCTCTGTCTTCCTATATATGTATTCAAAAGTACTCTACTGGAGGACTTATTGTACTGACACATATAAGCAAGAGGATTTTTTTCTGTAGCATACCTTAAATAAGATTTGATTCAAAATACTTATAAAAGTGTCTAGAATCCAGAATGACTAAATGAATCAGTTGTGTCAATTATTAGCCTGCAATAATACATTTTTGCTACTACTGAGTCTCCGTTTCACTGAAATTTACTGTTATTGCTTATTTATATTGCTCAATCACTGTTGTGCTACACTGCCAGTCAAATATAAAGTATCACAAAAATATCTCTGAAGTATACGAATGCCTTCACCTAAATACAGGTTTTGAGCTTAGAGAGAAGGTAGTTTATAACAATAGGGTGGTTCAATATAAAAAATGATAATTGAATTCCATCCTGTCAGAAATAAATAAATACAAAGAAGAAAAGTTTCTCTTGTGAGTATTAGGACAGGAAAGTTGAGAAAAAAATATTGAAATAGAAAAGTTTAATAAGATGTCCAGCATAATAATGGAAATTACATTTTCCACTGCATACACACAGGTATGAAATAGTCCATTGGTGTTGGTTCTATGATTACATTTAGAGACATCATTTAATTGCAAACTTTATTTGGAATTCTAAAGCCATTTGAAAAAGCACCACACGTGCAGGAATGCATTCCATTCCTGCTCAAATTAAAAGATAAATTTCACTCTTTTTCCCCTCTAAAAGACACCTTACACCTTGTTGAGTCCCTGTCTTCACTTAACAAGTTTACTTAAAAGGTGTTTGTGGCAATACTCTTCCCTAAATTGGGTGCACAGGAGATGTGCAGCAATGTTCACAGAAGGTGGAAAAACAAACTTTACTGACAAACTTTGGAAGACTAGAAACCGGGCAAAATGTAAGACAAAATAAGGCATTTCCCCAAGCACTGACTTAGCAAACCCTACCCATATTTCAAGGGCTCCATTGGTGCTCCAGGGACAGCATCAATGTGGGCATTGCTTCAGGTGTGCCAGCGACTCACACCCATCCTGGGCTGGACTAGAGGCTCTACAGGTGGGGTGTGGAGCAGAGCACCATTCTACCTAGGCAGAACTACTCTGCCACACCCAGCTTCAGAGGTTTTGAGCCAGTAATAATTTTCTCCAGTCTCTCACACCCCTATATTAAAACAAAAAAAAATTGTACATAAAAAATATTATTGTATTTGGTTTAAAGTCAATATATTAAACTAATGCATTGCAGAATTAACTCATGCCCATGCATATATCTCCTACTCCTTTTCCCCAAAACATCTTCAACTAAAAAAATGGAGCCCACGAAAAGTTATTTCTAGGTTATAGCTGATTAGGAGGAGTGAGAAAAGAATAGGAGTATCCCTTGCAGACTACACCTTGAGCAGCTCGTATTTGTCTTTATGAGAAAGCCCCTGGCTCCAGCTGTTCAATTGCACTCAAACAAAATATGTCCTTGAGAAAGAGGTGTTATCTCAGGTAGCCAAGAATTGAATCATAGAAAAGAATAGATTCAAATCAGAAATTGCACCTGCAGCCTTAGTGGTTTCTGTACTAGGTTATTGCATTAGCAAAGTGCAGCCTAACATAATGACAGAAACCATCATTTTGACCAAGACTTTCAGAGTAGTTTGAACTGTAATTTCAGCAGGGCTGCATTGAAGTTTTGAATCTAGATGTAGTCTAGAAATCTAGATTTTGAATCTAGAAACAATCTGAGGATTGTCGCACATCAAAAAGTTCTCAAATTATTACACAATTGTATCATAGGAAGAAAACTTTAGATTTTTCTAAGTTCTGGATTTTTAGTTCCTCTTAATTATGCCACTTTTGTCACCAAGAATAAATTATTTAATTCAAGTAAAAGTATATACTCCAACTAGAAGATCACCACACTCCCTGCTTTTTCATAATACTTATTTAAGTATTAAGGTACACCTTAACCAATATTTGTAAAATATTTCAACAGCAGCTGTAGTTTTGTCATCTAAATGGAACATAAATTAAATAGGAAATTAAAACTCAACTATTACACTTGAAGGAAACCATCCTTAGCTTAATTTGCTTTTTTTTTTTCATTCAGTTTACATTTTTTCTCTATGTGTGCTTTCTTAGCATTCGTGAGATATATAATAAATTATACTGGTGAACTACTGTAATGTGACCTATTCAGTAATCAGTAGTTTGAATGCCTAGAAAGGATAATTTGCAAAAATTAAAGAAGCATATTACTTTCCCCTTCATGTAATGGAGGGTGACATGTAGAAGCAAAAGTGAAGCTAACTGTATGCAGTGGGATGACCCTGGCTGGATGCCAGGTTACCCACCTAAGCCATTCTATCACTGCCCTCCTCAGCTGCACAGAGAGAAAAAGTCTAACAGGAGGCTGGTGGGTTGAGATATGGGCAGGCAGAGATCATTCACCAATTACTGTCATGGGCAAAACAGATTTGACTCGGGGAAAATTACTTTAATTTATTGCCAGTCAACTCAGAGTAGGGTAATGAGGTATAAAATCAAATCTTAAAAAACACCTTCCCCCGTTGCCTTCCCTTCCTCCTGGGCGCAGCTTCAGATTTTCTCTACCTCCTTCACTGCAGTGATACAGGAGGAAAGGAATGGGGTTTGCAGTCACAGAATCACACCTTTTCTCTGACTCTCCTTCCTCCCCACACACTTCCCCTGCTACTGCATGGGGTCCCTCCCACAGTAGACAGTCCTCCACACACTTCTCCAAACTGAGTCCTTCCCATGAGCTGCTGTTCTTCTTGATCTCCTTTAGAGTGGGTTCTTCCCACAGGGTGCAATCCTTGAGGCACAGGCTGCTGCAGTGAGGGTTCTCCCCAGGGTCACAAGTCCTGCCAGCAAACCTGTTATACAGTGGTCTACTCTCTCCATGGAGCCACAGGTCCTGCCAGGAGCCTGCTCAGTGTGGGCTTCCCACAGAGTCACAGCCTCCTTTGGGCACCCACCTGATGTGGTGTGGGTCCTCCAAGTGCTGCAGGTGGATCTCTGCTCTGCCATGGACATCCATGGGCTGCAGGGGAATCTTTGCTCTGGCACCTGGAGCACCTTCTCCCCTTCCCCTCCACTGACCTTGGCATCTGCAAAGCTGTTTCCCACACATATCATCACTCCTGTCTGTGGCTTCAGTTGTGCAGCAACTTTGTCCCCCTCTTATATGTTACCACAGATGTGCTACCTGCATTGCTGAGGGACTCAGCCTTGGCCAGCAGGGGGTTCTTCTTGGAGCTGGCTGGCATTGGTTCTCTTGGACACGGGGGAAGCTTCTGGTAGCTTCTCACAGAAGCCAGCCCTGTAGCCCCTTTCACTACCCAAACTTTGACGTGCAAACTCAATACACTGAAATATAAAAAATTTGTTTTACTGTCCAGTTTTCTATCTTTTACTGCAGCAATAAAGTGAGAAATATCAGTTTAATATTTGCTTCCTGTGCAATGTACTAAATTAGTAGAATTGGAGAGTTTTCAGGAAAGGACATCTAGGATAACTAAAGTTATGAACTGGCTTAGGTATGAAAAATGTATTTAAAGAGCAATGTATGCCATGGAAAATAAGCGAATGTGAGGGAAAAGGTAAGATAATTCTGTTAGCCATCAAGTAATTTGAATAGAATTAATAAAATACAAGAGAAAATAAAAGAGTGAATCTGATCAGATATTCATGGTATTCTCCAATCAAAGATTTTAAAAAGCTTCAGTAGAAACTAAAAGATATTTCTGAAAGCGATGGATTTATTCTGTGATTTGTAACTAAGTTGTAATTACCCTGCCATGGGATTGTAGATTTCTAGTAGAAGATAGACTCTTCTTCCATGTCTTTTTCCAGTGATTTTTGTCAACTCTATCTGTGATTATTAAATACCAAGATAAGATTCTGTAAGGAATCATCTAACCCAAAAATTACTGGAAGCAGGGAGAGCATCTATAAAAGTTCATCTTCTTGAATCTCCTGTTCTGATAGTCTCCTTTGGGAATTCTGCATGGGTGTCTAAGTAGGCATTGCTCTGACCTGTGAGAGCTGATCCTAAATGGAATTTGGTTCAAAGCAGAATCTATGATAGAAAACATACAAGGAAAACTCAAAATACTTGAATCTCTTAGATCTTTAGTAGGCCTCAGATAAAAAGCCCTTCTAGAGGGTACAAAATATAGATATTGAGCTGATTTCCAAGCAGTTTCCTATTTTGGCTAAATTACATCATCCATTATCAGCTAAAATAATGCAATACAATAACTATTGTATGGGTCAATGTCGTGATCTGGTTATTAAAATCATTTGAGATATGCCTGTGCCCAAATTTAGTTGCAAATGAGATTATATAACAAAGTCAATAGTACAGATTTTTATGAACAGTAAAAGTGAGATAGAGAGAAATAGGGAAAAGAAAGAGAAGGAATTAGAGTAGAAAGTACCTAGTCACCACCAATTGGAGTCCTCAACAAGGCTTGAAATTTTGATGTCTGTTGGTCAAAGTGGCAACTGCAGACTGAATAATCTGTCAAGATCTTGGAGAAATCCCATTGCTGTGGTGGAGAAAACCCATGAAGCAGAAGGTCTGATGGGCTCATATTTACGAAGGTTCACGTGGGAACCCCCAGGTATCTCCTCTGTGGCTGGGAGTTTCACACTGAATGCTGTGGATCATGAGGCACCTGAATGACAAAATAACATTTCAGGAGTTTTTGACACCTGCTAAGATGTTACAGCTGCCTGTTACATTCCCAGCAGGGGATTTATGACATCTGAGTTCACTTGATTGAGGACAGAGAGAGAGTACCCATCTCACAAGGTTTGCCACTTTCTTATCTCCTTCAATACCCAGCTGCAGCCTGTAGGGCTGTGCTCACCCTCTCCACCTGAGCAGGTACCTTGCACCCTCAATGTTTGAGCCACCAGCACTCCAGTCTCGTCTTGTGGGTATATTCTCCCCAGACTTGGGATAACTGAGCAACAGAACCACCTTTATCTTATCTCAAGTTCTCAGATCAGTCCAAATTCTGATTAGTTGGCATATTCAGCAAGGGGTGAGCTTTGGTGGTTGCAGATGAACAGCTGCTTCTTTGCACTCACTACAGTGGGCACAAGCCCTAAGATGATCTTAATGATGTTTATCCATTAACCATTTCAATCTCTCACAGTTAACCAATGCAATTAAGTAATTAGGTACAATCTATCACAAGAATTAACAGTTCTGTAGTGACCTCTACTTTCTTTGACCCTTCAAAGAAAGAAAATATGTTGATATGCATGGTATGCTCACAGTAAGGGAAATAACTGGTTTTTATCATACAAGAGCCACTGTGTTAATTATGCATCAACTGACTAAAGGGATGCTTATGCCATGGAAGAAGACATTAAAATTCTCTATTAAGATTAGAAATAACTGTATGAGACAGGCATTAACACATCATGAAAATGTGTGCAGACTGATAAAAATTATAGGAATATACTCATGTATTTGTAATATAATGTGAACAGATTTTTTGTCTTAATAATTCAAAAATGAAGAGAAATAGTGAAATCTATGATCTGACTTTTCAACTTGAAATTAAAAGAAGCTAAAGAGAAAGCTTTTCTTAGTTGTAAATAATTGAATGTAAGGCACTTTTCTGAAAGCTAGGCTAGCTGTAAGATCTCTCTAAGAAGCTAGAAAATTATAATATCTTAACTGAAAAATATTTTATATTTTCAACACCAAAGCTCTCCAATTAATAGTTTTCTTTGTCAGATTTTTGCCCTCTAGGCTGCTTGAGCAGGCCTGGGTTTTGCAAGGTATCCTGACTGTACAGAGCGCCTCAGTGAATCAAGTACATAAGAAGAGGTATGAACTGCATTAATGACTGCTTCAGAACATGCTACCACTTCAAAGTGCAGGCAACTTCGCTTTCCATCCCACACCAGATGACATATCATAAAGCAAAACTTAAAAACACTATTGATGAAAGCACCATTTTATATCTCTATGATTTTTTTTCCCATTAATTTACTTTTATTCCTCAGGGACAGCTGCCTAGATCACAGTCCTCCATAGGAACAGTGCTGTCATGACTTCAAAAGTAGTCAGGAAGCTTTGAACTTTAGAAACAGTTATTTCCTTCTTTGGATACTATGAACCAAGATTAAAGAAATAATAAATTATTAGACTTTATAGTACTTATTACAGTATCATAGAAAAATAAGATTTTTTTCAAGTATGGAATACAACAACAAAACCAAATTGATCAACATACTCACATACTGAACAATGGACTTCTAATTACATGTACACAAACACATCCACAATGTTATGGTTCAATACTTTCTCCATCTTCTTTCTGCTCTGGATGACAAAGCTCATCAGGAAGGAGAAAACTCATCATATAAAAGGGTACCCTGACACAGTATTTAATATCTTGTTAAATTCTTGACTTGTCCTATTCTGTCTTGAAGACTTGCCAACACGTATGAACATGAGCAAAAGCTAAGGCAAAGTGATGTGCTTGTCAAAGCAATGTTATTTCTGCAGAACACCTTCTCGCCATGAATGGATATAGTTGCCCTCACCAAACTGTTATAATCCAGTTATTAAAATTATTAGAGAGATGTTTCTGCCTGAATTAAAGTGCAAACAAGACCATAGGCTGAAGTCAATAATATGAACTTTATTTAACAGTAAATGTGAGGTAGAGAGACAAAGAGATGGAAAGGAAGTGAGACGTGGGGGAGACAGAGATAGATTAGACAGAAAATATCACCACTCCATGGATCCCAATGGCATCCTGTTGATCCTTTTCTTCTGACCTTCTTCGTGATGAGGGTCCTGCAAAACACAGAATTCAATGGATTAATGTTATGTTTGGGCCAGTTGGGAATGACCAGGTACCTTCCTGGCGGGAGATAAATTTGACATTCTTGCAGCAGACTCTGGATCTGTTGCATCACTTGCATCACGAGCAGGAATGAGTCTGAGGGGAGTGCTTCAGGGGTCTTTAATGATTTGTGACACCTCTTCAGCTGCCTCTTGTGTGAATGTTCCATGTGTACGTGGCCTTCTCACAAGGGAAAGGAGTCCCCCTTGACAGTGGGATTCATTAGTCTCATCTTGACTGTCTGAATGGTGAGGATCTATGCTAATCATCTAGATCTCTTGGAAGACAACAGGAGATGAACTTCTGTGAGGAATTGGTTCAGGTGATAAAGATAGCTATGTAAGACCTATCTCCATTGACTGAGGGAGTCTACTTAGGTCACTGGTGTCCAACTTGGATTAGACAGTCTTTTTGGTGACTAAAGTTAAGGGAGATAGATTCCATCCTAAATATAGATTTTGTCACTTAATACTACATTAAAGAGTCTGGTTGGAAGCACAGGAGTTAGAAGCCATTACCTGTGTGACCAGTCACATGGAAGATGTTTGATCCCAGTGGCACAAAGAGGAGTTTGTTGCTTTGTCAAACATGAATCTATATTTGCCAGTACCTCCATAGCTACTGTTCTTATTTGTGCTCAAGGACACTTTGACATTAATGTATGACTGATTCTAATGGAAACCCCAGACTATCATCCTGTGATAGTAGGGATGAATGGATTCATGGGCCTTGTTTTTCAGCTGTTTTAGGGGAAAAATAACAGAGAGATTTTGCAGGTAATTTCCCCATTTGTATTCAATCCAATTTGTACTGCTGAACTAAGGATAAACAAAGAATGCAATCATAATTATAATTTAATAATAGAATCATTAAGGTTAGAAAAGAACTTTAAGATCATCAAGTCCAACTCTTAACCCAACACTGCCAAGCCCACCACTAAACCATACCCCTAAGTTCCACATTGACACATCTTTTAAATCTCTCTAAGGATGGTGACTACACCACTTCCCTAGGAAGCCCATTCCAGTTCATGATCATGCATTGAACTATACTTGTTTAGATGGTTTTGAACTTGTAAGGCAGCCCAATTGTGCAAGCAAAATTTTGTCCGTTCTAAAGGTGCGCTAGTGTCACCTGGTGAAGGATGGACTCAGAGGTTTTTCTCTATGAGAAAACTTCCTCTGTGAGTTGATTGGACCAATTGAAGGCTGGTTTGGTTATTGACAGCCTGAAAATCCAATTGGAGAAAGTTAGTTCGCTCTGTGAACACAGATTTTGAAGGAGGTAACCCGGGGAAAAGCTCTCTTTTATTTCTGGCAGCTGAGCAGGTAACACCACCCGAGCTCCCTCCCATGTGGGGGTGGCTTGGGAGGCCACTGGGCCCCGCTTGCAAACCAGGGGACCCGATGGCCGGGGGAGGAAAGGCTCGTTGATAAGACCTTAGCCCTGTTTCCTCCCCCACGGGCCCACAGCTCTGGGATGGGAGTGCCCGGCTCCTGCTGCTGGCTCGGAGCAGCTTCGGAGGGGCCGGGCCCATCCAGCCCCACATGGCCTGGGGGGAGGCACCGGGCCCTGTCTGGGGAGCAGGGGTGGCCATGGGCAGTGTGGGGCTGCAGGTGAGCCCCAGAAAGGCTGATTGAAATCTCAGCCACCCCCCATCCCCCACCCAGCACTGCCTGGCCCAACTCTTGCAGCTGTGTGAAACTTTAACTCTAGTTNATTTAAATTGGGAACTGACTGAAGTAGTTTTTTGTATGTTTGTTTTGTTGTTATGAAGGTTGGGAGAGGGAAGGAAGGAGTGGTCTGAAGATCTTATTCTGAATTTGCTTTCCTTTATCTTTCTTTGTGTTTTTTTATACCCTTTTAAGTTTTAGGCCTGCCTCACTCTTTTGCTCCTGGTTCTGTCTCACAACAGAAAAATTAGTATATTTAAATTGGCAGATCAAAACTATGACTTTATTTGGTGCATTGGCTGGGAAATTCTAATTAAACCAAAACATTTTTTTGGGAAATTAAATTAAACCAAGACAAAAGGAGACAGGAAAATTTGCATAAATACAAGATAGGCCAAATCCTTACACTTTTCACTGTGGCTAGTGCTTCCATACTTCATTAACATTGAAGGATTCAGTGAGACTCCTCAGAGTATTCAGCCTTCAAGCTGTCATAAATGAAAGAGTTTCTGCTCTTCCTTGAGGTTAAATATGCTTTTCCAATATAATTTCATCCTTATCTGGCTTAATCTAGAGATACCTCACTTATACTGGCCAGGCCTTGGGAAAGGTCAAGATAATCCATAATTAGGTACAAGGAAAGAGAAAGAGAAGCTGGCTGTCCTACTTAGAGCAACACAGTGGCAAGCCAATGGTATTTTTATTTTCACTGCATGTCTCATACAGAGGCTTCAAAGGAAAGACAGCAGGAGTGTGTGGTACCTTACAAGGCACAGCCTCAGGGTATGTGAGCAATGTTTCAGATTGGCTTTCTCTGTAATTTAGGAGAGAAAATAATATTTTTCTAGATGTGTACCTTTTCGTTCTCTTCCCCACCCACATCAGTACTTAGTCTTGTCATTCTCAAGGGTGAGCAGTTTTAAGGGTTTGATTTACATTTTTGCATTTTGATTGTCACCCACTTAAATAACAGAAGTACCATGTCAAGCTCAAGTGTGTGAAATGACTGAAAGTAGTAAAAGCAGAGTTCTCTGCCTCTGAAGCACTAATTTGTGGAATTCAGGAGTTGTCTGTCCTTTTTGTTGGCCTGCCAGACGATGCAAAGTTTAATACTTTTGTGCTTTGCTTTGCTCATCTGAGAAATGCTTACATCCTTTGCAATTGTGTCGAGCTCCAATGGAGATACTTTTATTTGAGAGATGTCACCTATAGGTTTAATTTCTTCTATAAGATTCCACCTTAGCTATATTATCTCAATTTCCTTATCTCTTCTTGTTTTTCACCAACATGTAGTATTTGATCCTTCCACAATTTAATACACTGGAGAAAGTATTCTCCTGTAAATTTGCCTTAAATTTGCAATCAGGAGTTCTGCACAATTTACCCCACTCCTGGTGCCCTTGAATCAGTATTGCCTTGGTGTCAAATTCAAAGCAAAGCACCAGCACACCAACTTATTTTATGAGGAGCCTCTTAGCACAAACAAGCTTGATTTCTTTTTTCCCAACTTCCCTTAATATAGGAAGCAGCAACAATTTCTTGTGAGTTTCATGAACCTGAAAGAACCTCTTGGACTTCCAGGAGGCAAGGACATATCCAAAGAAAGCATCAAAGTCTCTGAGTTTGTTTTCATCTAGCACAGAGCCAAGTTTCTATTTAATGTAAGTAAACGGTTGAGTCCAGTGACACCAGATTTTGCCTATGTAGCTCAGAATTGTCTCTTAAAGTATTCCTTCCAGCCAACAGAAGCGTGAAAGAGTTATTCAAATTTCTGCTTTCAAACTTGCTTCACAATGAATTGTTTATTACAGAATCTCTTCCACATGAATAGAAAGGAACCATTCCATACTACTGAAAGCTTTTCCTTTCTATTGGTGTGCAAATACATTCAATGGTGTGCAAATAATTTCATTGTTTTCTGAAATAATATTTCTTGCTTGGAAAACAATTTTGCAGCCTTCAACGATTTGTTTCACAGAATCACAGAATGGGTCAGGTTGGCACAGGGACCACAGTGGGTCATCTGGTCCAACCTCCTTGCTCAAGCAGGGTCATCCCAGAGCACAGGAGACAGTCTTGTGTCCAGATGGTTCTTGAATATCTCCAGTGAGGAAGGCTCTATACCCTCTCTGAGCATTCTGTTCCAGTGTATGGTTACCCTCATGATAATGTTCTTCCTCATGTTTGGGTAGAATTTTCTGTGCATCAGTTTCTGCCTGCTGTTTCTGGTCCTATTGCTTGGCATCACTTAGAAGTGCCTGGCTCTGTCCCCTTACCACCCTTCCTTCCGATATTTATAGACATTGATGAAGTCCCACCTCAGCTGTCTCACCTCAGTGCTGAACAGGACCAGCTCACTCAGCCTTTTCTTGTAACAGAGATGCTCCAGTCCCTTAACCATCTTTGCAGCCTTCTTCTGGACTCACTCCAGGAGCTCCATGTCTCTTTTGTACTGAGGAGCTTCCAGCTGGACACTCTACTCCAGATGCAACTTCTCTTCACCTTAACTCACACTGTTGTCATTAAGATGAAGAAATATACACACAGAGAGGTTTAAAATTCCCTATTTCTAACAAAGCCAATTTTAACTGAGACAGAACTAATTATGCAAAAGATGTTGTACCAGATCCACTGCTAAAAATACAGCAGATAAAAAAGAGAAAGTGGTATCCCATTTTTTGGTGTTTAGACAGATAACAGATTTTTTTAAGTCTCTTTGGACAGGGCAACCAATTTGAATTGTAAAAATATACAGATTAATAATTTCAACTCCTGGAAAATGAGACAGAGGCTTTTCCTGTATCTAGATTCCCTGCATCTTTTATATTAGTTTCTACTGCAACTATATTTAAGTATGAATCCTTCAAACTGCTGTCCTGTGGCATGCTGTTCTACTGGCACTTCTCTTATTACTGAAAGCCAACCCTATAAATGTTTTATAATCCTTTCTTCTTCAGCAAAAAGCAAAAAGGAAGTTAAATTGTGCCTGGGAAAGCCACTGTGTAGGCTGAGCTCTAAAGACTGTTGGTAGGAGAGGAGCATCTTTACAATGGTACCACCAGAGGTGGGATTTCGAACAGCGAAAGGAAACCCGGATGTTTACCTTACTAGAAACCAATAATAACTTTTATATGAAAAAGTGTCAATCAATGACCAGGTCCTCCCTATGCTATACAGAGAATTCTGCCTGGCAAAACTAAATTTGAAGTTAAAGCTCTTGTCTTGGCCCAGGTGAATTCCGGGCCTAATTGCTGATGGTTATGAAAACACTGTTCAAAATGCCATTAATAATTCAAAACATCTATATTTTTTTGCAGCAAGAAAGTCAGAAGCAAGAGTTTCCCAATTGCTTTTGCAATTTTCCATGAAGCACACCTGACTTTCTCAGGAGATAACATAAGGAGATAAATTTTACTGACTCTGAATTTCCCATTCCCTTTTATATCTGGAATAAGATTTCCTTACCCCTAACACAGAAGGCTGCTGCTATATGGCTTAAGCTGAAATTCTGAATTAGCTTGATTTTATCACCTCTGGTTTCAGAGGTGGTGCTATGCTGCTTTATTCTTCTAGGTGAAGCTGTAGTCCCAACCCCTGAAGAAGCCTCTTCCAGCTTTACTGAGTACAGCCTCAGCGTCATCTGGCAAGGTATGTCTATCTGACCATTGTGCAGACATCTGAATTCTGCAAGAAATCCAAACCAAAGTTTCCCTGATGTAACTCTATATTCTGCTGTGGGAGGGAGAAACAGCAAGCAATTCTTTTACTGCCTTGGGAGCAGACCTGGCAGTGATTGCTTGCTCACTTCCTAATCAGCTATGAATAGATCCCCTTACATAAGATGAGTAAAGAAGTGGAAAGATATACATTAAACATATTCTGGGGAAAAAGGTGTATGTCAGACAAGGCTGCAAAAAGCTAAACTTTGTTTCCCAGAAGTCTTCTGAGAATGTACATTAAAAGCATGCTACAGGCAGCCCTGAAACTTGTCCAGAAACAATTTACAGCACCTCAGCCCACAGGGAGAGAAGACAGTGAAGACAAAAGTCTCTGCAGTGCATGAAGACAGGCTGACTCTGACTGTATCATGCTAAAAATACGGGTAAAGCTGTACAAAGACAGTACTTCAAAATTAATTTTTTTACCTGTAAAAACTAGAATTGCTTGCAGAACATCAGTGTCATTAGACTAGACATTCTCTGCACAGGTGCAGCAAATAACCTGTGATTTCCTGAATCAAGCAAAAAGAATGAAGGCTGGATAGTAAAAATTGGATAGTCTTCAATGAGGTTTTTCATTGTGAGGAAGATTTGACAGAGCAAAAACCTGTATTCATTATATGAAATGGAAAGAAAAAGTAATTGAGTGACAAAAATAATTATATTATTGTACAAAAAAAAAAAAAAAAAAGGAAACATGAAATCAATGCTTTGTCAGTGTTGTCAGTTTTTACCAACCTCAATACATCATTGTTAGTCATTTAACATGAGAACAAAGATACATAAATTTAGACATCAGTTTGTCATCACACACTTTTTCCGAGGGATGGGAGGCATTCTGTCAGGTCTTTAATTCTTCCTCTTTTCCACTGATTTAGATTCACTTTCTTTCCAATTGCATTCTCATATTTGAAGCCTTTTAAATGAGAGGAATCAAATAAGGGACCCTCCTCTACTTTTCCAAAAATAGTGTCCAGGAGCAAGGGAATGGAGTACGTGCAAATATATTTGCAAATTCTTTCATTGCTCTGTGAAGCTGAGGCATATATCCTCAGTGGATATATTTTTCTATAAATTTTGGAAAGGATAAACATTTGTCATTTTTTTCTTGCTAACTTCTTAGCTTTTCATTAAATATTTATTGAAATGAGCATCTAAGGATCCATTTCACAAATAGATTTCCTTTTGACTTATTTCATGGTCATTTGAATTTTTTGAGTGAAGACTGGCTCACTAGAAACTAGTCTTCAAGTTATGCTTTCATTTTCAGTAACTCTGATGTTCTTCACTTGTTGAAACTGTCTTATGATCTTAATATCTATCCTCTTTATTTTTTATATTCTTATCATATAATGAAAAGTAATGGTCCAAATTCAAATCTGTTGAAGACACATTGCTAGCTAGTGTAGCATTACTATAAGCTACACTGATTACATTGACCTCATTCTCAAGTATCAGATACAATTTTAGACTAATGATTTCAGAGTCTGTAGGATAAGATGCAAAAGACGTAAAGGCAATGAAAGTGATAATGATATTTATACTGAGGATGAGTGGGCATGTAAATAATTTTACAAACATGTGGCATACACAGGAGATCTTCCAATCAGAGTCTGATCTTTTCAGGCAGGGTTCTGGTGAATTTATTTTTAATCTATTTGGCTTTTTAATTCTGGCTTGAGTGCTATTTATCTAATTTCATGCAATTAGCAGACGTGCTTATGTTAGGATTATGACCACCCTAGGCTCCTTTAATAGTCAGTGGAAAAAATAAATGCCTCTAGGCATTTTAGCTCATCAGACTTCACAGTTTTCTTTTAGATATGCCTCTTCCTCTGTCTTCCTTGCAATGGAAGAGGTCTGAGGACACAATAATCCTGTCTCCTCAGTGCTTTACTGCAGTGGAATTACCCCAGACTCCTAGTGGAAGTGGGAGCTTGTCCAAGCTTGATAGAAGGTGTCCAAAAATAACATCAGAGTAAATATCTGATGTCTAAAATTGAATATCTTCAGAAGAAATAACTTTATTTTAGTCTGTGATTTGCACGTACACCATTCTAAAAACCATTCTTAAGTTAGAAACACCCTAAGTTAGGATGTAATTATTATTCTGGTAATGAATAAAGTTGAAAATCACCATTGCCATATTTCTTCTCTCTACAACATTCCATGGTAGATTTTGTCATTTGATTGCAGAGTAAATATCCGGCAGTGTCAGTATAATGGTAAGAGAATAGCTGTAACTACTACAAAGTAAATAGAGCCAGTGTGAATAACCTTGTAATAATTCTTGGACCTACTAAGCTTTTTACCAAGTTGCAGGAGCCTGTAATTATCTCACCACCTTTTCCCTTGCTTTATTTCTGTTTTATCAAGGAAGGAATTCAAAACCACCTTCTCAACTTCTAAATGTTACATTATCTCTTTACACTTTTGCACAATGTCTCACTGTTGGTGAAAACCCAGTCTATTTTGTCCTCTCCATTTGACTGCATACATCAAGATGAGACAGTGATTTCTCTAACTTGTCATATTAACATTTACAAATGCAAACATTTGCATTTTTGTTTCTTATTTTTAGGTAACCATCCAAGTGTAAATAAATCACTACTCAAGTTCATGCTCTGAGAAGACAGAAACCCATTAGGGATGTTTCCCTTTATAATAAGAGGGTAAATAGTGTTGTGTAGAGACTTCAGCACTTCAACAAGAAAAGACTAGCCTTTTCTTAATGTAATTCCTTCTAGTATGGGCTTTGAAACCATTTTAATTTTTGTTAGAGGTATATCTAGGATTTTCACATCTAACTGCCAAGAAATAAAACTCTCTCTGTCCTACTTCCACCTGGTAGATAGGTGTCTGATGTCTGAGGCAAACTATTCAATAATTAAAAATAAACAAACTGAACTAACAAGAAAACCAAACCAAACCACAAAGACAATAAAAAACAAATCACCCAAAACCTAAAAGCCCAGAAAACCACTTTCCTCCTCAAAAACAGCTTTGTTATTAGTGGTTATGCTCATTCTGTATTTTCCCTACCTGCCCCATGATGTTCATCCAGATTCCCCTCTGCTCCAGTTTGTGTAAAATGGTCGTGCAATCTGACTATTCCTTGCAAGAAAAAGAAGTACTGTAAAAATCCACAGAAGACAGGTATAGAAGCTGAGCAGGATGAACGCCCCAGTTCCTCCCTTTTTGGATCTCTGCACCCAGTACTAATTCTAACTGCTTCTACAGAACCAGAAATATTTCAGTTATGGGAAGGGCTTAAGTCCCTTCCAAAACCAGCAAAACCAGAGAAATTTAAGAAATATACTTGTAATTTTCTGCAGTTAAGATAAGACTGGTAACAAGCATTTAATTCAAGAAATATCAAATTAACTTCTATTCAAATTTTTATCATTTCATTAATTTTCTCTTGCAGCAGTTTTGGTATCTTTTGGAATGGACAGATTTTGGTCTCTGTAAGATTAATTTATTTCTACAATAACACTAATTAAAATATTAATCCATATTGGAGTTCTGCACTTCATGTTAGAGGCTCCTTTGCTTTTGATGGCAAGCTGTTACTACTTGGGTATCTGACAGAGTTTGCACTTTCACATATTTGAAATTCATTTCCTTGACATGAGTCTTATACATATTTTTTTCAGCTCAGTTGATCTTACTCATCTCTCATCTGGTCTGTGGATAAATTAGCAATAGGTCATGATAGAAGTAGGAAAAATCATACTATAAAGAGCCGAAACTTACATCCCATGGTTAAGATTCAGGGACAATAAGGAAATTGTGGTCAAAGAATTAAGAAGTAGAAAAAAAACTTTGGCCTCTACAATGAAATTTTTATCCTTCCAGTATTGCTTTTAGCACTGATTTTGCAGGTAGTATCTCAGAAGATGGATTTTCCTTCTCATTTATCTCAGAATTATATTCCCATATTAAACAAAAATGTGCAAAGAAAGATTATGGGCTTCATTGGATTCACAGTGGTATAAAACTCTCTAAACCTGTGAGAGAAATTCCCAGCAGCAGTAAATGTTAGTTAAGGTGGTCTTCTGACATGTTTAATGCCCGATGGACTCCTTGTGCAACTGCCCAGCTAACAAATTCTGACCTTTGTATCACTCACACATCCTTTATAATCTTTTCCCTTCAAAATGCCATGTGGCTTTTTTCCACTTTCCTTGAGCAATGCTATGGCTTAAAGTATAAAAATACTAAAACAAGATGCTGATCCTACTATACCAATATTTAAATGCTTCTATTTCAATCACTGTCTGAAGCTCATTTGGTTGATTTCCACACCTTTGGTCCCAAGAGGTATTGTAACAAAAAATCTTCACCCTCTCTCTCAGGGGGGTTGCTGGAAACATTTCTTTTCATAAAGAATCACCTCCTTTGTGCTGCAGCTGGAGAACAATGTTGTACTAGGGCCAAATAGGAAAACAAACAACAAAGAGCAACACACCAGAAGAGGCTAAAAACAATCTCCTCTCTTGCCATGACAGAGAATTGCAGTCAGTCAAGAGGGAATGGACACAGTTCCACAGTAGTTCAACTCAGTGTTTAACACAGGGCTGTTTCTGTGTAGGAAATTTCCAGCACTTAAGCAACACCTGATCAATATTGGCAAGGTCAGCAGTGTCTGAGGAATGCTTTCTGGACCTTAGACCTAAGACTCAGAATCCCTGTCCATGGGAAGTCAAGACTGCTTTGTTCTTCACTACTTCATCACATTGTTTTTAATGGCTCAAAAATCTAGTTCCTACCAGTTCCTTCAAAAAATTATTCCCAAGACTGATGTCCACCAGGCTGAAGGGTCTCTGTTATTTTTGTCCTTGCTGACATTTTTCTTTCTGTTTAAAGAGGAAGAGCAATGGCTGAATTACTATACTACCCTATGTATACATTCATTTGTAGCTCATTTCTACTGCCTTGAAGAGGCTTTTTGACACCCTTAAGTAGGAGGAAAGAAAATATTTGCAGCCATTAACAAATGCAGCATTTAATAATATTATAAGCCTGCCTGATCAGAGCCCTTTACTGGATATTGGATTGCTTGTTGATAGTCAATTTTACAACAAAATAAACACTGGCATGACATAAATTTCACTGGTTTAGTTTTCAGATGTAGTTATATGCCATATTATTCCTCAGGGGTGAAAAACATAATGTGTGCAAATGAATTTAGATACACAGCAACTGATTTTCCAGTGACGATATAATTAAGGCTATAAAAGAGACCCTATATGTAACAGCTACTGTGGGAGGCCCTCATATGCTCATATACACATAACAACTGTATTTTTTTCTTATTTTGCTGTAACACTTGTCTTTTTGCAAAACAAGTAAATTATACAGTGTCTAAAAAACTTCTAAAAGACTGAGAAACAAAATAATTAGACCACTGATTAAAATTTTACATTAGAGAAAAATGAACATTGCTAAATCAAAATACATCCTACTTGTTTGATATAAGTTCTTGTTTTCAGTACAGATACATGTACGTCATGGGAACAAAGTGAGTAGTTGTAACACTTTAGTTTTCTGTTCTTTTCAAGATGATCACCTGTTTTCCTAAACAAGTGCTAATTAGAGTCCCTCTGATTCCTGAACAAAATATTCAGCCTCTGTGGCTTCACTTGAGATTAAGGAAGTAGCAAGACAGCACAATGCATTATTTTCTTTTCTACCAAGGGAGGCTTTATTTCATGGCTTTTTTTTTTTACTGCAACCAGAGGAATTGACAGCAGAAGTGTTGTAATTAGAGGCACCACTCAACTTTCTATTCTCCTTGTTCACCTGAGAAAGCAGAAGATAAGAGATGGTGGCTTTATAGCAGCAGGTCGGAGATAGAGGACTGCTGAGGAGTATAAGCATGAAAGTGGAAGGGGAAGGAATAAAGATACCCAAGCACCAGGAGCTGAGCTCCATCATTGAAAAGACAGCTGAGCTATTTTCCAATACATTTCAGAATCCATGGACAAGAATGTTTAAACCAGTACTTTAAACAGTCACCGTAGATAATATTAATAAATTGAACTTCCCTTCGCAGTGTAAAGTGGAGAACTATTTAAGAAGATATTTGGAGCTGCTTTTTACTCCAGTTTTACATGTAAAATTTCATAGATTTCTCTGAGAATTTTGATTCTTAAAAAAAAGGACAAAATGTTCTTGAAAAAAATGAGAACCTGACACAATGGTGAAAAATTATATTCCAGAAACTAAACCCAGGAACAGGAATGAACAGAGAAAACAGGTTAGACTTAAAGCTAAAAAAAAAAAAAAAAA
>VXBI01010177.1:1454686-1602557 GCA_013397375.1 Toxostoma redivivum | reverse complement strand
AGTGATAGAACAAGGAGTAATGGCTGNAGCCCAAGAGGGACTTTTGTCAGGAACTGTAGTGATAGAACAAGGAGTAATGGCTGCAAATTGAAAGAGAGAAAATTTAGGTTAGATATTAGAAAGAATTTTTTTACTGTAAGGATGGTGAGACACTGGAGCAGGCTGCCCAGGAAGGTTGTGGATGCCCCACCCTTGTAATATTCAAAGCCAGGCTGGATAAAGCCTTGAGAAACCTGGTCTAGTGGGAGATGTGCCTGCCCACGGCAGGGGAGGCTGGGACTAGGTGATCTTTAAAGTCTGTTTCAACCCCTTAACATTCTATGATTCTATGTTCTTTATCAAAATTTGAACAATATATTGTTAGATCGTGTATGGTATTTGGGAAGAAATGTATTCTAATTGGGCCAAGGAAAATCTCCATCCTTTATTGGATGCTGAGGGGAATATTGTAACCAAGGAAGAAGAAAAGGCTGAGGTACTTAATAGCTTCTTTGCCTCAGTCTTTACGAGAAGGACTGGTTTTCCTCAGGACAGCCAGCCCTTGAGCTGGTAGTCAGGGAGCAGAACTGAGCCCCTGCAATCCAGGAGGAAGCATCAGTGACCTGCTGTGCCACTGAGACACTCACAACTCCATGGGGCTGATGGGACCCATCTGAGGTGCTGAGGGAGCTGCTGGAAGAGCTCACAAGCCACTCCCAACCATTTATCATCAGCCCTGGTTAACTGAGGTGCTCCCAGATAACTGGAGGTTGGCCAATGTGATGCCTGGATAAAAAAAGGGTCGGAAGGAGGATCTGTGGAACTACAGGCCAATCCGCCTGACCTCAGTGCCTGGGAAGGTTATGGAACAGATAATCTGGAATGTGATCACATGGCATGCACAGCACAACCAGGGTGTCAGGCCCAGCCAGAATGGGTTTAGGAAAGGCAGGTCCTGCCTGACCAACCTGGTGTCCTTTTATGACCTGGTACCTGCCTAATGGAAGAGGGAAAGGCTGTGGATATTGCCTACCTGGACGTCAGTAAAGCCTTTGGTACTGTCTCCCACAGCATTCTCCTGGAAAGTCTGGCAGCCCATGGCTTGGACAGGAGAACTTTTTGCTGGATTAAGAACTGTCTGGGTATCCCGGCCCACAGAGTGGTGGTGAATATAGTCAGATCCAGCTGGCAGGTGGTCACCACTGGAGTTCCCCAGGGCTCAGTGTTGGGCCAGTAAAGATACTTAATATCTTTATTGATGAACTAGTTGAGGGATGGAGTGTATCTTCAGTAAGTTCCCAGATGACACCAGGTCAGATAGGAATGCTTATCTGCAGGAGAGTTGGAAAACTGCAGAGCGGCCTGGACAGACTAAATTGATGGGCTGAGGTCAGAGGTATGAGGTTCAGTAGGGTGAAGTGCTGTGTCCTGTGCTTGGGTCACAACAGCTCCATACACTGCTACAGGCTGGGACAGAATGGCTGGAAAACTGCCAGGTGGGAAAGAACCTGGGTGTGCTGATCAGCAGCCACTGATCATAAGCCAGCATGTGCTCAGGAAGGCAAATTGCATCCTGGCTTGTATCAAAACTAGTGTGGCCAGCAGGACCAGGACAGTGATTGTTCCCTCTCAGAATCCGTTTTGGTGTTTTCCCCGAGATGTGTAAAAGTTCCTGTCTGGCAGTTTGTGTGCCTGAGGTGGAATAAATCTGAGCTCTTTAGTTTTCTTGGTTTCAAGGTTGTTTATTATTTTTTTATCTGTAATATTTTCTCTCAGNGATGTCTTAGACTCCGACAGTCCCCCTGTACTCAGCCACACCTCGGGTACTGTGTCCAGTTCTGTGTCCCTCACTACAAGGACATTGAGGTGCTGGAGCGTGTCCAGAGAAGGGCAGTGGAGCTGGGGAAGGGTCCTGAGAGGAAATGTTATGAGGAGCAGCTGAGGGAGCTGGGAGTGTTTAGCCTGGAGCAAAAGGAGGTGCAGGGGAGACCTGATCCCTCTACAACTCCCCGAAAGGAGGGAGTAGCTGGGGGGGATCAGCCTCTTCTCCCAGGTAGCAAGTGGCAGGACAAGAGGATATGGTCTCAGCCTGTGCCAGGAGAGGTTCAGGTTGGGCATCAGATAGATTTTCTTCACTGAAAGGCTGGTCAAGCATTGAAATGGCCTGCCCAGGCAGAGGGTGGAGTCCCCATCCCTGGAGGTGTTCAACAACTGGACATACCACTTAGTGCTATAGTTTAGTTGACAAAGTGGTATTCGGCCAAAAGTTGGTCTTGATGATCTTGGAGGTCTTTTCAAACCTTTATTGATTCTCTGATTCTAACGGTTGTTTCTGTCCTTTATAGTGGTTTCTCTCCCTCCAGCTCTACCTAAAAAACCTTTTTAAATGTATTTTTTTTAACAAAAATATTTAAAATATCTCTTTGTTGTGCCTTACACCTTAATTATCCTAAAATATCAAGGTGACAAGAGGTTGATTTGCATTCAATTACTTCTCTCTGGTGTAGCAGAAAAAAATCAGGTCAGTTTCTACAGCAACAGGAGTACACTTTCAGTAGTATTCTCTTATTTTATGTTGCTAACATTTACATATTTTAATATAATATGTAAATAATAGTAAAAACTAAAAAGACTTTACTTTTTTTATCCAGAGTGTTGAAGGGCCGGATGTCTGAAAATGCATGCTGCACTGGGGTTCTTTTTGTATGGTTCAGTAAAACATACCATCCTTTGCTTGCCTTCTTTCTGTGGGGGAGATTGAAATGTATAATGTAAACCAAAGAAAACACAATATCATCATTGCAAGGGGTGACGTGTCAATGGTAGTTTGCTGCGGCAGTTTTTTGTAAAAAGATGAAAGACAAATGTTTGATGAAACAGTTAATGAAAAAGAATGATACTTGAAGCTGTTGATAAAACAGCTGCTGAAGGGGCATGTCCTATTGATAGATGGTTTATCTCTTTCAAGTGAGCTCTATTGCAGGTAATAAATAGTGGCAAACAGTAACAGCCATCTAAACAGAAGGTTTAGAAATCACCACACCTCTGATTAGCCTTAACAGAGCAATATTTGCTTGATATTGACAGAATCTCAGTATAGATAAATTAAGATCTTTCAGGGAAGATCACGTTTATCTAATGAAAGCTTTTTGTAGGACAGTGTATTTAAATTCTGATAGTTTTGGTAAATAAGGTGCAATTGATTTTTTGTTTCCTCACAGCATTTCTATTGTTCTAAGGTCCATCCATGGCAATGGTCTAATAAAATGGTTGGGAAAAAATTGATGAATATGTGTTGGGTTTTTTTAAGATTAATGTAAGAAAACAGAATAAAATAAAGATCTGCAGGAAAGCATGATAAATTTGTAGAAAAATTTCCTGCAGGGTTTTCCCTTGTTTTCTGTTTCCCTCAGATCACTTTTTTTTTTGAACTTGCTGATACAAATACTTAAAAAATACAGGGACAGACACATTCTGTTGTTCTTAAAAATTCTCAAAGGAAATCAATGATATGCTGGACCAGCAAAAAACTCTGCCCCAGATTTTTCCCTTAGGCATACAGTGCAATATAAAGAGAAAATCTATGGGAAAAGGTGGATGTATAATGTTTTATCGCTGTGTTTTATGTGCTTATTATTTGGATGCTGGGCATATTTCAGCCACTGTTTTTGTCTGTTGTAGCCCAAGTTCCAGGTCCTGGATGTGTTACAATTGTAGAAGTCTTCCTAGGCAAGCCATGCCTAGCTTGGAAAGTAGGTTGTTTGGAAATAGGGACAGGAAGAGAACCATCTTCACGACTCTTGCTATATTTGGTCTCCTTTGGCACCACAGTCATAAATGTGTTTCCTTGGAAGGATGTAATTTTATTTTGGAAAATACGAACAAAGATCCAGAATAAAAATACAGCAATTAAATACCCCTGGGAATATTCAGTGATGGAAGTGGCAGGTGAAAACTTGCATTAGGGTCACAGGTCCTCACTTCTGCCTTCTTGCCTACATGCTTTGCTCTTAATGCAGTAAGACATATGTCCTATCCCTGGGCACATCATCCTTTAGTATTAAGCATCTGCCACATTCCCATCTGGAATATCTATGAATGGAAGATGACAAAACATCTGAGATATTGAACTAGAGGCATTAGGACCATTAAAAATAGAAGCTTGAGAGTTTCTTCCAACCCTCTGATTTCCCATGGAATGTCTGGATGTGCTTTCAGGTACAGAGAGGGTGCCAGGTTTAAAAGATTTAAAGTTGGACCCAATATGGCAAATTTTGGTCTTAATGGGAAAACTGCTAATGTGATGGGTTGGTTGTCTATCAACTACAGAATATAGAAACTGGAGTGTATGCCAAAATTTTTTCTCAGAAGGAAACACTCCTTCTCCAAAACAGATTTTGAAGTGAAATGGACCTCTGCATGTCCTCAGTGTTAGGAAAGAAACCAGCCCACTGATGCAACAGCATCTTATGTAGTAGGTAGCATTGTTCAGGCAACCTGCAGCTCTGCCTTAGTTATACTGAGTAACATTCTCACATCTCAGAAGTGACTTACCTGCTGCAGAGCAAGTGATTTGTCTGATGAAAGCGTCTGCTTGTGAATTGTATGTTTCAAGAACTTTTTTCGATGGTTAGATCTAGAAAAGTATGAGGGTGCAATGAAGATACTTATTTTCCTGCTACAGCAAGGACTAGAAGAGTCTCATGAAAAGTAATAATTCAATTTCTCAGATAAAACACAGTCTAATTTGTGTGATAGAAGGAAGTAACTTTGTAGACATGACAGTCAAGGTGTGGTTGCTTTGACTAAGAGCACAACTTGATGTTTTAGGCAAGGAAATGCTTGCCTGTGATTATCTTGAGGGTTAGCTGTTTTTAAGAAATGTGCACAGTCTCTGGGACTACCAACCATCTGGATTCAAATTGTCAGGCTCTGAGGGCTGTCAGCATTGCCTCTCTCACACATGCAGTATTTGCAGCAGGAGCAGCTTCATGCTATGGCTTGGCTCATCTCTGTTTTTAGAGATCTTATGCTGTGTAAGATTTATTTCCATGCCAAAGCCACTCAGAGTCCATACAGCTGGCTTGCTCTTCCCTCCAGCAATGTCACCAGTTTCCTGACATGCCTGTGATTGTCAGTAGTCTATTCACTTGTTTGCAGTGCATGGCAGGTCTGATGACAACTGGCCTCTCTCAGGGTTGGGAACTCAACATGGAGAAATCCTGCATCATCCTGAAAGTGACTTTGCCAACAGAAGGTCCATGTTCTGTTATCTGTGGGGAATGCTGGACATTGTACAGGTAGAGCTGCCAGCACAGGTTAGGGTTAGGGGGGCTTCATGATGGGAAGGAACAACTTTCCTCCTAGGAGGAGAAAGATGCAGCATCAAGACTCTGGAAAAAGGAGCCTTCAGTGAGGCAGCCTTGTACCAGGCAAATGGAGCCACATCTGAATCAGACCACTGGCACTTCATGGAAAGTGTCAGACAGGCAGCACAGCAGATGCACTCTTAATGGAGCTTAGAAAGATTGCCCAGAGCACTGGGCTGAGTGGGTACTCAGAGTGCTTAAGCAAAGCTCACTTCCTCACTTAACTGAAACTCCTAGAAGAGAGAAACAGAACAAATAAGTTTGGGGACGAATCAATAAAAGGTTCTTTAAGAAGTGAGATGGATATGGGGTTGCTTAATTTGACTTCTAAATTATGAACAAACATGGATAAATAATTTTCTATGTTAATTATTCCCTGATGAAAAAGATTCTTTACAGGAAAGACTGCTTTTGAGCTCAGCCAGAATTTTTAAGGAAACTTCTCTGATGCCAGAGGTTTGTTTGGATTTTTTATGCTGGTTTTGTTTTTTTTTCCTCCTACAGAATGAACCACAAACAATAAATTTGCACTAGTGGAAATCACTACAGTAAAATACTGTAGTCTGTGCACATATCCATGCCAAATTGCACTGAGCAATTACCATTGTATATGATGCTTTGAGATTAAACAGCATGAAATATGTGTGAGGGTCTCTTGGGGGGTGATGGCGGTGGGTAACTGATGGTGTGGCAAGTGTTTAAATTTCCTGGGGTGAGGATATGAACATCACCTGTCAGACTCATTTTATTTGCATTGTCTGATGGTTGATTTATTTGCCAAATTAAGTACCAATTTTATTTACCAAATATAATGTATAAATCTCTCTATTCAGCAGCATTCCTTAATGGTGGTGCTAGGTTGATGATTGGACTAGATGAACTCGAAGGTCTCTTCCAAACTTGATATTCTGTAATTCTGTGATAGTTTTAGTGGGCATGGTTCTACTGGCTTGTGTGGGTTGCTTGCTGTTTCATTATGCTTTAAAAAATTTAGAGTATGACTACCACTTCTTATTTCTTCCCAATTAAGTGGACAACAAGCAGTGGTTAGATAAACAGTGTAATTAAACCCACACATTTACACTAATACCAATTTAATATCAATGAAGTGGAGATGGCTGATTCTTTACAAAAAGAAAACTAGCTGTCTTAACTATCAAAATACTATCTGAAAAATCAAAGTAAGAGTCAATTCAGGCAGGTGTAATGGTAGAAAAAGAATAGAAATATTTTAGTTGGAAGGGACCCATATTGTTCATCTAGTCCAACTACCTGACACTTTAGGGCTGACCAGAAGTTAAAGCTTGTTATTAAGGATATGTCCAAATGTTTCATAAACACTGCCAGGCTTGGGGCATCAACCACCTCTCTAGGAAGTCTCTTCACCACTCACTCTGTAGAGAAGTGCTTCCTAATATCCAGTCTAAACCTTTTGTTGACACAGTTTTGAGTCATTCCCACACATCTTATTACTGGATGCCAGGGTGAAGAGATCAGCATCTCCCTCTCCATTTCCCCTCCAAAGGAAGGTGAAAAGAGCACTCCTCTGCCTACTTTTCTCCAAACTAGACAAGCCCAAAATCCTCAGCTGCTCCTTGCAGGACATGGCTTCCAACCCTTACACCAGCTTTGCTGCCCTATCCTGAATGTATTCAGTATCACATATCTGAGTTCTGCAGTGCCCATGTTGTTTTCCTTCCTTTTTAATCCCTTTCTGTACTTACCATGGCAGATGTCCCCATGAGGCATCTCTCTGGTGTTTAGTTACTGCGGGCTTCCTATCTATTTAAAGATGACCACCCAAGGGCAGTTCAGTTCACTTGGCTCTGGGATTATTCCAGGATGTTCCTCTCTTCTTTCTGTTGTCAAAGCCTAGGATGATGGATCTCCAGTGTAATTATGCCATTTAGGTAGGATGGGTCTAGATCCTTTGTCACATTGCATGGGAGCTGGAGAAGGAGGACTTCTTTCCTTCCTGCTTGCTGATTCTACCAATGGTCTTGAAAAGTTGATAGACTGAGAAACTGAGTGTGAGGGATTTGGCAGAACCTTTGGCTAGGCACTTGGAGAAGTTGCTGGCTGAAGTCACATACCTCTGTCTCTGTGCTAGAAATTTCAGAAATCTGGCAGAGGGATAGCAGGAATCAATGGATCCTGCAAGTGGAGTGCTTCAGGAATCAATGCAGGGCACAGAGAGCCCATGTCTGGTGCTTGTCTCTGTATGAAATGCTGCAGAGAAGCCTGTTTGGACATCAGTTTGTGAAGGGTCTGGTAAAGTTAACTCTATTGAAATAACCAGATTAAATGCTAAGGAACTCTCCCTGCATGACTAGTTTTTGATGTAACTTACTAGAAAGGGAGAAGTCTTTCTAACCAGACTCTTCTGTACTCTCAATGCACTGAGATGCAGTAGTTGTGGTTGCATGCTAAGAACTCCTTGTGAGTCTCCTCCCTCTTCTTCCAATCAAGTTGATCTCCTGGAAGAAGCCTATCATGGAAGCAAATGAATTTGGTGCCTACTGCAAGTCTGAGCAAAGGACAAGAGGACAAGAGACCATTAATAAATCAAATCTGTCCTTACTGCTTCTATATATCTGCATGAAATTATAGGTTTTGAGTCAGAAAGATATTTTCCTTTATCTTAGCAATGAAAAGGGGGAAAAGATACTTTTTATCTAGTGGAAAACACACTGCCATCTCCAGAGGCACTTAAATTCTGTGAGAAAGAAGAGGCAACTGAGAGGATGTTTCATGAGGTACCAACCTGCTCCTTGTATCAACAACAGCTCACCAAAATAAAGATCTCTCTGGCAGCACATAAGGCTTATTCATGAGCAGTTGTCTTTACCTTTGCAATTTATTCTGTGCAGGCAGATCCCACAGGAGAGTGAATAGGGCCAGGAGGTGCTCCAGGAGTAGAGCAGAGATTCCCCTGCAGCTTGTGAAGACCATGGTGAGGCAGCTGTGATCCTGCAGCCAAGGAGGTCCACAGTGGAACAGACATCCACCTACAGCTTGTGGAAGATCCCATGCTGGAGCTGGTGGTGCCCAAAGGAGGGAATGACCACGATGTGGGAAGCTCACACTGGAGCAGGCTCCTGGCAGGACCTGTGGCCCCATGGAAAGATGACCCCACTCTGAAGCAGGTTTGCTGCCAGGACTTGTGGCCCTGTGGGACACCCAGGCTGGAGCAGCCTGTTCCTGAAGGACTGCACCCCATGGAAGGGACCCATGCTGGAGCAATTGGTGCAGAACTGCAGCCCATGGGAAGGACTCGGAGAAATCTTTGAAGGAGGGACCTCACACTGGAGCAGGGCAGGAGCATGAGGAGTCTCCCCTCTGAGGAGGAAGGAGCAGCAGAGACAACAAGTGATGAACTAACCACAATCCTCATTCCCCATCCCTCTGAGCTCCTGGACGGAGAAGGTAGAGGAAACTGGGAGTGAAGTTGAGCCCATAAGAAAGGGAGAGATGGGGCAAAGAGCCTTTGATATGTGGTTTTATTTTTCACCACCCCACTCTGATTTGATTGGTAATAAATGAAACAAATTTTCTCAAGTCTGTTTTGCCCAAGACAGTAATCAGTGAGTGATCTCTCCCTGTCCTTATCTTGACCCATGAGCCTTTTGTTATAGTCTCTCTCCTCTGTCCAGGTGACGAGGAGAGTGATAGAGCAATACATGGGCACCTGATGTCCAGACAAGGTCAACTAACCACAATGTTTTGTGTTTTTTTCTGAATTTAAACTGATGCTCAGTTAATGTTTCGTGCTCCTGGCTGTTTTTAAACCCGTAGGCCAGGAGTCCCATTGAGGCCACAGGAGAGGTGAATTCGTTACAGGATTAGTTGCACTTTTCTTTCCACTCTGAAATTGAATACTGTGGAATTGCCCTCATCAGTGCTTAAAAGGTAATACGAACTTGTGTTAAAATTAGCAGGTCCTTCTAAGAGCCTTCAAGATCAACCATTTTCCCTTGGTTTTGCTACTTTATTCTACTTCACTGCAAAGAATATTTTCTTTTGCTGTGTTGTAAAATCTTCTTCAGTAAGATAAAAATTAAATGTACATGTCCACAAAGTACATGTGAATCTGTTAGCTCTGTTTATTCTAATTTAGTTCTTGTGTACACTTATTTTATGGGTAAAATTATAATTTGAGGTGCTCCTTATACTGTACCTCTGCTTATCTGGTCTGAATACTTTTCAAATAAAGCTGTGAAGCCTTTCTCTCCAGAGGTATTTAAAAATTTTCTGTCACTCTAGCTGTAGAAGTCACTATCTCCAGGTAAAATATATGATTCTAGTTCCCTGTCATTTGCATAATTTGATTGGATGTATTTTGCAATTTTACTTTTAATTGGAATTCCTGTTTATTCTTCATGAGAATTATTGTGCAACTCACCCCATAAATTCCAAACTAATGTATATCAATGCTTTGTTGGCTGGTATTAGGATATTGAAAATACTTTGCATTCTTCCTTTAAGAGTAGCTGAATCCCCAGAGGCACTTCCTCTGAGTGCAAAAATGGAATTACTGACCAAACTGAGTAAATTTCAAAAACTGTAAATAGTATTAAAAGTTAATTATGTCTCACTGCATAAAAATCATCCTGGTAAATAGAGTGTTCTAGCTGTTTTGTAAGATTATTTTCTTCTTTGCCTGCTGTTTGTTTCAAACAGCTAAGAGAAAGCATCTGAGCTGGAACGCAGTTCAGGTTACTCTCAGCTGTTATAAAAGGAAGATAGGTCAAACGAGAGGCAGCCATCATCCCTTTGGATATGACAGCCCCTGATCCTGCCCTTTGCCCCTGTTAGACAGACCCAGCCGGGATAACTGCTAGGGAGTGATCTGAGCTGTCAAAGCCTGTGGTGAAACACCTGAAGCCTGCTTTCTGTTACATTTGTCATCTGTATGGAGTGCAAGTGAAAAGTGAATGTTAAAAGCCAACTGGCTGGCCACAGTAATGTTTTCTAGCTATTTAAAATATCAAATCACAAAATAATTTCAGCTGGAAAAGAGTCTCTGAAAGACCACCTAGTCCAGCAGCATGCTCAAACCAAGACTGATTTCCAAGTTAGACCAGGGAGCTGATATATGGGTGAAGGTGTATATGTAAGTGTCAAGGGAGAATTATCCTTAACTATGTTGAAACAGGTCTGGACTAGGAAAAAAATTATAAACTAGGATGAGCATTTAAAGCTTTTCTGGAAAAAAAAGTCTTTTCTTCATGATGATGTGTATTCCCATTCCACGCTGACAAGCCCTGTCTTTTTGATACCACCCTAATGAAACACATCCTTGGTTAAGAAGCTTCCTCTGGGATGGTGCCAGCATACACTGCATTCTCTGTCCTACTAACTGTCCTCCACAGTCCCCAAGCGCCCCATGTCTCTGTCAGTCACCCTGATTATAATTTTGAACTCTGCTGCACACAAGTCACAATGTCCCAGAAGCTTCTAGTCCCACTCTTAAAAATTGCTAATTATGGAAGTGTCCCTTTCCCCATTAGCTCACTGCTGCAAGCAGAAAGTACAAAAATTAGGCTAAAATGTCAAGCAGGGGAGGGTATGCTGGATCCTTCTTTGGAAAAAGAATGAGAGGAGAGGGGAAGAAAAGAGAGCAGGGAATCCTGCATCACTTGAGGGGGAGAAATGGTGTGGCAGGTGCCAGGTCTCAATGTGCCTGTGGGTCAAGGGTCCAAGGTCGTGTGGACTGACTGCTGAGGCACAGGCTCTCAAGAGTACCCAATGTATGTCTTGAGGGCATGCTTTGAAACCTTTCTTCTGATTTCATTAAAATTAGATACATTTTTTTCCTGAATTATTAATAGTCAGGACATGATGTAGGGAACTGGATGTCCTCAGAGCACTGAGCAGGTATTTTAGCTGCTTCACTCTATCCTGGACTCAGTGTAAACAATTTTCTAGTGTAAATAAAGTCTTAATTTCAAGAGCTCAAGCTGTTTCCATGACATCCTGCTAGTGACTCCTGGTCACAAAAGAAACTGATTTGTGCTGCAGGCAATTCTGTGGCACTAAACTTTGTGCAGCTGTACAGCCACATGGAAGCAAAAACGTGAGGAAAAGGTCACAGAAGAATCTCCTCATAAAGAGAAGTTTCTCTTATCACAAACAAAAATTTTTGTCTCATGAAGAGACTTTACTTGGAGCTGGCAGAAGAGCTTTATATCCCCTTGTCACAGGTTGGCTGTCATGGGTGTGCAGCTGGGGAGGAGATGGGCAGCAGGGTGTGTGTCATCCCTACTATTTTTGACCACAGAAGTACCCACTAGTGTCCCAGGGAGGCTAAATTCATGTTGGGGCTTCCTGGAGATGGCTTGTGGTTCAACCACTGCATTATTTTACCTTGTGCTGAGCCCCCTCCCCAAGGACTCTGATGCCCAGAATCCAGCTTGGGTTTGTTCCTGCTGGGCAGCCCCAGCTCAGGCATCCACTGATATGGCCAAGCTGTGAGTAAAATCAAGGAACATAAGGTAGGGAGAATTGAAGGCTGAGGAAAGGCTGTTGAGAGCAATTTTGGAGGCAAAACTGAGCAACATGGAAAGGTATAAAATCCTAAAGGAGAACTGCAGTGAGGAGGTGGTAGATTACAGCATGGAGCAGCAGGACTGACCCTTCCCACCTGCCTGATGCCTGCTGGGTTGGCAAAGGCTCCCTCAGGGGTCTTATCAGCATGGGGAGCATACTAATGCCTGGTAACTCCTTAAACCCCAGCTGTTTATTGTGTGCATTCACCAAGAAAAGCTGCCTGGTGGAAACCCAGCTAAGCAGTGTGTACCTTTTTTGGCAGAGTTTCTGGGCACGTGGCAGGAGCTGGCTATGGTGACCCAGAGAGAGCTGGCTGTACCCTGAAGAATGGCAGAGGGAGTCCACAAATACGTGTGACACCAGATATGCTTTTGCCTGCCAGCAGCTGACACTAAAGGTTGAAGTACAGTGAGATACCAGCCTGTCCTGCCCAGCATCAGCCTCGGTCAGTCTGGAAGGGAAGCACTGATGGCATTTCCTATAGGGGCACCATGTCTTCTTCATGCCGTTGCAGAGCTGTTCCCAAAGCAGGGCTGGACTTTCAAGACTCAAGCAAGAACTGAGGTGCTCTTAAAGCCAAGGAGAGTACATCTTGTACTAGTTCCATATATAGATGCTGCAGGGTTTTTTCCATCTTAGACATTGCTTTTAATCCTGATAAACTTTAAAAAAACAGCAAACTCAAAAACGTGACTGATTTATCCTTCCATAATTTGAGTATGTATCAATCAATTAATGAACTAATTTTATTTTTGCTTCATTGCAATTATTAGTGCAGTTCTATAGTTTCACTGTGTGTTGTATGAAAAGTTGCTTTCTCTTGTTTGTTCAAATCAGCTCCTTACTAATTTCACTGAAAACTCTTGCACCAACAGGGGTGATGCAAAAATCTTTCCAACTTCATCACTATGATGTTAGAAACTTCTAGTGTGTTCCTCCTAACATGTTTTAACTTTGTACTTTTCCAACAAATATTAAAAATATCTTTCAATTTATTTTTTTAATGTTAAGCTTTCTAAAGAAGGAAGAAGAGACTGCAACCTGTGATTGTTGTTCATTTTTTCTTTGATGAACCAGTTGTAGTTTAATAATGTAGTTGTTGATTACTAATAAGAGGCTAAGATATTGTGTTTTAAGAAAAGGGATACCTCTTTCAATTCAGGTACAGACAAATGCAGAAGAATTATTGAACAGGATATTTTATTGTAAGAAGCACCCTTTTTGTTTACAACACAGAGGTTTCAAAAATAATTGCAAATAAATGTCATGAAAAACCACAAGTGGCCTTATGTGATAAAGAAGAGCATTATTTCTATGTGTATACAAATTGTGAAATGTATATGAAGACTATTTATATAGATATGCAGAATTCTCAATACTAACAAGAGATGCAGCAGCAGCAATAGGTGATAGGGCTGAGCAATAGTATATTATTCAAGGCACTCCCTTGAAAATGCATCAGATAGATGTGTAAGTTTCAGAAAAAGATGTAAATCTAGCTCTTAATGCTGACTGAAAAAGAAGATTTTAAACTTCTGAGGAGTCACAGTGTTTTCTTATGAATTATCAGTACTTTATTGAAGTTTTGAATAAAAATTCAGTGTTCCCACGGCTTATAGCTGTAGACACCTGTGAATCACTGAAGTCATTCTCTATCAACAGAATGATCTTTCTTTAGTGACCAGCCAAGAAAATATACGTTTTTCTTTCACTTTCTCTATTGATGCCGCTTAAAGATTAACTAGAAGATTATGTTCCACTCCCACCTAGTGGCAAATAAAACATGCACAGTATAATTATCTTTTTTTATGGTGGAGGAAATTTGTGTTGTCCTTCCTAGAAATCAACTCTGACTTGCTTAAAAATTGCGTACAAACTGCTTCTAAATTAAAGCACACCTACTGGAGTCAGCAAAAATTAAAAACAGGAAATGCTTCTGTACCTGTAACTTGGCAGCTTTTGTATAAAAGAAAATTGAGATGCATTTAGGCCATGGTTTTATGACTTAGTTTTATTTTTCACATTTAATGTGTGCAGCCAATAGTAGGATGAGATTATAAGTTGTCAGGTAATGCACATTAAAAAAAAAAAGTGAGTAGCAGTTTGTTTGGCTTTAAAATAGCCAAGATAGAGAGCGTCTCTGAGTGGAACCCCCGGCTGCTGGGCCAGCTGCTAGCTGCCTAGGTCCCTACTGAGCAGTCAAGTCCAGCTCAGACAGCAGTTCTGGGGACCAAATCCCATAGGACCAAAGTCAGCCACTGAAGATGTGATGGATGGGATTTGGCTCCAGGTTGCTACCTCAACACAGGAGTCTATAATCTTGCCATTTGCCTACAGAGTTGACACAGACTAGTTCTGCAGAGTCAGCTTTCATTATAGACTGTTCCTAAGACTGTGGTTGCAAAGTAAATCTACTGGAGCTGTTTTCCTAGATAGCTGATGCAACACTGAGACTAGAACTGAGATGTGTAAAGACATGTTAATTAGCTTGTTTGATTAGCTTCATCATCTTGGAAGCATGGAATCATAAAATTATATGGTTGGGAGAGGCTCCAAAAAGTCATATAGTCTATTTCCATGCCAAAAAGAAAAAACTCCCCTATCAGCAATGTTCAGCAGTAATACAACCTAGTCTTTAATATCTCAAAAGCTGGATTTTTCATATTCCTGCTACAACTTCTTCCATCCTTCTCTAGCCTCAGTGATAGTTTTTTTTTCGACTACGTAATCTGTATCTTACTTGTCACAGATGCAGACCATTCATTCCCATGTAGTCCCTTTAGGCAGCCCTGTCTCCAGTCTGGGATTTTCTTGAGTTGAGGTTGTCTTCTTTCCAGACTGAACAGCCTCTTACCTCATAGGTGATGTTTTTTAGATCTCTGGTGATTCTCAGTGCTGACCTCTGTTCTTTCTCAGAACTAGCCAGTGGGAATAGGCCAGATGAATAATTTATTACTTTTTTATACTCCTAATGTTATGACCCAGTAGAATATATAAGTTTTGTCAATAGCATGGCATCATTGACTTCTGTTCTGCTTATGATCCACTGAAATGCCAGATCTTAGCAGGCCTGCTGTCTGGTCCAGTCTTGCGACTCATTACTCCTGCTTATGTGTAGACTTCTGTACTTTTCTTTGCTGAATCATAGGCTATTTTAGAAAAGGTTTCTTCAGTTTAAAAATTACTTTGAATTCTAACCCTGTTCAAAAGCTTATTTTCTTCTTTTAGTTATTTATTTTTTAATTTCCAGATTTGATAGGATTCTGTTTTTTGTCATCAGTTGGTAATAGATAGTTCTATTTCTAAGATAACCCCACAGAAACATTACTTCTGCTCTTCTGCTGCAGTAATTTAATCTGTAGTTCATTTATGAGAATTCTGTTTTCCACGTTCAGCCACATGACGTCTGCTATTTCACCTCTACCCACAAAAGGAAACTATTTTAGCTTTATGTTTGTCCTTGACAAATCCACATTGACTGTTACTTGTTTCTTTGTTCATAGATGCTTAAAGATACTGGGTTTGTTTCAGTGGCTTGGGGAACTGAAGACAACTAGCTATTTTTCTGTGTTTACTCTTGCTTTTGTCTCCTTTTAAAGCCTTTCAAGTTTTACAGTAACTTGTCTGTTCTCCAAGTGTGCTCAAAGATAGCTCACATCAAGTTGTTTAATCCACTAGGATAATACTCATGAGGCCTGGCTGATTTGAAAAAACACTTTTCTTACTTAAATGCTTTCCAATCCATCTTTTCTCTATTTTGAACAGTGATTTGTCACTCTCTTTGGTTCATTAGCCAATTGATTTGTTGTTTTGTATGAAGACAAAACATAGAAAGGTATATGGTCTTCCCTGCCATATAGGTCATCTGCCAATAGGTTGTCTTTTCAATAAAACAACAGATCCACATTTTTCTTGGTAATCTTCTTGGTATTTGATATCTCTACAGATGGATTTATCTGCCAGCACCTCCTCTTTTTTTTTTTTTTTAAATTCCTCTGTGAATTTCTGATTTTTCCCTTAATTGCTTATGCTATTATTTTGTATATCTCCTAATCAATCTGACCTTGTTTCTGTGGATGTGTACTTATTTCCCTCATTTGATATAATGGGAAAGACCAAAGGATAGCTAAACTGATTTCTCATTGCATCCTATCCTCCCTCTGCATTGGGAAAACTGTGACTTGCAGACTAGCTTGGCTACCCAGACAAAGTTTCCAAGACCCCTTTTTCTCTTTATATGTGAGACCTGTGAGATTTTACCTGTGAATTCTCTGTGCTTGTTGAAGTCTATCTCCCTAAAACCCCTGTTTAATTACAGTTTTCTGCCTCTTCCCTTCTTAGGGAATGTGAATGTTACCTTTACACACACAGTCTCACATCCTCAATCCCTTTCTGCTTCTGGTAAGGATACAACTTCCAAAAGCCTTCTCTGACTGCAGCTTCTACCCTCTTAAAAAGCCAAACCATCTCAAGAGCTATGTGTGGTTGTGGTTTTTTCTAACAATTTTGGCTCAATTGAATACCTTCACTAGTCCTGACTCTCGAATAGTTGCAAGCAATTCTATCTTGCATTGGTCTCATCTGCCGTGGTGACCAAGAGCCACTTAACTCCCCACACTAGCAAACACATCCTTCCTCCCATCTGTTTCCACAAAGTTTATTTAGGGAGTTTTTCTTCTTCAGCCTTTTGGATCTCTGAGCTCCACTGATACACACAGCAATGCTTTATCTCTTCTTTCCTAAAGAAACTGCACAACTTACTTTAACAAATCACTTATTTCCATAGATCTAATAATGGATAGTATTTGCATAACCCATAATAAGGGATATTTGCAGTGAGATAAATATTCCTTTATCTGATGGGATTTATTTTCCTCTCCTCATGGAAAGCATTTTGTAGTGGTATTATTGTTCCATGCTATTGAGTCTGAACTGCTCTAAGTTTGTGGTTGTGACAGAAGGTTTGGAAAGTTGGTGTGTTTATAAGGCCTATGCATCCTGTACATGTTTTCAAAGCATTAAAATGCAGCTCAACCAATTCCCACATGCTACAGTTACTTTTATATCCAGGATTCTGCAACACAGTGATGAAATTTTAAAGATACCCTCTCATAAACTGAAAATAGTATCCAGAATAAATTAAATTAAATGAAGAGGACTGTAGTGGCATTGCTGATTGATGTATTGTGTTCAGTAAAAGCCTCTGTTCTTCTCTTTATTGGACTCAGAAGAGTCCAGTTTCTTTGATGTACGGCTCACAGTGGTTTTGTCACAGAGTACACAGGCATTGATTGTAATTTATTTTATGCAGCTTATGTTCCCAGTGTATACTTAATCAAGGTACTAAATATTGATAGAACCATTTAAAGGATCAACATCTTTGAACATAAGATACTCAGTTTTTAAAATTACATTCCATTCCTTTTCCAAAACCTTATGCTGAAGATTTAATTTGAAGTGTTTGGTTGATGAGGTGAGAGGGAAGCATACTGTTAGATGGATGGATAGTAAGGTGGATGGATAGTAATTCATAGCTTACCTGAAATCAAAGTATTGTCTTTTCTCATATGTTTCTTTGTATTAATCTGCATTTTTGAAGATTAAGTTCAAATCAGATATAGGCTCTTCAAAAAAGATAATGCAAAGAATTCTAAATCTTTATTTCAGCATGCAGATAGATATAGTATAAGTGCAGTTGAGGAGAACATCTAAGTTTTGGCTTGAGAGCATTGGCTGTTGAGTATATTAGTAGGCAAGCTGTTCAGTAAACTGGAGGGAGCTCTATAATTCCTCAAGAAGTCTTTGGTGTTTACAAATACTTCTCATCATACAGATGAGTTGTGATGTTCTTGATTTTGAGATTGCTGAAAATATGAAAGCCAGCTACTTGGTGCTTAAAATGCCTTTGCTTTGCAGAGAGTATTCCTCCTATGAAATTTTATTGTTCTTGACTTTGTGTTTTTCTACAGTGAGTAACGATACATCATGGATGATGAATTACAGTCTATTTCATTGAGGGAAAAAAAGCAGGTAAATTTCTGAGTCTGAATATCCAATTTTCTCCAATTATGCAAAGAACATGAGAAATAAGAAACAAGACAAGGAAAAAAAAACAGAAAAACTTTCTTCAAATATTGACTATTATTATGTCTGTGGGACTTCCTCTTGTGCATTGAGTGAAATTATTAGTGAGATGAAAAGAGAAGACAATGTATTCCAAAAAAAGTGAAATATCAGAAGCTACCAGTGCTTCTCTAGAAATTCACTTCATGCAGCAGAACCTTGGGGACAAACTTGCTATTTTCATCCTTTCCTAAGCTTGAGAATCTGACTTATCATGCAGGCTTTATGGGAAAAATTTTCCATGCCATGGATTATCATGCTTCAAAGCCATAATGTGCTCTCCAGATTCAAGATCTGCCTTCATTAGGTTTACTGGTTTACTTGGTGGATCTTGGGAGGTCTTCAGCTCTTCTTCTCATCTTCTTGGATCTGAGCTCCACAGTACACCACTGTCCCTCTGTACTGTGATAACATAACACCTTGACTTTGGGCATAGGAACATGTGGAAACCTCCAAACCTTCTCCTGGAATCTTGGGAAGAGGAACTTCTATTTTAACAAAAGGGCAATAATTTATCAGCAAGTGAAGAGATGTGGTCAGAGAGACATCTAGTGAATTAGCTTGGAGAATTATTTCCTACAAGTCTGAGTTTTGCCCTGTTCTCAGGGTGATAAGGAGAAAGTTCCCAAGGTGATAAACATGGTCAAAAACAGGTTAGAATTCGTGAAAAACAAGTTGGAAAAATAAGAAGGAATTCACAACAAGGACAGACACCTGGTGTTTTTTCCGTGGGACACATCCTGGGAGATGTTTATCCCTGGGGACCAATGAACTACAGTTCTGTTCCGTGCATCGGAACATGCTTTAAATATGGGCTCTCGGTTCAATAAAATTGGCTTCTTTTCCCAAAAGGAGTCCGTGTGCTTTGCTGTTCCTTTTGTCTCTTTTTCCTTTTATTTAGGTCCAATACCACAAAGAGATACTAAAATTTGTCCTAAAGTAGAAGCCAGCAGCAGCACATGCCCTTCCCAGTTTCATGTATCTGCTTTAAGAGCTTCTGGTATTAAACTAGAGTGTAAGTGAATGCATTGAGTGAATTCTGTTATGAGGAGCAGAAAGAATATTAAATTATGAAAAACAGGTGCAAAATATGTTCTGTGAATATATTTCACAGAAATATGGACTAGAGGAATGTGTCTTGCTTTGGAAACAGCTTGAAAGGTCAATCAGCATTCCTTAGAAGAAAAAAATATTTTAATGTCTTGGTAATTAAATTAAATGGTTTGTTTTGCCAGTTATCCTTGTGGTATCAATTGTGAGAGACGGTTAAAGTGATAATTTTTGTCTTGAGATCTTTAAAAATCATATTCTTTCTATTTTTTCATGTGAAAGGGAATGGCACAAGCCAGGCAAAATAAATGCCCAGTGAGTTCACACAGTGCAGCCTGAACCTCTGCAGGAGCTGTAATTTCTGTCTTCTGCCTTTATCCAGTCATTGATTTTCACACAACTTGAAAGAACTTAATTCCTTTGCAGCTCTTCAACTAAATCAGATATGGAGGTAAATGAGTTCAAAGAAAATTGAAGGAAATAGGAAAAAGTATCAGGTAAACAGATAAAGCAGCTCCCTAAATGGATATGTTTTGTTTCCTCAGAAATCAGGTGGAAAATAGGATGCAGTTCAATTTGCAGTACCTTTCCAAGTGGGATAGGGAATAATTGCCATATAGCAGCTCTTTAGAAAATTATACAGGAGCTAACAGAAACATGATTCAAAAATTTAAACTTTATATGAATACATATATGAAAAAGACCAAAATATTTCAAACTTCTCAGCATGGTAAGGTCTTGATTGTGGTATTGTGTCTGTTCTTGGATACCACAGCTCATATTTATGTAGGCCAGCTAGAAAGAGCCCATAATGGCTACATGTCTCAAAAATGTGATTTATGAGAATAGAGACCTAATTTGTAATTTTTATTCTATTAGAAAGGAGTCTTCAAAGGCTGCATGTAAAAGGAAGCTTTCCATGCAGATTTCCATGTCAGTAGTGGATAGGACAAGAAAAAAACCCCCTAATTTTTCAGGGAAGGAAGATGCAGATTAGACATTGACTAAAAATACCTCCAATAGTGTCTGGAGTAGATTGCTTACATCTGTATTTTATTCACCAGTCCTGGAGACCTTCAGTTGCTGGTAAGTTTCAGGGATGATATGGATGTATAGTGGTGATCCCACCTCAGGGCATGGAAATGGCTTACATGATTTCTTGATTTTTTTTCCACCTTTAGTATTCTAAGACTGTTTGATCTCTGTGAACACGAAGGAAAGAATAATTATTTACGTTAAGGAACATTACTGATAGAAAAGCCTGTGAATCCTGAATTATTTGGGAAATTAGAAGAAAGCTGATAACCATTCAGAGGCAGTTTTCCAAATGAAATACAAATCTAAGTGGCTCTGAGCAGGAATACAATCAGCTTTGGAAGGTATAGTGCATGTTTTATTTTGATTTCAGGGGACTTGGATCAAAGATATGGAAAGACTCCTCTGGTAATCTTACAGATGCATGATTTTTGCTTCCCAAAAGAAGACAACTGAATGCTTTAAGCCCACAGGAGTCCTGCTATAGCTTGTGAATAAGGCTAGTGAACTTGAGTCACAGTAGTGTACAAACTCATCTCTCCTTTTAAGTGCTTCTTGGTACATTCTTTTCCAAAGCTTTATTTTATCTTACCCCTTTTCATATGTTCCAGTTGAATATCTAGGGGTTTATAATCCTTTCAATGATAGTGAAGCATCATGAACACTGGATGGTGGCATTGTAGAATGAATCAGGCATTCAAAACAAGCAGGACCTATTTATATACACAGATATCTTAGTAATCAAGGAAAAGATTTGCAGAGTAAAATGTGTTATAAAATACCCTATATACAATTTACTTTTGGAAAAAGAGTTGTAACTATTATGTAACCTCATTCAGATGGTTTTCAGTATTTCAGATTGTCTTTTAAGTAAAAATATTAGCAATTGCGGGGGGGGAAAAAGAATAATTTATGGCATTTGTTCTCACAGAAAAATCTATAGTTACTTTTAAAATATAGCCAATGCAAAAAACATTATAAAGCAGGCAGACATTTTATAATAGTTAATCCTGAAAGGATGAAAGGCAGTAATAAATTTGTGGAAGATTTATTTAATTTTCATTTGATTGTTGTCTCATGCAGTTTTTACTTTACTTAAGCTCTGCAAGAGTGAGAAGCAACATGAGCTCCTGAGTGTTCAGATGGGAGTCCCATCCTCTGTGGCCTCATCTCAGCCTAGCAGGTAGCACGATCCTTGCCAGTTAAGGATAGCTAATATGTATGGCTGCTCTTTCCAAGAGTTTCACCAATGTGATAAAATGCTTTCTACTGGTTTTGCTGAAAAAAGGGCAAGGGTCCCTTGTAGAGGAGCCAGAGTTAAAGCTGGTAACAGCTGCCAGACTTTGCTTTATATTTTGTGAGTAAATTTCCAGATACTTCAAGTTGGTCCTTTATAGCTGGATATAACTGAGGCACTTACTGAGGTAGATAGAAGGTTCTGCTTTCTCAAATACCAACCTCTTGGGTCACTCCCAAGAAACCAGTCTTCTCCAAAACAAGATCTGAGAAAGACTGGTTCAGGTTGACTTTTTGGGAGTATGGATTTGCCCATGCCAGATCTGGGCACTTCTGCTGGATGGCATCTTTCAGTACCATCCTCAAGTTTTGGCTGCCTGTGCTGAGCTCTCCCACAAGTCTCTCTGCCATACCCCAGGGTTTGCAGCACTCCTTCTCAGTTTCATGTTTCATGTTCCAGTCTGGAGGGTGTCACCCTGTCCTCCTGTTGTTTGACATACTTGGAGAAAGCAGCACCATCTCTCCTTGTGGCATGACAGAGGAGTCCTGGGGCCAAGAGTGGCCCCGGCTGGGTGTAGCCCAGCTTTTGGAAAGGTGAGGGCTGAGCAGGATACACACAGCCCCTCTGCACCACTTGTCCTTTGAGGTGTTGGCAAACATGTAGCTGCAAATACACCTACAAGGTGAAGTCAGGTGCAAAGTGGATTTTCAGCTCTGATTTTTTGTCAAAGGCATGTGCAGAAGCAGCTAAGCTGGATTTAAGTATTTTTATAGATATAGCTCTGCTGTCTATTTTACTAGTTTTGAGACTGTCTCTTTTCTCTTTGTGGGATATCAAATTACTAAATTGCTTTCCACTTTAAATGGCACTAAGCCCTGTGGGACAAAAGTTTATTAGTAATATGCAGAACTATATTTTAAGCCCTGGCTTGTTGAAAAAATTAGTCATTATTGCCTAGAATTACTTCAAATTGTTTAATAAAATGGAACCAGTGGAACCAACTCCTTAACATCCTAGTCTTGAACTGAGTTCAGCCTCAGACCTTGGATGAAAACAGTGTGGAGAGATAAAAGGAGAGAGAAAACACAAGTGCTGTCTTGCTTAAAACTCCCTGAAATTAAATGTTTGTGCATTTTGAGGACTTTTGTGTCAATTAGTGAGAAAGAGACATTAAATGTGCATTTGAGCAATTTCTCCTTTCAGTTTTGGATACTGCTCAGAGACACTAGATGGCACCTTCTGTTTGCTACGTGCATGGGGCCAGAAATAGGGCCCATCTGAATGCTGGTGAAAGCTGACAATTATTTTTGAAGCAACTGGTGCATCCATATGGATCCTTGCTGACGAAGGAGACAGAAATATCCTGGTGCCCCACATCCAGGAAAATGGGGGGGACAGATTACCTATTAACTACCTTGTTTCATCTTTTTATATCATCTCTGTGCTGTAGCTGGTGGGCAGGGAAACACCCAATTTAGTTAAAGAGCAGGTTGGTAATGGTTGCTTTCATGATGCATTTTAAGGAAAGGATTTTCAGGAAAGATGGACATGATACAGGCAGCTAGGGGTGGGACTTAGGAACATAGGGTATGACCTACCTCAGTGTAAATGTGGAGTCTATGGACATATGAGCCTGTAACTGCTTCATCAGATTTCTGGTGTCATTCAGGGTGCCATAAAGGATCTCACATAAAGCCCAGCCACTGCTCCTAGAAGGAATGAGTTCTGTGTATAGGCTGAGGATTCCAGCAAGGGGTTACTAGCCAGTGATCACCAGTGCATTTGCCGGTGACATGAATGAATATAAATGCAACACTGCAATGGCACCCTTGTGGGAAGAAAATTTAGTCCATGACAAAGCTATTTTTTCTTAATTCAGGGATGAGAAATCTCCGACTGTTCTCCTTAACAAGTTTCTACAGGCCTTTTAGAAAGAATTCCGCTGAATAGTTTGGGAAAAATCTGCCCTGAGCTAATTGTGCAATTTCTGCTCTGTTTATCATGGTGCAACCCTTCATTCTCATCATCCAGAAGGAGGGGGATTATGACTTCACTGTTCAGCAAGACATCTCAGGCACAGACTGCTAGGACTGCCTAAATCATCAGTCTAGTGCCCTGACATCAAAAGCCCTGATCTGATCAATGTTTAATCCACAAAAATTTGCAGAATCCTTGTTCCCCATAGATCAGATACTACAAAGCCATAAACCATCTTCTTTGCCCATTGCAAGTAAATCTTGCCTTTAATACAAAAGTGGAAGTACGAGAAATTAAATGAAAGGTCCCAGGAAAGAGCAAGGAAATATCTAGGGTTAGAGCCAATGACTTGTCCTGTTAGAGAAGGAGCTGATTTGTAAGAAATGAAAGTGCAAAGGGTGCTAGGGATTGGACGATGTCAGTGTTACAGAGAAAAGGAGTGACCATCTCTCCCAGTGGTGCTATCACTTTAACTTGGAAGGAAATTCCTTTCTACCTCTGGGTTTGGTGACCTGTCATAGTGGGTTGAAGCTGGCTGAATGCCAGGAAGCTACCAAAGCCTTTGTATCACTCACCTCTACAGTTGGAGAGGGGAGAGAAAATATAACAAAGGGTCTGTGAGTTGAGATAGGGACTGGGAAAGATCATTCATCAAAACCTGTTGGGAGAAAACAGACTCAAGTTAGAGGTATTAATTGAATTGATTGCTAACAAAGTCAGAGCAGGATAGTGAGAAGTAAAATAAAACCTTTAAAGCACCTTCACCCCTACCCCTCCCTCCTTCCCAGATCTACCTACTCCCTCAGCAATGCAGGGAGACAGGGAATGGGGGTTATGGTCAGTTCATCATGCATTGTTTCTCCCACTGCTCAGGAGGAGTCGTCCTTCCCCTGCTTCAGAGTGGGGTGGCTCCTGCTGGAGGCATTTCTCTGTGAACTTCTCCTACCCTTTAGAGTCTATCCCAAGGGCATCAGTTCTCCACAAACTGCTGCAGCATGGGTCACTCTTCCACAGAGTGCAGTCCTTCAGGCACCGTCTTCTCCAACATGGGTCCCTTCACAGGATCACAAGTCCTGTCAGGACCCTGCTCCAGAGTGGGCTCCTCTCTCCACAGGTCTGTAGGTCCCTGCCAGTACCCTGCTCCAGCGTTTCTCCTCTCTCCACGGGTCTGCAGGTCCCTGCCAGGACCCTGCTCCAGCACAGGCCATCCCCACGGGGTCACAGCCTCCTCTCATGCATCCCCCTGCTCTGGTGTGGGTCTCTTCCCCAGACTGCAGGTGGATCTCTGTGTCCCCATGGACCTCCAAGGGCTGCAGGGGCACAGCTGCCTCACCATGGGCTGCACCAGGGGCTGCAGGGGAATCTCAGCTCCGGAGCCTTGGGCACCTTCTGCACTGACCTTGGTGTCTGCAGAGCTCTTCCTCTCACATGTTCTCACCCCACTCTGATCACAATTTCATCTGCACAATGACTTTTTTCCCCCCTTCTTCTTAAATATGTTATCACAGAAGCATTAGCACCATTTCTAATCGGTGCCTTAACCAGCAGCACGTCCATGTAGCTGCCAAGGACTGGCTCTGCTGGACATGGGGGATGTTTCTGGCAACTTCTTACAGAAGCCACCCCTGTCACCCCCCACCACGCCCCCAGAGTTTGGTCATACAAAGCCAGTGTGTCTGTCTGAGCCTGAGCCAGCCATCAAGACATATAAGATATAAAGAGATTTCCAGTACTGTCAATATATTCTGCCTGTCATCCTACTTCTGAAGCTAGATCATTCAAGGGAGGAGGAAAAATACTAAGAAGTTAAATTATACATTAACAAGAGAAAAAAAATCGCCTTCCTGACCACTGCAAGCAAGTAGTAAAAAACCTAAACAAAGGATTTTATTAGAAACAGTATAAAAATCATCCAAATTTGGATAATTTATCAAAAAATATCCATTTGGTCTCGTTTTATAGCCCTTGCAATTCCTCTATTCACTCCTACAATCTGCACCTGGCATGCATTAAATATAAATAAAATAAATCTACTACATTACCTTTATTGAATAACATGTTTTTTTCAGATAAAAAAAGGTTGTACAATAAAAGTGGCACGGCCCCATCCAGCCTGGCCTTGAACACTTCCATGGGCTATTACAAATTCTCTGGGCAACCTTTCCAGTGACTCACCACCCTCACAGCAAAGAATTTCTTCCTAATATCTAATCTAAATCTGCCCTCTTTCAACTTGAAGCCGTCGCCCATTGTCCTGTCACTACATGCTCCTTCTAAGGGCCCTCTCCAGCTCTCTTGTTAGCGTCCCTTAGGCACTGAAAGGTGCTGCAAGGTCTCCCTGAAGCCTTCTTTTCCCCAGGTAGAATAACTCCAACTCTCTCAGCCTGCCTTCATAGGAGATATTCTCCAGGCATCTGATCATCTTTGTGAACCCTCCTATGGACTCATTCTGACAGATCCACATCCTTCTCATATTGGGGGCCCCAGAGCTGGATGCAGCACTCCAGAGCAGGTCTCATGGGAGCAGAGTAGAGGGGAAGAATTGCCTCCCTCAATCTGCTGGCCATGCCGCTTTGGATGCAGCCCAGGATATGGTTTTTGCATCAGGCAGAAACATCCCTTGGCCACAGCCCCTTCACCTGCTCTGCCCTGCAGACACACTGAGCAAGCCCTGAATTCCTCAGCCGTTTGAACCAAAGCACTTGATGCACAGCTCACTTGGCAGCATCTCCATAGCAAGTGAATGTGGCTGAAAACTTGGTAAATAATTTATTGTGTTGTCAGGACCTCACTAGCCAGGCTGATTAATATTTAGTGAAAATCATACTCCTGAGTTTGAAAGGCAGAATATTGTCACGGAATGAATGCCTGTGGCCAGCAAGGACCACAGGTGCTTAAACAACAGGTCAGCAGGAAAAGGCTGATCATTCTTGGGACTTGCATGGATGAGAAGTTACTTGTGGGAGATAGTAAGACAGGTCTTTAAGTTCAGACTCCTGTGGCACACCTTGATGGGGCTCCAGTCTGAGGGACCAAGATCCAAGGTGTGCTGCAGGACATTTGCACAGTAAAGGTGGTGTGAATGGGATGTCTATCTCCAAGAAGACAAGGTACTGTGTCTTACATACCTGTTTCCCTTTTCTTTGGGAATGATGAAACATGAATAGAGAATTTACATCTGAGAAGGAAGATGGTGGATGTGAATGTATCTGCAATGTTCAGTCTGATCTTTGGGTTCTGTGAGCTTTCTCATGACTCTGCTTTCAATAGTGATGTGTCTCTTCAGTTCCCTATTTCTCCTCTTGCTTCTCATATTGCATTTTATGTTGAAATCATGTGGTACCTGTGTGAGGAATTAAAATCTGTGTTTCAAATAGGTGATAAATTAGCAGAATTGGTTGCATTGCAGTTTAATATTCTAAGAATTTGATTAATCAATATGCAGTCACTAGATGAGCCCAGCAAAGAGCACCAGAATAGTATCTTACTGACATATCTAAGGCTGGAGTGGAATTGCTTCCTCTTTTCCTAATACCTCAGGCTTCTGCTGTTGAAAATTATAACAGTAGCTTTTGTAATCATGTCTCATACCTCTAAAAGGGGAAACATTAAGAAAAAGTTATTAAAAGTTATAAGTTATTAATGGAAAAAGACAATTCACCAATTTCTGTAATGGTAAATTGTATCTCACTAATCTATTAGAATTTTTGAATCTGTAAGCAATGCAATGTAGAACTGCAAAGAAATATAAAAAATAAAAATAAATTAATTTTAATTTTCAATGTGTGAGTAAAAGGATTCCTTGGAAAGTTTAAAAACATGTCTTGTTTCTGTTTGGAGAAGCAACATATTATCCGGGAGCAAAAGCCAAGAAATAGTAAATAAAGAGTCAGATGAATCCATTTCCATCAAAGCAAAAGATTTAGAATAGAGTACTCAAGTACTGATCTCTTATATAATATTCTTGGAGCCTGTCATGAGGAGGGAAGGTTGTTTGGAGCTCCAGAGAACTGAACAATAGGGAGCAAAATGACAGGTGGAGCTCAGTGTCAACAAATGCAAAATGCTATTAATTAGAGAGGGAAACATGATTTACTCATTAACCTTACACTATTTTGCCCGTGTCAGGTTAGGAAGGGGACTTGGATGTAGTGGTGGACAGATGTCTATAGCCACAATCCAAAGAATGAAACAAGCTCATAGATAGTGAAGGCATGGAAAAAGAAGGCAGTGCTTTTATATGGCTGGCAGTGTGACTCTGGGGGAAAAAAGGTGCAGGACTGGGTACTCATAGTCTCAAGAGACAATCTGTGAAACAGATCTATGTCAGCTTCAGCACAGGGTGATGGGAATGATTGGGAGTGTGTTAAAATATTCAGCAGAAACCATGTTTTAAAAGATTGAGATCGTCTGCCTTTGACACAAGGAAAAGTGAGAGTACGATAGCAACATATAAAACGGCAGATGATCTGAGAAGTGGGTTTGGGAACTCAAGAATAAGGGAAAATCAATGGCTTAGACAAAGGAAATGCAGTCAATTGGAATTAGTTCAGTTCTAATTTGGGTAATTCAGTATGTGTCTGGGTTTTACTGCTCCAGCCTGGGACACCAAATGTCTGGGCTTACCCACTTTTTCAGTCATTGAGTCTCAGAGAGAGAAAATTACAAAGTGATAGAAGGGAATCTCATTGCTGAGAAAAAATAAGTAGACCGTAAAAATCATTAACCCAGAGTTGTGTTTACCATTAATACTCTATCAAATGTTGATTGTGTGACTAAACTGCAGAGTAAAAGAGCATCCATAGCCACTGCCCAATGGTATAAATAAGGTCATTGTTGCTATGAAAGAAAACATGAGATGGACAAAAATGGTTCAAGAGGTACTTTCATCTATAAGTGATGAAACTGAGCAGATTTTAAGACATAAATCATGGAGTAGTTTCTCTGCTAAAAAAATTATTAAGAAAATGGTATCTGTTAAAAAAATATGATTCCAGAAAGATGCACTCCAAAGATTCAGAAACTGTTTGTGCATATTGAACTCACCTTTATACATTTTGGAAAGAACAGCATTTTGATTGGTATGAACATGCCTGCCAAGTACAGCCATGTGCAATATCTGTTTTCTGCTATCCAGAAGCCTCCATTCAACTTTCTTCAACGTTGTCATGGCAATAAGACTGTTTTTGACACTGTCATTAATGAACTGTGAGGGTGAGAAAGGTCCTTCTCCAACAAAGAGTGACACCACCGCAAAGCAAATTAAATTGCTCTGACAATGTATCTGTTGAGAATGAGTTCACATGTCACTGGAGCTTTTAGGATCTTATTGATGACTTTGAGGATGCCAAAAGTCATAAAGTACTGCCGTTGTAACAGGTTTATGTTTATAGACAGTATTTGCCTGCATTGTTTGATCGCCCTGATACTGATATAGTCTGTCATTTTACCTTGACAGTTGTATTCACTATTACTCTTCTGTCAGTGAGTTAATGAAGGTGTGTGTGTCAGTAATCATTTCTTATCTCCAAGGAGGTATAATGTATATGCCATAAACACAGAACTACGTGACAACTGATTACACTACAGTTAAGTGATAAGAGCAGTTGACAGGAGTAGCTGAGGATCACAAAATAGGCATAGACCAGCACATTCTCCTGCGTGATAAAAACTGAAATAAAAGTGGCCCATATCACATGTGGATAGAGCCTTTTACAGACAGTTTGCTGTCTGTTCAAAAAGGATCTACCATCTACAGAAGTTATAAGAGACACCGAGAAGCCTTCCTTTAAAAACCATACATGCCGCTTTGTGGACCTTTATATTGATATATTTATATCGATATATTTATATCGCTTTATACCATTCTGCTGTGAGTGGCTCCCTGATTCTAAACCTGCAGTACTGTCAACTCAGAGTTTATTGGCTGCAGAGCAATATGTGAGTCTTATTTCCCCTGGACTAAGGAGCTGACATCAGTCTGCAGTTTCATTTTTTTCTGGAAAACAGAGGGAATGAGGTGAGCTGTAACATATAGACTGGCTTGCCATGGTGACTCCTGGAAATGGCATAGGGGAGATGGAGGTGATAGATGCTGTAGGTTTGGATAAGGGGGTCCTTATCCCATACCAGTCTCCCTACAAGAGATTGCAAGAGAGACTGGCTTTCCAGGATGCTACAGAGGTTTTTTTATGCTGTGTAGGCGCTGGCTCTATCTGGTTTTACACACATGGCACTCTTCTGTCTTAAGTGACTGCATACCTCTGCTCAGGGCCAGCCAGTCTTGCAGGCAGTCACCATTCCCACAGGTGGCACCCTGTACCTACAAGTCAAAAAAAATAAACCTTATCCTGCCCTGGCAGAGCACACAAGGACTGTCTGAGCATTAACTACTGCATCACATTGCAAGAATTTCAGGCATTTGTCTGCTGTAACTTAGCTTGATCAAAACCACCACCATGCAAATTTTTATTTCCTAATCACAGAAAAATTAGTAAAGCTGTAGGCAAATGTAATTCTGGGGATATTTCTGAAGAGATTACTGTGTAATAGAGCACTATTGTCATGGTAAAATCATAAGATAAGCTCCAATGAAGTGAACTCTCAACAGATATGCTTTCACCAGGTGCTGGTGTTTTGAAGTCCCTGTTACTTGGGGACTCACAGGTACTGTGATAAGCAAACAGCTGATCTGGGATTGTTATGGCCATAACAAACATTTGGACAAGGCCTTGACAACATGCTTTAACTCTTGTTCAGCTCTTGCCTAGTTAGGCAGCTGGACTAGATGATCATGGTGGTCCTTTCCAACTGAAATATTCCATTCCATTATTTTATATTCTAGCCCAGCATGGACTTCTTTCTACCAACGGGGTTTTCTGTGATAAACAGTGTGAGCTGCTTGGCAAGTTGTCTGGCTGCCAAATGCTGGGCAGTGTAGGCAAGAGGCAAGAGGCCTTAGCTCAACATAAGAGATGTCACAAACATTAAAGTGCAGTCCACCAGCAACAAAATTTTCCTTATTTTTTTAAAACACATTTCAGGTCTTCCACTATCTACTTGTTTACATAGAAGACTCATTTGGAGTCCTCACTATTAATCTGCTGTGAACCAGCTCACCCATAACTGGTGAGAGTTGTCCAAGGGTCAGATATATAGGTACTGTTTCATCCTTCTTCAGTGATACTGTGCAGAGCCATCAAGAGTTTCCATGTTCTGCCTTAGAGCACCTTCATGTTATTGTGACTGGTGATGGGAAAAAAATTAAACCAGCTGAGCCATGGATTTCAAGGTGCAAGGTAATCAAGAGTAAGGCCCTCAGCTTTACTGAGCTTCAGTCTCTCAGCTTAGCTAAAAACCTGTATAGAAAGCAACACTGCACTGACAACTTGATATTGCACCTGAAAACTCCTTTTGTTGGAATACCTAATGCAGTGTCCCTTATGTGGGCTTATGGATGGTTTGCAAAGGAATTTAAATACCCTTCAGTGCATTTCTATAACTTTACAAAAAAGATGTTGATAAGGAGTCTGCAACATCTAACTAAATAATGTCATTGCAAGCATCAAAAATAACTTCTCATTATTAAAGAAATATCATGACTCATAACTAGAGTTGCTTTTCAATTATTTGCTTAAGGGCTAGAGAGTACAAAAGATGTATTCATGACACACTTCAAATTCTTCTTGCTTTTTTCATTTTATTTTTGGTTGAACACACCAACCTCAGAAAAACTACGCTAATCTCTTTCACTGGAACTGATCTGCCCTCAGTCTTTGTGTGTGGCTGACACTGCTGGTAACCCCCATTTCAAAAAATAAACACATTATCAGCACACACAGGAGGAGGCATCTGGAATCTCATCTTTGTCTTTCTATTTGGTCTTCCAGTCAGGTTGTTTTATTCATATAGAGACTCACCCCTTTTAACGACCTTACAGGAGCTGCTAAAATGCTCTGTCATGTGCTTCTTATGTAAGTAAGGCTCCATTTAATAACTTGGCTCTATCCTGAGTGCAAGCAGAGAAATTCAGCATGAAAAATGATGAGAGAAGACAAAACATATAATGTAGTTCTGGTAGCAAAACACAGATTTGCTTTCTGGGTTCATTGTACTAGCAAGTCCACCCTTATGCTGGTTTGCTGTTTCTTTGGCATGGGAAAAATAATTCAAACTGAAAAGTAAATAATAAATCCTGTACCTCCTTTCTATTTCCTTTATGGGGACTATGTTTCTTCTTTATGACAGGAATGGTTTTTTATAGACCAAATTTATACTTCTGAATTCAAATTGAGAAGGATGAAAAAGAATGCAAAAAGAAAGATTACACAAGAAAACATGAAATTGTTTCTTGAAGCCTCAAATATTATATAAGCTTCTATTTTAATAGAATGAGGAAATAAAGTCAGATAAGACAGGCTGCTCCATGTAACTTATCATCAGGATTTCAGCAGTGAAGGTTCAAGTGAGCAGGTATTAGAGGTTAACAGCCCAAGAGGAAAAGCTTTGGGTCTGCTGGAGATAATAGTGGGACATCAGGTGACAATGTACTACTGCTAAATGGTGAATATCCTACCTAAGTATCTAAACAGGAGCATAGTCTGCAAGATGTTTGAAATAATCCTCTCCTCAGGACTGGAAAGGCCAAAGAGATATATGGGATATATGGGATCTCTGAGAACCGCACATCTAGAGGGATATTCCTCACAAGACCTAGTGTAGGTAGTCCAGAGGACAAAAAGAGGCATGGCCAGGATTTCAGAAAACATGAAATGGTGTCATTTAGCCAAGATCTGGAAAGATTGTGGGGACATGTGATGGACCCTTGAGCTGTCTCAAAGGGTGCAGCACAAAGAAGGGATCCCTGACTCAGGGCAGGTTTGGAGCACACCCTCTCCCTAGAGCTGAACGAGACAAAGGAAAAGCCCCTGTGGCCTGCAGCCTCCTTCTCCTGGAGGACTTTCTTTGCTGGGCATTTATAGCCTGGAATGTGACTGAGAAAGCAGCACGAGAGGGCCCATCGTGCTGTGGCCTGGCAGTGGCTGTACCCAGGACTGACAGAAGAGCTTGGTCTTCTAAGGTGCATCTGTCATGCCTATGCTTACTTCATCCTCCTGGACAATCCATCACAGATAAACTCTCTTCTTGATTCAAACTTTCCAAATTGAGAGCAACTTAAAAATCCCAAGAACCTTGGAAGAATGCATTTAGGTTGCTTACTTTTTGGTTTTGTCTGTACTGTTAGCTCAGGACATATAAGCCTGCTGCAGCCATGTTCCTGCCTGCCTTAGACAGCAAGTTTTCTACTTTTATCCATCATCACAAGACAGTTCATTGATCCATTCTTTTTAAAGGTAATGAGGGTCCACCTGTCTCCTGAGAGCCTCAAATATCAAGTTTCACGACTTGAATATTCTTTATCTAAAGTCCCCAGGTACTGCATCCTGCACATTTTATACAAGTTCTCCCACTGACTTGAATCCGAATGGCACAAACCCTCAGTGAATAGGACACTCATGAGTTCAAGTTCATTCTTATTCAGTGAAGTCCCACTTTGCACTACACTCCATCTTGTGTTTGAGAATTTTGTTGGATATGAAGAAATTTTGAAATGGACACTTTTTCAGAAACAGCCTCCAGCTGCAGAGAAACAAATTGCTTGGTATGTTGACTGTATTTTTGTCTCCCTCATTTAAACTTCAGTTTATTTCTTTGTATGCCCCTAGGTTTGAACCCTTCAGAGTACAGATCATGTTCTCTTGAAGTGCCTTGCACAGAGCTACTAAAGGTGCACAACAGTGCAAATGCAACAGCAGCAATAGCTTTAACTAAAGGCAATAAAAGCACTTTTCATCCTGCTTTAAAGTTGTCTTAGAAATAGAAAAGAATGAGACATTGACCAAATAATGTGAAAGGGCAAGCCATTAATCTTATCTTTAAAATTATTGTGGTACTTTAACAAACACTGGTTTTGAATAAGGAAATCTGAGTATATACAATTAGAACATAATGTAAATCCTCTAAGTAAAGACCTGGGTTGAAAGATACAGGTATGATATGAGTCAGAAGGATTTAATTTATGCATATAATCAGGACCAGATTATAGTATCCCAAATTATAAATGGAAGTACTTAATGAATTTATTGAATCCCTAAATTATTTCTGAGTTGTTCTGGTGAGTCAGGAGGGTAATGAGCACTGGGCAAGAATGTGGGAGTTGTCTGTGTTCATCTGTGTTTGTGAGATTGAGGCTGTTGTGCTGCTGGTAGTCAGACAGTGGATGTGCCTGTTTCTTTGAAGTTTATTTTCTTTCATTTTCTTATAGGCAAGGATAAAGTCAGTGGGGGACACTGGGGCAGGAGCTCTTTAAGACATAAAGCTGGAGCTCTTAAACATCAAACTTTTGAGGAGCTGTGAGGAAGTTAGTTACAGCTGTACTCCTGCAGGACTCCAGAGAGACTAGTACATGTGAAATGAAGGGTTGCTGAAACAGATGGGCCATTAAGAGATATAAAAGAACCCTCCTGAGCTCCTCCAAACCAGCATCTTAAATCCCATGCCAATACAACAGAGCTTGTTTGTACTGGTTTTGGTGAGACACAGGAAGAGTTTCCCCAGAGAAGTGGTGGATGCCCTGTTCCTGGAAGTGTTCAAGTGCAGGTTGGCTGGGGCTATGAGCAACCCGGTCTAGTGGAAGGTGTCCCCCCTGCAGGGGGCTTGAAGCTAGAGGATGTTTAAGGTCCCTTCCAAAGCAACCCATTCTATGATTTAATGGCTACTATTTCCAAGGCAGTACTTTGCACCTCTTGTTCCTATCTGCCACCAGCAGAACAATTGTGAGGTAGAGGGGCTACGTGTAACAGGTTACAGGCACAATCTGCTTTCAAACAAAACTTTTCCCAGTAGGTTTTAAGGGCAGAAGCTCTTGGGGACTGCTAATTGTCTTGGTAAAACTCTTCTATGGGCAGGATAATAAAATAGAGGGCAAAACTCTTCTATCTTCCCCATCACACCCATCAGAGAAGTCAGTGTCCCTTTATTTGAAATAACATGTTCTTTAAAGCCAGAGTCTGAGTTCATTGAGGCTGACTCTATAGTGATATGTTTATGATTCATTATATAAGTGATAGTGACTAATGTCATTTTGCATGTCATCAAGGGATTAAGCACAATCCACTTACTACACGCAGGAAACTCCACTATAAAATTGTATCTGTGGTTGTCGCTGATGACGAATATTGGCTTCTAATGTCAGACAAATATGAGGGCTTCCTTGGGGCCTGCCTATTTCCTTGAAATACCCAATAATTAGCATTTTGGCCACCATAAGCAATTCACAAAGGTAAGCCTCAGACAGGCACTACTGTCTGTGTTAAATAAATTAGTTTGTCCTTTGTACCTCAGCATGTTATGAAAGAAGCATGCGCCTCTTTTCAGAATTGTAGTCTCAAAACTCTATTAGTGTGAAAGTAACTAAAATCAAGGAGAAAGGAAGTTGGAAATGCAGGTGCCAAGCACAGCAAAGCACACCAGCAATATCTGAGTGCTGTGTTCATTCTGGTATTGATTGGTGTCAAAGGACTGGAGCCTTGTGGAGATTTGTTGTTCTTTGGGATTACATAAGTTTGTTTATTTCTGAAATAGGAGTGTGTGGTAGAGGGAGATGCTCTCTTACCCAGCTCCTGGCATCCTCCTTTGAACATGGGGAAGAGTCCCGTGGCACTTCTGAAAGACTTTTGAGACTAGAGGACACCATCCTGCCTTTGAACCAACCTTTTGAACCAACACTGAATTTCACGGGTTTTACAAACAGGTATTTGAATTCAGAAAACAATGTGATTCACAAAGAAAGCACTCTCCACACCGGATTTCTTGGGAAAATGTAGAAAAAGCTTTGTCTAGTCTGTTTCCAGCTGCTAGGTCCCAAGAAAGGGAAAAGGCTTTTTCCAGGTGTGCACTGGGAGATGTCTAGGAGTTGGACACCTCAGGCCACAAACTAATAAACAAACTGTTTTATATGGGAAATCAGACTAGATCAGACTGTTCTTCTCTTCATCAATATTTTTATTATTATTTTGAATGAATGAATGAACGATTCTACATGATTTGTATATTCATTTACTCATCGTAAATCATTTAAGCCAAGACATTAAAGCTCTCTCTTATTTTTCTGAAAGCAAACCCAATATATAAATTGATATTTGCATTTCAGAATCCTCATGCAGTCTATTTTTGCTTGATTCTTGTAAATGCCCTTTTTATTTCTCTTCACTCTTTTGGACAGAGCTAACCAGACCTTTTTTTGTCTCTCTTTACCCTGGCATACTTACAAATTATGCTGCACATTCTAGATGTGTTGCTTTTTCCCTCTCTCCATTTCCACTACAGCTTTTTCCTTCGAGCTCATGGTTAAAGGTAACGTCTGGGTAGATATATGCAGTGCACATTAACGAATTTCTGTCCTTTAGCAGGGGTACTGTAGGGCCAAGCTCGAGTGTGGCTCCTCATTTTAAAACCCCTGTTTTACATTCTCATTCTGTTCTTCTCTATCACTTCAAGTGTTAGTTGCAAGGAGGCTTTTGTTGGAGCCTGGGCAGCTGCCTCCTGGCAGGAGGAGTTTTGAGCAGCTGACCTGCCTGTGCTCATTGCTTGGTTAAAAAACTCCTCCATTTTCATATGGGTGGAACCACATGGAAAACAACTTTGGCTCCGAAAGCATCTTCAAGGAGTTCAGAATAGTTCTTCACCTCGATCAGAAAATAGAGCAACACAAAAACAGAAAAACGTTCTCAGATGTGAATACTATGAATACTGTGCCCAGACACAGCCACTGTATTGTTCTTGCTCAAATAAAATGCACTCACAGTGCACTTACTGAATGCAGCTGATGTGACTCTGGGGAGGGGGGCTCTTCCACTGGGTCCTGGGGAAGATGGGACCCCCAATCATCTACACTATGAGCCCTGTGCCCTGGGATCCCCTCTGCCAGTTGGTCCTGGAACACTACCATGGCAGCAGGCCTGCTCAGGAAGCATTTTGGAAACAGGATTTATAATTTCATTTTTTTCTGAGCATTTAAGCAGCATAAATTTCTTTGTTGAAGATGAGGGTGCTGCAGTGCTCACCATTCTTCCTAAAGTCCTAGAGTCCACACTGCTTTTCCTCTCTGAACCTCCTCCTATGATGGTGTGTGGCAAACAGGAGGAGATGCCTCCTGTGAGGCACCTCAGAAAGCAGTATAATGATTTTCCTAACGTTAGACCAATGTGAAGATATTGCCACCAGTAGGCATCTCAAAATGGCATCCACGAGCCCAGAATAGATGAAAGAGTGTCACTGAAGTGCAATAAAAACACCCCACCTTGTCCTCTGACACTCTGTATATTGTGTGCATGCTTGGTTTCCTTGGAGCCCAGAAATCTGATGTTAAAAAAGACGTCACATAGACATGTGTATGCTTCTGTTTCAAGCCACTTATTCACATCAGAAAGAAAAGGTGCTTTGGAAAAAATTTACTTCCATGGAAAGAAAAGATTTTTACTGGGGGCAGGGGGGAGGAATTGTGTTTGGCAGTCTGCAACATTTGATTGCTGTAATGGTAGTGACGGCAGTAATCTATTTTTTAGCCTTGCTGGTAAATGGAAGTATCCAGCAAAGATAAAAGGTTACCAGCTGGGATAACTATCCTCTAATTAGTACTGCAGATTTTGGGGGAATTTAGAAATAAAGTGATGCAGCCTCTTAAACTTTTTATAAATAAGACTAAATAGGAACAAGAGAAGTACTCAATATATGAACTGCAGCACCAAATCTGAAAGGGCTGCTCAGCTATTTGGAGCGAAACACCACTTCATTGCAAAGGAAAGAGGAGAAACTTGTTCTGAGAACCACCATTTCCAAAAATCAATTCAGTCTTGAGCTTCTTACTCAGATAAGGTAATCCTGAACTAGTTGGTATAGTCATAGAGTGTAGAAGTACTAAAGCTAATTTACACTTAGATAACTCAAGAACTGGTAAAGGATTAGGTATAGGAGGACAGACAACCAACAGTCTTGGTTGATTCTCCCAAATAATTTTGTCAAGAAAACTTTTTAACTTAGAAACCACCAATTATGAAGTATGAGGAAGAAGGAAAAATCCGGTAGGGGAGCACCACTGCTCTGGAGAAATGATCAGAAAAAAACAAAGCATCTAAACTTATCTGTGGACTGAAATGACGGCAGCTCAGTAGCTGTGCATCAGCAGATCAGATGCCTCTGCCTTGGGGGAGCAAAGTCTAAGAATGGATCAGCAACAGCTTGATGTTCTGATTTCATTGCCTGTGAGACCCCACCCCAGTTATTGGTGCTAATAAATCCCACCAACACCTCAGCCCATGCCTCCCTCGAGCTGTTGCCAATGCTGTCAGTGAATACCTATGTCTTTCCCAATGCAATCAACTGGTGACAAAAGCTGAAACCCAAGGCTAACTGCATCCAGGAGAGGAGACATAGGATAACAGTTTTTGCACTGTCATCAGCAACTTGTCTGAGCAGACATGCTTAAACACCTGGGAAACCTGACAGATATATTCCTGAACTCACCTGGACTAGCAGAAATGCAGTGTAGACAAGGAGGACGGGCATTCTGGAAGAGTGTACCCTCATCTGTTTCTTCATCTCTTCCTTTGACCCCACGTTTTTCTGAAGTGATATGCTTGCAGATGAGGGCATTTTTGGCCCATGTGCTGTCAGGAAAAACATCTTGAAGACTAGACAAAAATTGCTACTAGGCAATGTTCGGAACACAGCTGCAGCCCAAAAACCTTGTGACTACCCTCCTATTGCATCGACTCAAAGCCAGTGAAGGCCATGCAGGAGCTGCTCAGGGTGACTCACAGGGAGGCCATGAAAAAGCTGCAGATCTGGGCTGGCTGCCTCCTTGCACGCTGGTAAGGCCGTGGTGGACAAGACCTGCAGCTGCTGGAAATTTATCATTCTTCACACATATTTAGGGAGCAAGGATAAGTCTGGATTGCATTGCAAAAAACCCTTGAGGCTGCTTATCATCAGACCATGCCACTGAGTGCTAATCAGAGCATCTTCTTTTAAATGTCTTAGCCTGCTATTTTTAGGCTATAAGTAGGATGAAAAAAATTTACTTTTGGTCAGATAGAAAAAAACACCTCTGAAAAAACAAAGTGGTAGAGAGGGTTCTTGGCCCCAGGCTTAGGTTGGCAATTCTCAAAACGTTTTCCACTGTGAGACCCTAAGTAAGTGGGGACATGGTTTTTAAATATACTAGGCTTTGGAGGACAGAGAAGTCTTGAAACATGTTCTATTCATGGGTGCTTTGCTACAGTCTTAAAAGCTATTTACCAAGCAAAATATCATCCACACTTTAAAGTCTCTGCCCATCATGTCCTTAGATAGTCCAAGTGGCCTCACTCCAACAACTCCATCTCCCTTGTCCAGTTTCTCACCTCCTCTACTCAGATGTGACATATGCACACAGAATTATCCCGCTAGCAGTTCTTATGAAGCCAATGTCCACCCCATCCTTGTGAGATGCTTTTTAAATAAAAACAAATGTAATTCTCAGAAATTGCACGAGATCCAAATGCACCAAGGGCCAAGGGGATGGCAAGGTAGGCACAATATGATGGCAAAGCCTTTGAGTAATCTTTGTGCGGAGAGCTGGACCTGCTGACCTCCGTAGGAGACCCAGTTTGGGTTTTTTTTTTGTGAGTGGTGTTACAGAAAGTTGAGCACATTTAAAAACTCTTAGAGTGGTCCTCTTTTATAGGTGACTGACACCTATTAAAAAATCCAGGAATTTACTGGCATTTAGACCACACAGCAGTAACAACAGGCTGATGTGGTTTCTGCCCACTTTGCTATTTACTGAGGAGACTCTGGCTTTTTGTATGTTTCTGGAACAGTCAGCATGAATACAATCCCTATGGAGAGCACATTACTTCCCCAGGATGTATGGTTGGGTTCAAATTGTCTTTGTCTGAAACTGGCCTAGATATCTAGGAAATTAGGGTCCTTGGCTACTCCTGTGACAGAAACAGACAAGCCCACATTGTGCTGATAAGCAGTATCTGTTGCTATGTCAGAATGTGCTAAAGCAGCACTTTTTGCTAGATGGCCATGTTGCCCAGGAGGGCTAAGCTCAGCTCCTGTGCCTCAGCCTCTCCAAAACCTATTCCCATTGATGGGCCTGCAACAGGGCTTTATGCATTTATGGGAAAAGAGAGTCACAAGAAGCTGCTCCTGCTGGGTCCCAGATCTTCACACAGCTGCCTGACAGGAGGTTCTGCTGAGGTGGTGAGCTGGTCTGCAGGTTAGAGAGGCTTAATGAATGAGGTTTGTTTTGGGAAGTATTCTCTGACCAAGGCTGTTGGCCTGGAGACCAAGAAGAGAAGAAGAAGAAGATAAGCAAGAAGAAACCTGCAGCTGCCGAAAGTATTTTTGGAAAAGTTTTATGGAAAACAGAGTTGCAGATGGTTTTACACCAATGATGGTTATGTTGATTAATTGTAACCAATGAAGAAAGTGTAAACTGTGTAGAGGGTATAAAAGACAGTGCACTGCTGTAATAAACAGGTATTAGCTTTCGGAAGTGTATTGTGCCTTTTGTGTGTCGCACCCACCCCTACAGCGACAGTGATCCTCTTCTTCCCACGAGCAACAAGTGATAGGAGGAGAAGAAATGTCTTCAGGTTATGCCAGAGGAGATTGGGATTGGCTATTAGGAAAAATTCCTCCATGGAAGGGGTGGTTAAGCACTGGGATAGGCTACCCAAGGAAGTAAGTGGTTGAGGCTCAGTCCCTAAAGACATTTAAATTATGTGCAGATGTGTGACTTACGGACATGGTTTGTTGGTGGACTTGGCAGTGCTGGGTTTATGGTTGATGATCTCAAAGGTCTTTTTTAACCTAAAAAATTCTTTGATTTTATGCACATTTTCCTGGAGTGGGAGGAACTGTTCTCACATTAAGTTCACAGCGCAAATCTTTAATGGATCTTGATGATGCTGAGGAGACACTTGCTGCTTCATCATTTTGAACACTCCAGGAAGCATTTTAATTTTTCAATCCTGACACCAGACAAGTCAAAAAACCCAACACAGTGTCTATGACCCAAACCAGGACAGCCTGGCTGTCACTGTGATTAAATACAGTAAAGGATCTGACCCTATTTTTGGAAAAGACTTTTCAGTCTAAAACATGAGATAGCCAAGACTTTGATTTTGATACATTTTAAATAAGAAATTAATAATAATAAATAATTTTTGTGACTTCCTACTTCAAAATAACATTCATAAAGAGAGAAAGTCTATCCACCAATGCATGATTCATATTTGGATCCCCTGAAATAAAGTCAATTTGGCAGGCAAATCACTACTATGTGTCTCTGGCAACAAGGACCTTCACAGACTGAATTTAGCAAGGTAAATGCTCTCTGCTGCCAAGATCTTTCATACATCAAGTTTTGAAAGTTTAGCCTCATATTAAAAGGCAATACTCCATCCAGAGTGTTGTTGATGTCTTATCTGTAGAAGAAACATGATTGGGATCTTTTTCTCATGTTTGTGGATTTATGAGGTTTCTGCAGTTTGTCAGGAAAATCCTGGTGCTGTGTTTTCCCCAGTGCAGTGCAGCATTGCTGGGAGGATGGACAGTATCATCTCTGCAAAAAGGGACAAGTAATTGCATATGCAAATCAACCCCCTCCACTGCAGTTCCACAGCCCCATGCCCAGTTTCTCTTCTGTCTTTAATAATGGTCGAGTTGCTGCTATCATCTAAATGTTACCCTTATGGTAAGCTGTATAGGTATGTATAATTTTAACAACAAATTGCTACATTTATTTATGCAACTTATGGAAACAATAGTTTGACTGACACAGAGGGTATTTTGGAACCTGATGTTTACAAGTTAAGGGCAGTCACTGAAAAAAGAAAAGTGCTTATCCTTAAATAAAAGCAAAGTCGGCTTAGACCTGGGTCTCTTGTACCATCAGCTGTTCTAGAACAGTAAAAATTTATTCTCTCCCTTATCACTGTCTGTATTAAATGTATAACTAAAATATTTGTTGTGTCTCAGTTACGGTGTCACCATTAAGTTAGTCCATGTAAAAGCATCACCTGCAAAAATTTGAAAAGTCTGTGTAAAATAATTACCACCATTACCACAGTTTAACTGAAATGTTAACTTGTGCCCAGAGGTAGAAAATTAAATCTCGCTGCTCTATACTTAGAATTTTAGCCACTTCAATCTTGGTTTCTTCTCAACTTTTATTAATTGGAACAAAATTGAAAACTGATGCTTTGAACAAGATTTCAAGGAAATACATTTTTCAACCTCCTACGGTTTGGGGATACTTTTGATAGTGTTCCAACCAGTTATCCACAATATTTTTTACCTATGCATCTGCTCTCATAGCTGCAAATTAAGGAAATAATTTCCTAATTTACATATCTTCATTTATAAAATCATGTAATTTGCATGTGTCTCTGTACTGTCAAGTATTCTATATTCTTCTTCATTATACCCTCATATCTTTCCTGTTTTGTCCTTTATCATGTAAGCTAGAGTGTCTCACAAGCTACATATTTAATTCTCTTCATGTAATTGGTTTCTCATTCACTGTAAATATGAACTTTCTTGTCCATTCAGAATCAATTCTCACCTGACTGATAGGAGATAAACCAATGTTAAATGTTTTTTTCACCATTGTAAGGGACATCTGTGAACTGATTTCTTACTACAATTATTTAAATTGATGCAATTATTTTAAATGGCACTTAGGGGATTCTCCTTTCCAGGATTTTCTGTATAAACGTTAATGATTGTTTACCGATCTTAGGTATAGGTTAAGCGGAGAGCAAGAAGTTTTATTTCTTGCTAAGGTTCCCTGAGAAAGAAGGGGCATAAAGAAGGCTAAACCACAGGATTTTAAGATGTTGTATTAATTGTATCACAGAGGAAGGAGTTGTAAGACTATGAACAACTGTGCCCACTAAAATTATCTGTCCTTGAGCACATGGGCATGTACACAGGTAGATGTTTCCATGCACATAGATGCTGATGCCCAAATCTCTCTCATGCAGCCTGCTTCAATACAGCTTCTGCATCACAAACAAATGGGAAGCACACTGTGACTGCAGGCTGGTGCACATCTTTTTGGCGTATTGACCTTCTGTGGTTTGCTTCGTTTTGCTGCCATTTTTGAGGGAGAGATGGTGCTGTGGGACAACTCACACAGACATAAGTGTGCAGTGGCACATTTTACACAGTGAAGCTGAATGGTTCATCCCATTGTTACATAGAAATGAAAGATGTTGTGCATTGCTGGAATGCAGCCAGCTCTCAAGTCAAGATTAGCATCCTGGAAACAGCAAACATTGGCAGCTGCATACTTCTGAGCCCAGTAGCTGTGCAAAGCTGGCAGTATGCTCTCAGGTTCTTCTTACACCACTGAACAAGGGGCCCATCTGTAACAGGACATGAGTGCAATGTGTGCATCCCCTCCTTGATCCTGAAGGATCATCCACCAGGTCTGTGATAGGGGTGAATGCTGTGATGGAAACATCTGCCCTGATTCCTTTTGTGCAGGAGGGATGCAGCTTGGTTTGTGCATAGGTATTCCTCTGTTTGCCAAGTCTGGGAGGTCATAGGCTAACCAAATGGTGGAAATGGCAGAAGAGAGAAGCAGTTTTGTGAGGTGTTGGATTAACATCCCCAGTATGACTCTCAGAGTGATGGAGAGCCATAAGAGGTACCTAGTGAGATGTCTGCTGTAAAAGTGAATTCTAAGTTTGGGAAACTGCATAAAGCAAAGGTTTAAAGTAGTGGTTTTATTTAGAGCAAGAAAAAATATCTGCAGATAAGTGATCCTTGTCAAATTAAATGAGCCTTAGGAAAAGCCTATGTATTACACTCTCTCCTGTGTAAAATAATCAGCCTGTCTTATCAAATGCACTTAACTGTTTGGTTTTATCAGCCCAAACTGGAGGCAAGATTTCTGAAAATTTTATGTTCAGACTTACTGACTCTATTGGCTAAACACTGATAGTACAAATGCAGGTTTGTGATCACCACCAAGCTGTGTGGTGCAGTCGATACACTGGAGGTAAGGAATTCCATCCAGAGGGACCATCACAGGCTTGGGAGGTGGGTCTGTGGGAACTTCAGTTCCACAAGGCCAAGTACAAGGTCCTGCACCTGGGCTGGGCCAATCTCAAACACAGGCTGGGGAATCCAGACCAAGAGCAGCCCTGAGGAGCCCCAGAGAGCTGGGACTCGTGGTTGATGAGAAGTTCAATGTCTTGGCATTGTGAGCTTGCAGCCCTGAAAGCCAAACATCTCCTGGGCTGCATAAAAAGCAGTGTGTGACCAGCAGGTTGGAGGACGTCTCTCTCATGAGACCCCACCTGCAGTGCAGCATCCAGCACTGGGGTCCCCAACACAAGAAAGACATGGACCTGTTGCAATGGGTGAAGAGAAGGGTCACAAAGACTATCAGGGGTCTGGAGCACCTCTCCTATGCAGACAGACAGAGGGAGTTGGGATTGTTCAGCCTGGAGAAGAGAAGGTTATGTGAAGACTTTAAAGCAGCTTTTCAATAACTAAAGGGGGCCTGAAAGAAGGCTGGAGAGAGACTTTTTACAAAGGTGTGTTGTAGCAGAATAAGAGGGACTGGCTTTCAACTCAGTGAGAGTATGTTTAAATTAGATATTAAGAAGAAATTCTTTACTGGGTGGGTGATGAGGCACTGGAACTGATTGCCCAGAGAAACTGTGGGTGCCCCATCCCTGGAAGTGTTCAAGGCCAGGCTGGATGGGGTTTTGGGCAACCTGGTCTAGTGAATGGTGTCCCTGTCCATGGCAGGAGGGTTAGAACTAGGTGATCTTTAAGGTGCCTTCCAAACTAAACCATTCACTGGTTTTAGAATTCCCCAGACTTACGTAAAGGTTATATAATTCATGGAGTTGGTTGAACAATCAGGCAGGACATTAATGGCACATCGACAAAGAGAAAAACTCTCCTGCATCCTGGATAAGGACCACTATCTTTTAAGATAAGAATCCTTGCTATGACAAGAAGGACACCAAAAAACCCCACTAATAGCTGCGAGGAAAAAAATAAAGGACACAAAATGCTAAGAAAACCACCTTGATTTAGATTGCTTTGAAAGTAGTCCACTTGTCTTTTGATCAGCAAAGGCTAAGTCTGAAGTCAGGGCTGGATGTACAGGGATGAGCAGGGCCCTTTTCTGACCCCCAGGCATTTCTCCTCCACAGGAACCTAAGGACAAAGGAAAAATGTGTGGGACTGATGGCCATAAGAAGCTCCCATCAAAATCTTTGGGACTGACCCAGCCTGGGCCAGCAAACATCACGGAGAAGGAGGAGAAAGCTGCTTGTTAAAAACCAGAACGACTCGTATGAAAGTCTACATGGGAGAAGATTTACATGAGGTTTCTCAGAACCAGGGAACACATTATCTTTCACTCAAAAACTCTGAATGCAATGAAAATTATCCTGTTTTCTTGACTCATCTGCACTTTCCTCTGCAGCAGAGTGAAGCTTTCAGTGAGAAAAAGCAAAACCCAATTTATAAAATGACAACCATTTAAAAGCACTATTGCCTTTAGAAAAGGCTTTCACCTTTTAAGCTTTATGCCTTACAAAGCTCAATGTTTGTATTGAGAGAGTCATTGAATCCACACAAATGTATCACATGGTAATACTTGTAAATCTCAGGTCAAAAACTGAAGAAAATAAGTAGACAGGCAGCATCTTTCTAGACTATTTTTGAACATAATTTAGATACTGTAAGTAGTCTATTTTCAAAAAGGCATTTTATTGTAAAATCTACCAGTATATAATTCTATTACTCAAATAGCAGAACAAAAGTTATAAATATTCATCATCATGGCAAAAAGGCAAAATTTACAACCAGTTTTAGCCTATGTGAAATTTAAACTGTTCCATTAATTTATAGAATTGGGCTCTTAACGTTTTCAATACTGATTTCAGAAACACCACAAGAGAACTTGTGCATTCATCCATGTAGGAAAGAGAAAGGAAAATCATCTTTATGTATGTGACAGCACTGTTTTCTGGATGGCTGGTGCCTGTTGTGCTTAGAAATGGCTGTCTATGCCAATTCAGAGCTATTCTGGAGCCCTGCATGCATGCACAGTTCCATTAATATGTCTAAATTGCTCTAAATTTTGGTTACAGTCCACTGATACTCCTAAATTGCTCTTTTGCAAAATAGCAAGATATTCTCTGAACAGGCAGCAGCATAGACAGTCCTGACTCAGAGTGTCATTGGAAAATATTGAGTCATTTATGTCTATTTCTTTGCTGCTTCAAATCTGATTGAAGTTAATAGCAAAACCCCTTGACCCTGATTACAATGGAAGCACCGATGGAGAGGTTTCAGCCTGTGTCTCCAGTCCAGTCAGCATGAGGGGATGAGGTGACCAGCAGCTACTTATCATCACAGGAGCCACAGTGTCCATCTCTGCCTCCCCCACTGCTCTGTGCTTGCCACCAGCTAGCATGTGGACCAGTGCTTTGCAAAACTTTGGATGGGCTCTTTCTCCCCACAAAATATTGTCCAAATCCCACAAGCACATAAAAGAAGACACAGACAAAAGGGAGTTGTCCCTGATTCACATGGCAGGAAAATCCGCATAATGTAAATTTGAAAACTAGATACTCTGCTATCAAAGACTATAATTTAAAACATTATTAAATTCATTGATGTGACTTTTTCAGTAGAAAATTGCAGTCTGGTTTATATCAGATTAGAAATTTAATACATCTGCTGTTAAGTATCTAGAAAGCATTGCGTAACTTTCATCCATGAGGAACAGAGCCGGAGTAAAAGCACTAGAAGATGAAGGGAAACCTGCAACAGGGGTGTTGCATGGCAACTGAAAGCTTGGCTCTGCCAGTCAGTGGCTGCTCTTTGTACTTTAAACTCTATGGTAGGGAAATTAGTCATTAAAGCGAATCTCAGATGGATGACTCTTAATTTCTGGAATACAGCTGAAGCTATGCTGTACACAAAAGCTTGCTTATGAAAACATCTCGTTTTGAACACAAGTGTGCTTTGTGAAAAAAAAAAAAGGAAAAAAAGAAAAAGCATTGTGCACCTTAATCAGAGAATGCCCATTGCTCTTTTTCTGTAACCTCAAATGATTGAACATGCGTCCTGGTTTAGACCTCACACAACATTTAATCTGTCCTTAATTTTAGAGAAACAATACTTTTTCTGTTTGGAAAACAACATATACCAAATAAAACTGCTTGGCCCTGAAATAATATTTTCTTTTTTTTTTTTCCCCAACTTGCTTCAGTAATCAGCAAATCCCACAGAAGACAAAGGATTAGTTACATATGTATTTGCTCAGTTTTTCCACAAAAGTTGCACAGACTGAGCAAGGGTTGCTCGTAAACACCGTGTCCAGTGGGTGATCTGTGTTGCACAAAAGGCATAGAGAAGCAAGAGAGAAAGGTCTTTAAAATGACTGGCTACTTACTTCTTTTTCTATTAACAACCAAAATCTGGGGGCCATTTTTATTTTCTATATACTGCCCTGACTGAGGGCCATGGATGCAGGAGGGCTGGGACCTGCTAGGCTGTGAAGATCCTCCTGTGCCAGGTCTGTGGGTGGATGTGCTTCTCCTGCACAGGGGGAATTTTGCCAAATCCCCACTGGGAGGAAATCATGCGGAGGTGGCTGGACCTTAGCTCCTCTTCTAGGTTCTGGAAACGTTCCTCGTGAAACAGTGAAGACTACTAAAAGGAAGACTGAGGCTTAGTCATTACTGTGCAGAAGATTGTGTTTTAGCTCATGGGTTTCATGGTGTTTGCTGATTGATTTCTATGCTGAGCTTCCATAGACTTGCAATTTGTGAAAATTGTATTTATGTTAATATTTTTGGACACAACACATATCCAGAGGCAAACCTGTGTGTACCTGGAGAGCAGGAGGGCAGAGGAGGTGGTGATGAACAGCAAGTGTCATAGACACTACACAGATGCTGTTGCAGATATGTGGTCTTCTATATTTTATTTCCAAAAGATTTATTTTACTGAATTTCCAAAATTGAAGTTGTTAAAGATGAAGCAGCCTGCTCAGGGAGTGTTTTACTGAGGGTAGGCTGGGAGGTTGTGGCAGAGAACTCGGAAGAGCCTGGAAGGTTAAGGTGTGGATATAGTGAAAAAGATGAAGAAAGATATGTAAAAGGTTTAAATTTGATTTGCTGATTAAGCCATTTGTAAGTTGAAATGTTTATAAATGTTCCCAGTGTATCATCTTAAACTTCAAATGTGTGAGACCTGTGGCTGCCTTTTCAGTTTATTTCCTAACACCTCCTAAAATTTCACATTTCTCAGAGAAATTACTCTTCTCTCAGAAATCTCCCATTTGAAACATTTATATGTGCTGTGGAAAGAGAGCATATGGATCCCTGTCAGGGTTTCACTGGCATTCTTGCCCTTAGAAAGCCATGCATTTGTGCAAAATGCTGGAAGGCAAATGCTTGCAAAAAGGGTCAGTTAGAAGTGTGCTGCATCTCCTACACTTCAGAAAGCTGTGGAATTAAGGCCAGCACTGCTGGGGCTACTCTAGTATCTGTGGGTGGGTCTGAGGGGCTTGAACATTGAAATCACTGAGGTACCTTTGAAACTCTTTCCTTAGGATGCTTAGATATGAGTGTAGGACACCAGCTTGGTTTGGGTCTTGGCTGCCTTTTTGAAATAAAATTATCTGCATTCATTGGGTATATTGAAATATGTTAAACAGGTTTTGTTTCCTGGCACTTTACAATGAAACTGTATTCTTGATGAGGTTTTGCCACTAAAAGTTGTTCCAAAATGAAGCAGTCTGTTTTATAAATAAATTCACATGTTTAATTACAAATGCAGTTTCACTAAACTCAGAGGCCATGTTCTCCAGGTAAAGGGATGCATATTTTACAAAATATGTATTACTTGTAGCTATTTTCTCATATTAAGACAAAAAACCTAATTAGCAATAGTGCTGGTTTAAATGATTTTTATTTAATTTTTAATTAAATAAAAAAAAAATCTCTATTACGAATTTAAAACAGCATAAGTTTGATTTTAATCACAAATCTAATTTTAAATAAGTGGTTCCAGCTGGTAATTTGTCAAACCCTGAGTGGAAATCTTTCATGTGATTTTCATTTTGGGCAGCTTCTTGTGTATTTAAAAGGCATGTATCACCCTGAGCAGAATGTGTCCTCTATTGTTTAAGCTATCCCTCTGCAATATTCCAGCTGTCCCTCATGTCTCCTATGGTGCTTCTGCTTGGTAAGCACAAGCAAACACTGTCACCAGCCAGGAGCAGTGTTCCTGTGGCTTGGGCTTCCAGCTGCTGCCAAGTGATAAATAATGTGTGAATTTGGTCTGCCTTTCTGCCAGTGGGGGCACTACATTGGGTTCCTTTGTTACCTGGCCATGAGCATTCTCAGGACCTCTAGGAACTCCGTTGTCCTCAGCTGCTGCACATGGAGTTGAAAAGCCAAACCGGTTCAAGAAGTGTTAGGGAAAATTGGCAAACATATAATGAGACTGTCTAAAACCCACTTTCTTAAAAAAAGGAAGCTAACAGGGAGTATTAACTATAGTAGACAAGAGGATGGAAGAGAGTCACATATTATACCTTGTGCTGTCATTGAATTTACCTAGAAAGAGGAGGAGATATATGGGACGATAGGTGGAAAATCAAGTAAAATGGAAGGACTGAAGATATGGTGGAATGGAGTAGGGGAAGATGAAAGGATTCAGTGCTTGTGATAACAAGTAGTAAAGGGGAAAGAAAAAAGTCCTGCATCTTGAGAGGAGTATGCAGGAGAGGCTTGGTCCATCCTCCTTTCCCTCTGGGGCTTCCTCTTGTTGAAATTCAATGAAACCTTCCAGGTCTCCCTGAACACAGGGGCAAATTGTGCATGTGATACAGGCAAGGAAACAGGGTGGTTGTCATCCCCTGGGCAAGGCTGCTTTGATGGATGCCTATGAGCTTCCTAATCATCCCATTTGGTTTACTCTTCCCCCTCTCCCCTCCAAAATAAACAACCCAATCCTGTTTACTCTTTCCCCACCATCAATAGGTGATTTTAGTAATTCTGGTTTTTATCAGTAACCTTGGTAAGTCTGGGAATCTTCTCTATTCTAATTGTCCTCTGACATTCTTCATCCAAGAAGAGTTCCAAATATCTCCCTTTCCCCATGTGTGATATCTGTCAGTACCTTGGGTTGTTTTATTAGTTTAGCCCCAGGCTGGGGTTGTCCAGCTATTTTTTCCCTTCCATGGCTCTCAGCAGCTGGCAGTTTCTTATTTTGGTGTCATACTGTCATATTGCTGGAGCCTGTGGTGAAAACGAGTGGGATCTAAATGCTGAAATCTGCTGCTGGAAGGGGAACTATGGAGAAGATGGAATCCACCTTCTCTGAGAGGTGCAGAGCAGAGCATGACCAGGGAACAGTAATGAGCTGCACCAGAGCAAATGCTGGCTGGAGACAGGAAAAATCTTCCAAAAAGGGTAGTTGAGCATGAAACAGGCTGCACAGAGCAGTGGTGGACCCTCTCTCCATGGAGGTAATCAGTACTTGAAAGGGACAAGATCCTAAGGTACCTGATTTAACTTTTAAGGGGCTTTTGCTGCCCTTTTCAACTGATCAGCTGGCCAGGCTAGTCAGGAGATCAAAGTTGCAAATCCTCCCTGAGACCTGCAATAAGCAGATTTGCCTGTCTTCTGTAATTAAGATTTGAAAAGCAGTTTTACCTCGGGCAGTATGATAGCAGTCAGTTGTCATGTAGACAAGTGTGCTGTCTAGAAGAGGCATCCATGTAAACAAAGAAACACTGGCTTTTTACAGACCCTTTCCCATGGCTTTTCCTAGCTCCTGTTCTCTATCAGAACACCAAAAACTGATCACTGTTGATGTTCAAGGCAGTTTTTCTTCGGGCACATATAGAATAAATATCAAATCTCCCAATGTCCAAAGCATCAAACAGAATCCGTTGTCTGAACCCCGAGGGGCCCCACAGCTTGTCACAAATGCCAAGAAGATCAGGCAGGTGAAGGCTTGGGATTCAGCTGGGCAGTGAACTGGGTGAGAAAGGCTCAGCAGTGAATGAGAGAGTTGATTAGGGAATGAATCACTTAGGGAGAAAGTTGTGCAATTAAACTGATAAAGTTGGCAGCAAAACAAAAAACAGAAAGAGAGAATGAATGCAACAATCAATCAATAAAGCAGTGAATCAATTGTCTAGTTAATAAGATAGTTAATTATGCAGAACAGAGCAGGAAAGGCAGTGTACTTGGTCAGTTTGGCTCCAACAAATCTCCCCAGTATGTTTCAGTCACAGCATCATTTACTTTTGCTAATTTTGGTTAACATGGGCAAAGTTTGACCTCTGAATTAGTATTCTCCTATTTTAAAGATAGCAGCTGTTTCTAGGCTGTTCTGATTAATTTCTTTATAGTGTTTCAAGAAGGCAAGAATTAGGTTATGAACTGAGAGAGCCAGTACTATACTTTGTACTCTTACCTATCAGCATATTCTCATTTCTATTATTTCAGTATTTTATATTATTTTTATTATTTAATTTCTATATTATATCACTGTGCTATTTACTGATCTTTCCACTGTCAACACAAATATTCTAAGTGCTTTCTGAACTAGAATTTGCAAACCTTTCCTCAAAATACTTTCTATTCTGAAAGTATCCACTTTCAGAACACTTCGTTGTGTTGTTGAAAGAACCTCCTCCATTTTTTCCCCATTGTACAACATAGAAACTTGGATAAAAGAACTGACAGTTCTGTGTCCTTGCATCCTAAAGTGATATAACACAGTGTCATGCAGGAGGCAAGGAACTACATTAAATAGTCACCTTGTTGAAGAAGATAGAGGTAAAGGATTTACAGACATTGTCTGGGACTTGGACCACCCCATGGGGGTAAGATCTTCCTCTAGGGTCTATCTACATTATTTGTCAGGACTTTTGTGTACTGTTATGATCAGCTTTCACATAGTGTACCTGCAAGGCTGGGCAGTTGTGGACACAGCCCAGTAATGTCTCCATGCCTTGGGTGTGAGTGTGGCTTGGCCTTCACTGTTGGAGCTGGACACCAGTAAGCCTTGAAGATGCCCAAACCCCATGAAAACTTTGGGGTTTTTTCTTCTGAAATTCCCTTAGCTTAGTTCCGTGTCTGCCCACCATTAGAAAGAGCTCATCTATTCAATACCTGTCTCACTCCTGAACCTGAAAGATCCCTAATTCAGCTTTCCTTGTCAGTTGACAGACGTACTGATCCCAGCCCAATTGCTCACTCCAGAATCCAGGTCTGCAGAAAATGTAGTTCAGGTGGCTGGTCTCTGTTCAGATCAGCAGCTGTGATGCCCATCTGCATCCAACAATACCTCAGTGTGAATCAGAAATAATCCTGTCAGCAAACTTCCGTGGAAGCATCATCCAGAGTATTCTACTTGAATAAACAAGTATTCTACTTGAATTTATGATTTTTAATGTTCAGTCAGAAATAATAGTTTCTGAAGCTGATTTTTTATATGGTTTTGAAGATACTCCTTACTAGTAAAGATGGAGGAATTGAAGATGGGAAGATTACTTTGTGAAACACTGCTATTGGCAGCTAGATAGTGCTGTTCTAGTGTGTGTGTGAGTTCAGCCTGGGCTACAGGGATTGGCTGTTTTCCCTGACATGGTTCTTAGGCACATTAGGTAACAAAAGTTTTTGTTCTGAGATGCACAGATGAGAAGACCTTTATTTACTGGAGGGGTTTACATTGACTGCACCGGCCTGATATTGTTCCATCCAGAAAATTTAAGTCCATTTGTCCTTTGCCTTGCTAATAATGCAGATACAGAATAATCTGGTAAAAAAGTTCCAGCTGTCCCCTGGTCTGTTTATGGCGTAAATATGGCCATCTCTGACTGAAACTTCAGGCACATGGTAACAGTTAGTAACCTATTCATTATGTCTTGTTGTCCATCAGCTGTGGATTGAAATTATTTTAGGCAGCTCATCTTGTAGTTTCACTAAAGATTTCCCTTTGCCTTTCAACATAACCTGGTATCATTTTGATCGAAACACCTTATATGGGGGAAGTAACTTTTGCGGAGAAGTTGGGTTAAAATGTGATACAGAAACCCAAATAATGATCTCTGGTCCTCTAATTTTTGTTAATTTCATTGACTCCTATGCAAGAGACCTTTTTGCTGAAGTGACAAACACTTTGGCATTACTGAGTAGGTATTAAGACCTCCATAAAAATCCTGGTGACTGTACTTGAATCCTTGCAGTATTGTATGTGACAGGTTGGAGGCTGCCTACAGCACACTGTCAGGTGCTTACACCTGTGGAATGCACTGGGTAATTGTTCCGTGTCTCCCTCCATGAGCTGCTCTACCTAAAGGAAAAAGCGTTTTTACTCCTAGCAGACAGAGCAATCATTTTTCTAGCTCAGGAAGTCAGTGTTTGGGGCTATAAGCTTTTGTTGTCATTAATTCTTCCTAGTCATATTTTGAGGACTGAAAGGCTCGTAAGGCTTGCAAACACAGCCAGTAAGCCTGATTTGTCATGCAGAGGAGAAACACTGTGAAGAGGAGCTTGAAGAAAACAACAAATATGCTCTGTGGAGCAGCCAAAGCATTATAGACTTTATCTGGGCTATGTACAATAACCTCTTCAGTCACTGTCACTTTTTAGAAGCGTGTAACAACATGCAGAAATATAAAATAGTGCAGAAGTGCTCTAGGGGCTTAATCAGAACATGGTTTATTACAGTAGAGTGCCAGTCTATAAAGAACTGCTTGGTAATATCAGCTTCCTGTTAATCCCATAACAATCAGATAATGGTGAAATGTTGATTTATTCACTGATTTACTCTTAGCTAGATTGAAATAATGGAGTAAAATGAGCCCATTTAGACTGGTCCTTAATTGAATGCTCCTAATTGCATTTGAAAGAATAGACCATAATGCATTTGAGTATCGCAATGACCCTGCTAATCTATGCAATTAGTTAACTATTTTGGAAAGGAGACTACCTTACATGTAGTTTTGTCTTTAAAATCCAAATATATTTTTCATATACTCTATGCATGATTCTGTACCAAACTGATTGCCCATGTAAAATCCTCAATTTTACTCCAATACTAGTCTCTTTCTCTGTAAGTTTGCAATGGAACAGCTCAATTACTGTATTATATTTCCATTTAATTATTCAACTAGAATTCTGAAATTTGCACATATTCATTCTGGGTCACAGAGTTCAGCATGGGAGGGAATTCCAGATTACACATTCCATTAGATGTTATCAAAAGGCCATTTGTCTTTCTTAGTGGGTTTCAATCACTCAAGAGCCTGAGGATATTTACACAGGAAAAGAGAAGTAAGAGAGAAAAGCTCTTGCAGTAAAAGTCTGACTAAGGCACTTGAAATTTCAAATGTTTCTAGAGGGATAGGAGCTGACTGCAATTTTACAAGAATCTCCTGATCCACTTAATGCTTCCCACCCTCATATTTTTGGAGAAGCACTTTTCAGTATATGTCTCAGTGAAGACTTGGAGATCTGTCTGTTGAAGCTTCTGGCTACACTCCTGGCTAATGAAATTAAACAAATGAAGGAGACAGGCTAGTGCTGGGCATTTGAGCACTACTTCCAGTCAGTGGATCCTCTCCTTGTCTTATTTGAAGATGGTCATATTGCCAAGCACGCATCATTTTAAATGAGATGTCTGTGTTAAACTCTTCTGTGTGTATTTGCATCGTGGTCCATTTTTGCATACAGCTGGACATTTTCACGTTGTTACTGTGTGGAGCTGCAAATGAGAGTAATTGACAGCATGAGACTGTTCATCTCAACAGCCTGGAGTTGTACCCACCAGTTCCACCTGCTGGGTGTCCCTGAAGCTAAAAGACACAAACTGGTTGGGACAGGACTATTACTGCCTCTCTGCATTTCTGTGCTTCAACATTAAATTTCTAGGGTTTTCAGAGCTGAATGAGGTTATGGTTATTTTTATGCCTGGTCTCAGATTCATGCCCCACTCCTGTCCTGATGCACACTTGACAGAAGTCCCAGGAACACTCTAGCCTATCAAAGTACAATGGAATACTTGATGCCTGTACAATTAAGAAGCTTGTAAAATATGCTGTATGAGCTTCGTTTGTTGATATTTCTGGATTCTTTCCTAAATAATGCAAATGTTTTCAAGTCATGAGACAAGTGTTATAATAACAGAATCTGACTCTGCTTAACACTGATGGAGTATTTTAAGATGATCTCCTGGGAGATGAACAATAAATGGTTTATCAGACTCTCTGCAGGAAATACTTTGGGAAAAAACTATAGGAAGGGCAGCAAAGAGGCCTATAAAGCTTGTGGCACATAACTACTGCTAGTTTCCTTTCCTGAGCTCGTGGAATTTGTGGGGAAAAAAGTGCAAGACTAAAGGCACTGGATGCATCTCTTCAGCTATAGATTAGGCTGAGAAACTTTCAGGTTCATCAGATTTTGTCAGTAGAGATATTCAACGACAAAAACAATTTCTAGGGGTTGCAGCATCATCAGCAGTAGAGGAGAAACCTCTGCCCCATAGCAACCACCTGCCTGATGGGCTCCATTAGATCCAGTTCAGCGTGTTGTGCTCCCTTGCAACCAAGCACTACAAGAACTCTTAGGAGAATGTGAATGGTGAGAATGGTTGTGTGTCCTCACTTTGAGGATCTTATGGCCCAGCTGAGTGTCCTGTGAAGTGTGCTGTTTGTCAGGAGCCCAAGTCAAAGGTGCTCTGTCGGAGTCTAAGACATCCCTTTGGGAGTCCAGAGTTGCTGAGACCCTGGTCAGGGGGCTCTGAGACCCTGGAATGATGCCCAAAACATCTGTGGGTTTGATTGTAGCCCTTGAAACAAATTACCAGCTTTATATGAGAACCTAAAAGTCACAGTAGTTTAAGTAGTGTTATCATAAAATGAAAATATAGATTATAGGATTTTTGGGAATGGGAATTTTAGAACACAAGATGGAGGAAAAAGCACGTGTTTGGTCTTTCTTTGTTCTTCTTCATCTCCATTTTCTATTGTGGAGTTGGCACTTTTGGATTGGTTTGGAGTAGAAGTTCACTATCTAACATAGATGATAGTAATTGGGAAATAATTGTAAACATCATGTACGTAGTTTTTAGTATAAAAAGATAACACTGCCCTGAAGGGGCAGAGAGTGTGCCATGGCTGCCCTGCAAGACAGACCTGGCTGGGCTGAGAGAAAATATTACAGATAAGAAAATAATAAACAACCTTGAGACCGAGAAAACTAAAGAGCTCTGATTTATTCCACCTCGGGCACACGAACTGCCAGACAAGAACTTTTACACATCTCGGGGAAAACACCGAAATGGATTCCGAGAGTGCTCATTGCTAAATCTTGAGTTCTTTGCTGTGAATTTACATAAAAAGGTATTAAGATAATACTGAGATCATCTGGTCCAACTCCACTGCTCAAGCAGAGCCACCGAGTTGACTGCCCAGCCCATACTCCAACAGCTTGTCTGTGAAGAGGTTATCACACACAGTTCCAAGACTTTACTGAAGTCAAGGAAGAAAATATTTGTTATTCTCCCCTCACCTACAACATGAGCATTTCATGGTAGATTGTTGTCTAGTTGCCAAGGGTGACTTGCCTTTGTGAATTCATGCTAACTACTGCTAATTTCCTCCTTGTCCCTCAAGTGCCTAGAAATGATTTCCAGCATGACTTGTTCCATCACCTTACCAGGGACTGAGATGAAGTCCATTGGCCTGTAGTTTCCTGGGTTCCCCTTTTGCCCTTTGTGAAAATAGGAGGGATAACAACAAGGGGACAGACAATGTGTACATAATATAGATAGTTCCATTTCCTAGTATCTGATAAAATTCGTCATAATGTATTTAGAGACCACTAGCAGTCCAGGAATTATTGGTGACATAGTCAAGAGCTTATAGAGAAAGACTGAGGCCCTAGAAAATCAGGAATGGGAAAATTTTGTACTTAATTTCCAAAAGAAAAAGATGAAAACATTCAGTTTAGCCTCAATTCCTAAAATTGACTGGAAGAGTTACTAAAGCTGTTGTTGGGCACCTGCAAGTTACGATGAAGGCAAAATTGTCAAGAACAATTCATGTGAAAACAATCTAATGTCTTCTGACAGGTTTGGCTGATAGGAAAGAATCTGTACCTGTCATTGCTTGACTTTTGTGGAGCTATTACACTTGACATCCTCATATGGAAGCTAGAAAACTCAGTTCTGGAAAAAAAAGAAATGTACAAAAATGCATTGCTTTAAGAATACATACAAATAGTTTGCTGTGACAGTGAGTATATATGGCCATCTGAACTACCTCCTCTACAAAAATAGCACTAGCTCAGAACCTCCTTCCCTTTGCAGAATTTCTTTCCCTGTCCAAATGAACATTTCAGGCTGCATAAATATATATATATGTCCCTGCATATGTATATACATACACTAAGTCACTTGGACTTTTTCTTGGGAAAAGAGCAGGAGATAATTAGGCAATATTGCTGATAGGCAAAAAAAGGAGAGATGTCAGAAGGGAAGCTTCTGTTGGGTAGGTTTATTGGAATTTAGCTCTATGGGGCATGAATGTAAAAGGAGAGTGGAGTCCCAGATAAAAACATGATCTGAGGAGCCCTTTAGTTCATGTGAGTTGCTCAAGCCTTCTTTGCCAGTTTACTTTTCTACTGCAGACTTGAAGTCTGCCCTCCCAATATTCATGGAAAACTGAAACTCAGAACAAGATTTAGAGCCACGTGTCATAGAATCCCAGTTTGCTAACATCTTCCCCTCTGGATGCTCTTTCCTGCCACTGTTGAAAATAATATTTATAGAGAGCTTGCTTGTGTGATGGAACCACTGCTTGTCAGGCACATCAATATCCACTGCACAGAAAAGCAGATGTGAGCAAAATCTTCGGACAATAGTCTTGAGGTTTCATAGGGATGGAGTTAAAAATATCACATGGCCTAGTAGAGCTAAGGGTGAGAATGTGGAAGGATTATGATATTTCTAAGGGAAGGTAAGGACTGGAAATAATGATGCTACTGCATATTTTCAAAGCCTTCCCTTGCAAAAAGAAGAACCTTGTGAATAACATACAGCTAGACAAAGGCTGCTCCAGGAAATTCACACCAGACACCAGCTGGCAAGGGCATGGGGACTGTCCTGCCTTAGCAGGTTCCAGAATTCTATAGAATTGTTAAGGTTGGAAAAAACCTTTAAGATCATCATGTTGAACCATCAACCTCACAGTACCACCATGTTCACCATTAAACCATGACTTCAAATGCCATGGCCAACACACAAGTGTTTTTTGAAGACTTCCAGGGATGATGACTCCACCACTTGCATGGGCAGTCAGTTCCAATGCTTTATAACCCTGTCCCAGAAAAGTTTTTTCCTAATATCTAATCTAAACCTCCTCTGGCACAACTTGAGGCTGTTTCCTCATGAGAGAAATCTTTCTCCCAGCCATCTCCATTGTCTGAACTTCCACATCAAGCATAGGCATGGTGGTTTCTCTGTGAGAAAACAGGGAATAATATGGAAAAGCTTGTAGAGCATAAGTGAACTGTAAGGTTAGGTCAAGGGTAAGATAGATGATGAAAGTCACTGTGCTTTTGAGATGGATTTCCCAAGTTGAAGCTTTCTGCAGCGAGGGTGGAAGTCTTTTTGGTGTCTTTTTCTTCCTTAAATTTATCACTGTCACTGCCCAGATCTGGGTAAAACCTGCACATTTGACTTCACACACTAGCCAGCAGTGCTCAGTCTTCTAGCCCTTGCTGAGCTGGTCCCCTTTAGTTCAATAATAAATAGCAGTGTTTTTTGGAGCAGGATGTGGCTGGCTGCTGGTAATGTCATCCAGTTTGCACAAATCTGCCAGAGAAGTGTGGAAGCTGCTGCTAGGAGCTCTCCTCATGTAAATTCATTGTCTGTACTTCCACAGCTGCATGCCAGATAGGGAAGTCTTTTTGAAACAAAAGTAGATGAGTGAGCCTCACATCTGGCAGCAGAGGGAAGAGACAAGAGGCCTCCAAATAGTTTATACCCCTTTGTCTAAAGCAAGAGGTATCCTAATTGTTTATTCCTTGTAGAAGTCTCTTTGTCCTTCTTGTTCTTGATCTCTTGGGTTTTTTGTGGGTGTGTTTGTTTGCTTGTTTTGAGGGTTTGTTTTTTTTTGCTGTTACCAAGTGTTACCAAGGTAAAATTTTCCTCTTGGATTCTCACATGGTGATGTGAGATTCCTGCAGAACTCCCACAAAAGTGAGGTTTGCCCAGAGGACACAATGATTCCTGTCCTGCTGCAGAGAAGAGTCTGGGAGAGTGCACTGCAGCAAGCTTGAGCTATGCAGCAGGAACCCTTAAACTGCAGGTACAGCTTTGAGCTGACAGCTGTGTGTGTCAGATGTTGCAGGAGATGTACAGGCTGCTTGTGGGAATCACTCCTCCAGTGCCTCATGGTCTTTCTTGACCTTCACCATTCTTAAAGACAGCCTCTTCACAACTGCTTCTACAGGCTGGAGAACTTCTATGGGATGAAAAAAACTGTTCAATTTGGTTTGAGAACAAATATCTCTGCAAAGCTTTCTTTGAATTGTCCTTGTCTGTCTTATCAATTAATTATTAATCTGTTTAGAACTGTAGGTATGTGTGAGTACCATATTTAAGCACTGAAATTTGGAGGGGCTCTAATTTTAAGCTGGTCTACACAGACCTGGCACCCCCTCAAAATCTTCACCCTCACTGCTCTTTTGGGGTCAGGGAACAGGTCCCTGCCTGCACCCCGGCTGCAAACACAATTCAGGCTCTTATGAAGGCTTGAGGAGTCTTTCTGTCCAGCTCCTTTTTGAATACTTAACCCAAGATGAAATATTCAGACTGAGCTGGTTCCCTCAATCCCCACAAGTTGGCCCCTGCAGTGAGGAGATCAGAGAGGGTGAGGATGACTTTCCTGGGAGGTGCTACTGAAACCATCATCAAAGATGGGAAATGTGGGAACATGTTTACCAGAAGGAGCCAGCAGACAGCTGGAGGACTAAAGAACGGACAGACAGGAGGAGGGCAAACAAGGGAAGTTTTAGCCAAGTTTCTGCCCTTGGCTTACCTGAATGACTCCTGTGGATGGTTATTTTAACCAGGACCTTCAGGCAACAACTGCCAAGCACAAATCCTTTTTCTTATGTGCTTAATTGAATTGAAAATTAACAATAGACTAGCTCTGGCACTTGACTGGACTTTTTTTGCCAGTGTTCAAAAAAGGAAACAGCAGCTTAAGGACAAATAGGTCTCTCAGCACTTTGATATTTCTCAGAGTCGTGTCACCAGATGGGAGAAGTGATGGCAGTGTATGGTGTAAAATGTTGAGAAAGCCTTAAAAAAATCACAGGCTTGATATGGATCTAATTATGCTCAGGACTAGGATGTGTTATTCTAGAATACCAGAGCAAACTATAAGCTTGTTTGAGAATGAAGTACCAATGGAAAAAAAAAAGAAAAAAAAAAATCACATATCCATGATATTAAGGCAAGCCAGAGAGAGAGAGAGCGTGCCTGGGAACAGCATGTTACAGGGACTTCATGTCTGCAAGGGAGCTGTGCTAATAACTTCCCAGTGGGTGGAACTGAAGAGGAAGTCTTATCTCCAGACTCCTTGGAGATAGGCAGTTGGAAAACACCGGCTCCAAAACTAATATTTCTGCCTGACTAATAGAAGTGCAGAAGTCAAAGATATGCTATGTGTTATGTGTCAAATCTAAAACTGTTTTCACCAAGTCTAAATCATAACTGCATTGTCAGACAGAAAACCTTATGGGGAATGCTAGGATAATGACAAAATTAATAGGAAGAGAAATAAACAGTGGAATCCAAGGAGCCACCCAACCATCCGAAATCCTACTACATTTAATTTGCTTCTGAGAGAAGTGCTCTCTTGTGGCAGATAGACAAAGATGCATCACTGGTTGAAGTAAATCAGCATTGCACTTCTGAAGCCAGCAAGGCCATATTGATTTACATTACCTGATGGTCTCTGCTTGAAAATTCATCATTGTAACAAATACTATAAAACTCTGGATTTGTCACTAGTGAAGAGCCTTTAGGGATGGCAGAAGAGAATCATCCTTCCTGCTTGAACAACAGGATTACTCAAATGGGAAACAGGCTTGCACCAGTTTTCCTTCAGGATATGATGCCACAGCACTATGAGGTACAGCAGTATGGGCAGTAATCCTGGAAAGCAGGTGAGTAGCCAAAAACCAGGAATGCCTGGCAGCTGAAAACATTAAGCAGGAAGGAATGGTCAAAAAAGAGAGGCTTGTAAACAGGATAAGCATGTGAGTGTTTTACTGGCTGTACACTCATGGCCACGGAACTGCAGGGATGGATGTCTACCACAGGAACAGAAGAGGAAGTAGGACAGACTCCATGGAGTCTGTATGAGGAGCATGGTGAAGCCCCAGATTCACCTGGAAGAGGAAGGCTGACTGGAGATTTACACTTTTTAGGAATGGAGAACTGACTTTAATCCATGGCTTGTTTTTGAAGGTAGCACACCAATGTGCACAGGTTTGGGAATGCTGCATGCTTTGCCCCAGCAGGGGCTTGCCACACTCAAGAGCCCCACAAATTATCAGCAATCAAGTAAACAAGTCCTGATATACACCCTATTTCTATTAACAGTGCCTTTCTTTTTGCAAACACGGTTCAATTCTTTCTTTATCTCATTGTCTGAGTGGGGACTGTTAGTGGATGTCATCTTTCTACATTTATTATAAGACACAGAAGCTGGCTTTGTACTGTAGTACAATCATACACAATGGAGGGAGTGCAGAAGCTAAGCAAGCAAAATCATACAGGAATCCACAGAGCTTGTCTTTGCTGTGTTTAACACATGCTAGAACCAGCAAGCTCATGATCAACATTATTTGTGATTAAAAGGGAAAAGACCTCCCAAGCCACTTCCATCAGCTACACAACACTGGAGAAGGAGAATCTGCTCTTATTTTGTTAGACATAAAGCAGATGGCTCATGTTTTATGAATGGAAAAGACACCACATGTACCTTTGCATATACAAACACATCAGTATGTGGCCACATGCCCAAGCTATAGTGTTGCATGTCTTAGTCTGAGGCACTATTGTATCTTGTGCTTTTGAGTAAGAAATTTGCTTTTGACTTGCTTTGGCCCTCTTAAAGTTTGGCAAGCTGGTTTTTCCATCTCTTTTCTCTTGGTATTGTGGCCGTAGCAATCTCGTATTATTTACCTAGAAGTCTACCTTCTGAAATATACCTATTTATCCTCTATCTGAACTGTCCCCTCTCATGTTTCATGTGCCTATAGGATTTAATTTCTTTTTTTTTAATCGCAGAGAAGAAATTATAGCCTGTGATTTGATAAGGAGACTGCAGCAATCTTGACTTTTGATACAGATGACCTTTATTTTCCCACCTGTAAAATTCAGATTCTAAATTTTCTTCTGTTTTGCTGTAAGACCTGATTTCCCAAGTTTGATTAAGGCCTTGAAATGGGAGATAATTGTGAAGTACACAGAGGTAAATTAGCCTGGGCAGTAGAAATATACTTAAATGGGGCCAGACTTATTGAAGTAGCTGAGGTAGCACAAGTATTTTGAGATAGTACTGGGATTTGCAGGCAGACTAAAATCCTTTGCACTAAAGGATTTCTCCTGAAAGTGTAGAGCATCACACACTGCCCAGCTGTCTGACTACCAGTCTTGAATGAACACACACTTCAGTTTAATTGTCTTTAGTGTGACAGCCACTTCACTAAATGCAGAAACACAATGATATTAAGGTTACGCAGCCCCAAAGGTTGAATTCCCATGGGTCATTAATTATACAAACATACAAAGATCTTCCATACCCTTTTTTAAACAATACTGTTACAATATGGATTGTATATTGAAAACTGAAAATTAATCTGGAATCCTTGGAGAGCTTCAGGATGGATCAGACAGTGTAAAGGATTTATCACATTGTCCTGAGGATATGACAGTAATTTATACTGATATGGGCATAATGACAGGGAGCCACATCCTGCAGACCCTACTGGGACAATCTGTCCCCCATCCCTACTGGCCACATCCTGCCAGAGGACATCTGCAAGAGAGATAATGATAGTCCCAGCATCTGAATCCATAGCAAGTTGGCACATCCCCAAAACAAATCCATAGATGCTTCGTTTACACACATTTGTATCAAATTGCTTCTGTAGGGGAAAAGAGCAGGGGCTTGGACTGTCATCCAAAAGATGTGGCTGTTACTAGAAGCAGGAGCTATCCTGGATGCCAGGTTCCCTGGGCTGACAGGGATGTGAGGAAGGCATCTCCTGCTCCTGAGGCCCTTCCTGAGGGACATCCTATGTGGGGCATGGCAGACCCAGCACCTGGCTGAAACGGTCTGTGTGACTGCTGTGGTCAGCCCTTTCAAAAGCTCAGCCTGGCAGCCTGCTCACATTTTGTCCCTGATTTCCTGAGTCTCAACATCCTTACCCTTCCGCAGAAATATACAAAACACTGGGGAGCTTTTCTCCCCACCAGCTGACTCTTCAATTTTGCTCTTTTTGTCAAGGCTTCTCCCTGGAGCTCCCCAGCAAGAGTGCAGAAAACTCCCACACAATTTATTGAACTTGCTCCCCACCCACTGGTCTCAAAGGCACATGCTGGGCAGTCACTCAGGCAGCAGCATATCCATGGCCTCGGGTGCCAAACTGAGAAGCTTCACAATCAGCCCTGAGGGTTCAAAGAATGTCTGAAAACCCCCCCTCTGTCACTGATCACACTGTATATATGCATATATATACACAGACGTATACATACACATGTTTTTTGCATATATGTATTCTTTTGTGCATATGTTTGTATATTTATACAGTCAAGGTATACAGAACTCATGAGGTGATTCTAAAATACAGTGATAACACTTTTTATCCCCAAATTGCTTTCTTGTCTTAACAGTTTGCAGTTTAATTTAGGGTGCAAATCCATCCTGAATGACTCCGACATGACGGCAGGATGCACTCATCTGTCCACTTTTGAATATGAAAATCCTCAAGAGACATCAATCAAGCTTTTCTAGTGACTTCCCACATTCATCCATCATCCATCCATCCATCCATCCATCTTCCATATTTTTGTACATGCTCATGATGCAGTAAGTTTGAAAACAAAAAAGTTGCAAACCCAGAGCTATGCAATGGTGTATCAAGTAACAGTGTGCCTCTGGTTGTAATTAACAACTAAAGAATTTACACAAAATTAAAGCCAATGTATATGGATGTGTGTGTGTAGGTTTGAACCCAGTATATATAGAAAAAAAATTGGGCATTGCCAGAAGGAAAGAAAAAAGAAGCCATGAGATGTTACAGAATCTTCATTGTGCAGTTTGAGTGGATAGAAAAGTAGGGTTTGGTCCAGATTTGGTGAAGGTGCTGATGTTCATTATCTAGAAAACTGACACATTATCTCTTTTTCTGTGTTTTTAATTCCAACATAAGTTCTTTCCTGTACAATTACCTGTGTCTTGCTCTGTGAGTGAGTTCTCTGCCCTCTCTAATTATCAGTTGGTTTCAAGGGGAGCCTGCTTTCCTGTCTTTCTGTAATTTAGTTCCCTATGTGAGGCTTGAGTAGCCCTGTCAAGAGTCAACCTCCCCCCATGGCATAACTCTTGGGTCATTGAAATACATAAGCTTTCCCACTGTCTCTAGATGCTCTCCCCTGGGAAGTATCATCCTACACATACATGTATATATAGTATAGACATATAAAACCTGGGAACTCTGAGAAGACCACAACTTCCATGACTTACAGGCACCGGGCATGTGATTGTAAGTAGGAACTTCCCCTGAAAGATCACAGTGAGATCTGTCCCCTGTGTATTACATGCCATGATTGTATACATTAAAGTGTTTCAAATTTTAAATACACTCCAGATGCTTTTTCCTGCCTTTTCCTCCCACTCAGCTTGACTTTCCCCTAGCTGATTGATTCTCATAGTTCATGCTCAGGGATTCAGTATTTTGCTTACTTGCCAGATTATCTGTTTTCGGCACACCAAAAGCTGCCTGGCAAGCCTGGGGAAATGCAATATCATATGCTGGGAAGCTGCAGTTTATCAGAATGGGATGAGCAATCAGAGTGTGAATGTTCAGCTGTACTCAGCACCAGACAAACTCTGGGTTTTGTGAAGTCAGCAGGAGTTTTCCCAACAATTCTAAAAGTACAGAATCAGGCCAATGTTGGGAAGAGCTGACAAAGGCAGTCTATCAAACAACAGGGAATCATTTCTTCTGCTGTGATTCTGACTTATTCTCTTAATTTTCTTTTTGTGTGTTTCCTAAAACATGAAAATTGTAGGCTGTCTTTTGTCCCAAGTCACCTGCTGCATGTACCTTCTAATTCTCCATTTCTTCAACTGTTTAGTGATGGGCAAACACTACAAACATCCAGAAATTCCCCCTCCATTTTTCATCTGCCTTGGTACTGCAACTCACACCTTCCCTTTTCCTCAGCAGAGAAAGCAGCACAGTCTTGTCCTATTAGAGGAGAACACAACAAAGATTGCTCCCTAGGCACCAATTCTGTGTGTAGCATGTAAATATGAAAGGAAGATGCAAACACACCTGGGATATGACCCAAAGAGGAGCAGTAGTCAAGAACAGCCTTGGATGCAGAGCAAACTGTGATCCCTCGACTCACAGAGTTTTGGTTTCCTTCCCTGGCAGCTGTCAGTGCCTGTGAGATCTCAAGTGAGTTTGGGTATCTCTCAGCCCCCTTTAGTCCTGGAAGCTAAAACCTCTGGGAAGTTTTCAGAATCTACTTTACACATAAAGGATGGAGGAAAAAGCAATATGTCAAAATACACATGAGGGCATGCAGGGAAAAGCTGATATGAGGAAGGAGGAGGGCTGACAAGCAGCTTCCTTTTCAGGATGATTGCACAAAACCTCTGCAGCCTCCAGTTTTGTTTGCTTCATTCAAATAATTCTTCTTACTTCTAGTTATTTACATATTAAGAGGAATAATATTACTCATATCTGTGATGATCATGATTACCCAACAGATGCACTAAGATAAAAGAGTATTTTTTCGGATGCTTTAAAGTAAGAACCATATATATATTCTTAGCATTAGACTTATCAGACTGTAGGCAACACATGTCATGGATGAGAGAACACGAGAGAGCTGGATTTTCCTGCCTTGTCCTGCCTTGCCATGCCTGACCTGGCTATTCATCAGTCAGCAGAGACCACCCTTCCAAGCTCTGTGGCAACATCAGCAGCTGTTCTCCACAGTTCTTTAACGGAGGGGAGGTCTGTTTATTGCTGTACTGGGTCCTTGGTGATATCAAAACTCAAGACCCCTTGAGGTCTGCTCAGGATCTCTTGGCTGGTACCCTGTGTCAGCTCACCCCATCTCACCTACAGGGATCACTTGTTCAGCTCCTCAGCAGAGAGCAGTCACCTCCATTTGTCCATATATCCTCTAGAATTGACATTTTAGTGTACTACGTGCACTAATCCTGTTCTTACTTGGTTTTGTGATGCCTACTTCTTTTTTTCTTTTCCTAGTGTGAAAGAAAATATTTGATTGCTTATGAACCAGAAGAAGCAGCACAACAGCACAGAACGTAGGCAATTCACTGGCACAGTAGACTAAACTAAATACAACCTGCAGAGCATAGGTCAAAGGGAATTCCAATATCATAGGTCACGTGCTTTTCCTTGCCACTTTATTGTGACAGTTTATTGCTCTTTTATTTGTGGCTGTTGTTGCAGAAACATTTTTTTTCTACTCTCTCTGACCCAATTCTTTACTAATGCATATGCAGTATATTCCTCAGCTTTGTCTTCTTTAAACAGAGAAAAACATGGTGCTAACTACTCCACTTATATTCTTTTTTTTTTTGTATATTCTTAATATATTCTTTAGAAAAAAACATTCCAATAACCTTTCTCTCTTTCAGCTCACATTCATTTTTCTTGAACTTGTAACTCCTCCTGTACACAGTAGTACAGATGTTATCTCATTGCTGCCTAATGCAGTGGTATTAATATTTCTCCATATCTGCTAAAGACTGTTGTTTAAGGATTGTATTTTCACCTTTCACAGCCTCATCAGATTGGTAACCTATCATAATCAAGATGATTACTAATACTCTTCTTCCTTTGTCCTTTAGCATAGTGTCCCTGGTTTATAGCAGAAAATCTTGTTAATGGTCTGGATGTACATTATTCCTGCCTTTCAAGCTTTTGCATGTAATTTCATTTCAATTATGGGAGTCTGCAAAATCACTAATTTTTTCACTCATGATCTTTAAACCATTGTAGCTGAATGTCTTTAGCACATCTGAATAGCACACTCACTTTGCATCAAATTTATTTGTGCAAACATTAAATAAGATCAGCCCTGTTGCACCTGTGTTCTGGCCTTCTGATGTTGATGGATTTCTCCTACACTTTTTCACACTCTTTCTGGTAAACAGCGGATGTTTTGCATTCCTCCTTGGAGGAAGAGAGCATTGATGGACGTGTGATGAACGAATGGAGTCAAGAGGTTTTGCCATCACTGTCCAATCCATGCTCATTGTTGGAATTCTATAAATAGACATGTAATGTAAATAGAGAGGTTCTTTCCTGCTCAACTTCCTTGGATCCATGTGTGAGTCCCTCTCTCTCTCTCTGTGTGGTAGTGTCACTGTGCCGCACAGCCCCAAGAAGAAACCTTGCAAAAACTCTGGTCATTTCCTCCCTCCAGGCAACAGCTTTCTTTTCACTAGCCTGGTCTTCTGTTCATCTGCTCTCTTCTCCCTTATATTTCCTATCCCAGTGCTAATTTGTACTAATGGTTTCCAATGCAACAAAGTACCATAAGCTTTATAGAATCAATACATATATCTCTTTTGTCTGAAAAACCAATCCCATAAAAAAAAAAGATACCACATATAATATAACTTTGATAAACCCATGAAGTTTTTAATTGTATTTTTCATTCGTCTCCATATTTTTGATATTTCTTTCTTTTGAAGTCTATTCTAAATCCTTTACCTGTTGGAGATCACAACAGTTATCCACCAGAGTGATGATCCACCAGAGCACAGACTACCTTCCCATGTTCTTGGAAAATACATCATGAAAGGCCCCACTTGTTACTCTCTAATCCAGTAACACCGTCTCTGAGACGTGTAAAAGCACTGAAGATCCTTGCTACTGGCCCTGCAGTTGTACATCCATATTCATCCTGAACAATGGGCTCCAGCCCAGGCGCTCTGTCCTTTTTGACCTGAGCACTGAATTTTGCTTTCTTTATCCTTGTTGTGACACTTGCTATAATTGATGGTGCTCCTCTACCTCCTGGTTTTTTATTGACCTTCCTATTGAAGGTACGTTAAGAATGGTCACTGAGTTTGTGCACGGTGACAACAGTGTCATTGACTCCTGCTGATTATCTCCCTCTCCAGCTGAACAGATACCATCAGAACCCCCCCAGTAAATTTCCTTTGTGGGGCTTGGGCTCCTGGCCCCCCACATCACTCTCCTGGAGAGGTCACAAACTCCTGTTTTTCCATATTTTGGATATCTTGATAATCTTGCACTGAGTCAGATGTGTTTGTTGTTGTGATAGAAATACCCCAGCCCACAGATAAAGAGCCAAATTTCTCCACAGAGTCAGTAAGATTGCCCTAGGCAGGATCCTTAATGGGCCTCATCTCTTCTCAGATAAGCCACGTGTTTTCCCCATGTTTATACCTCTGTTCAGAAGCTCCCATACCTCTGTTCAGACAGGGAGTAAGTATCCAAATATTAGAATTTGCAAAATATTTTTCTACCAACAAGTAAAATGAACTTTTACCTTTGCTCTTCAGATAATGTAGGTGGTTTTTTGTAAGTCCTGAAGTGACTATTCCTGTCAGTCTCTCAGGATCTTTCAGGATGTTGCAGGGAATATGGATGGTTTGTGATGCTTCCACACAGTTGTGCTGCAATAGGTTTATATGCTCCCTTACTGAGAAGCAACTGTCCAGACCCCTGTGCTTTTTACCATGGAATGCTCAGAGTCACACACACTTTATCTCTCACCCACACAGCATAAGGGAATGACAAAATAGAAGCCCTGAAATGTACCTAACTGTGCTTCCTTGTCTTTCGCATTTTAAAATTAATTTCTTTGTTTAGTTTTTGCCTTGGATTTCTGCAGACGTCTGTGCGTTGTTCTTTTTGGACACAACAGAACAATATCGAGGTTTGTAGAAGTAAAATTATACACTACCGACCAAAAAGCTGTCAAGTTTTGACAAATACTTATTCTGGTCCAAAGAGTGAGGATCTGCTCTCCCAGAACTCTTGTGTTAAGCTGTGATAGCACATCCTACTCCCTTCACAAGTAAAGCAGGATCTCTCTCAGCCTGCTGGCAGGGGCATTGGTGTGGATTTGCATTGGCCCTTCTCTTTTGGGGCTGCAGGCAGAAGAGCCAGTCAGGAGGGGTTTTGTGACTGCAGAAGAAACAGTGGGATGTGGAGAAAATAGTAAAGTCTGTAGATCTATAGTGGCATACAGGGTGTTTTGGAGTTTTTTGGCTTTAGAACAGGCCTTGAGCTGGCCAGAGGCCAGACCAGAGTAATTTCTCCATATCTGAAACTGATCTGTTCTGGACCACTGCTGCAAAAGCAGAGGATTCAGTAACTGAAGGTGCAACAACTTCTTCTCTCTACCAACTCTGAAGACAGCCAAGTGCTAACTCTGCCCTTGCAGCACTTAATATGTTGATTAAGGATTATTTTGGCATGAAGACAGATCTGAGGAAATACAGTAGGCCTATCTAGTTGCAAAACAGGGATAGCATTTCAGTGTTCTTGCATTTAAACCAGAAAATGGCAAGATTCCCTTTCAGATCACATGAACTTTTTCACTCTAAAGATAAATATGTGTTAAAGTTGGTGATGAAGAAAAGCAGAAAAGAATATCAAGGTAACCTTTTGTAGGTAGATGGCATACTTTATACCAGTGTATACTCAAAAAGTAATACTTAGTAAGTATTCATTCTACCTGCCAGCCTTGCCTTACCAGTATTGTCAGACAATTGCTGCTCCAAAAACATTTCTAATATAGTAGTACATTTGTTTACGCAGTTTTTATGATTTCTTTTTTGTTTATTTTCTACATGGGAAAAAAGAAAGTTTTTCTCCAGCTTTGGTTTGGAGGAAATTTGCTACTGACATCCCATGCAATAATTCTGATTCTTTTTTTTTTCTTTTCATGTGATTAAAACTGACTAAATCTTCTTAATAGCATTTGGTATCTTTTCAAGTTGGAAACCATTCTATTTCTGATTAATTCATGCTGCCACACAAATCTTATAGCTATGCAGATAAGCTGAATGTACCACACTACACTATCTGTGTTGTAAACCTAAGGGTATTCATGGGCTTTTCAAGTGAATGCACATTCATACGTGAAGTAGGCAACACACAGTGAATGAGCTACATTATGTGAATGTGCTCAACAGCTGAAAAATGAACTGTGTCATGGATTTCAGCTTCATGGAGTGAGCAGCTGAATTTCTCAGTGACACTGAAAGATTGTTCTTCTGTATGACTCAGATTGATTCACTGGTCTGACAATTCCCCCTTCTCTGTGAATCCTTCGCACCTGTAGATGCACAACACTAACAAAGGTCTGATTCTGGCAGTTAGCAAAATCCCAACTTTTAGCATGTTGAAATAAGTGCAGCAATTTTTCTGATGTCGATGTTCCTTGCAACACACATTATATGTTGAAGAATAGCATTAAACTGAAGCATTCTTTGAAAGCTCAATTTCAAGATTTTATGTGAGAAAAAAATCCATGCTGAGTTCAAAAGACTCTCAAGAAAATGATAGAAAATATATGATTCCTAGACTGTAACACTGCAAACTTGAAGCCAAATAGAATGACAGTTGTATTCCCTTTTAGGCCACATTGTACTAAATTCTTTGCAGGATAAATAACATCAAGCCACTAAATAAATACTATAGATTTCTCAGAAAATCTAAGGTGACATTCCAATGTCAAACCACAGGAAATCCCTACAGACTTAATCAACTTTCTAATCAATATACCACCAAATAAATATTAAAGCCAAAACCACAAATGGCATTCTCCTTGCTGCTTGAGATATACACTGACCTCTCAAAATATTAAAGCTGTCTGTACTCAGGTTATTTATAAAGACAATAGTGGCTGTAACACAGCTAGAAATAATAAGAAAAAAATCTACAGGAGGCTTGCTTCTAGCTAACCAACTTCTGATGTGATCCTCAGTTTAGCTGTAAATCAGGGTTTCAAGAGAAAGGGAAATAAATCATTCTATATGCAAGAGAAACTTGCCCAAGTTTTTATTGCAGAAGAAATGTCAACACCTAATATTTAGTGATCATTTTATGAAAATGTCACTGAGAAACCGTAAATCTTCAAACACTCCTGCACACCACAGAAATATGCAAAAACCTCATGAAAAGAACTACAGGACCAAAATACAAATTCAGAGGAGATACTGAAGCATATTGCTGGCTGTACGATGATAAATGATGCATTCAAGGTTCTTGTTTGGGATTGTAGTTCAAACACAGGAAAAAATAAAGAAGTTCTTGATTCAGGGTACAGCAGTCACCTCAGGTAACTTCAGCCTAGCCTGGAAGTCAGGCCATTGAATTCCTCTCTGTGTGATCCATGACGCAGCCCAAGACCAAAAATGTCAAATGCAATAACACATGATTCAGAAAAGCTTCAGGAAGGGCCCAGACAAAAAGAACAGAGAAGATGGAAGAGGCCATGCAAGGACAAAAGAGGAGGCAAGGGAGTTTTTTTCTGACTGCTGCCTATTCAGGCAAATCTAATTTTAAGGGCTGTGAGTTTCTTGAAGTATTACAGATTTTTTTTCTTTACAACATTTTCCTCTAAGCACACAAAGTCATAGAGAAAAAACGTTGGCTAAATCAAATGCATAGAATGGATTGTGCTCTGGATGCCTGTTTAGATACATCATTAAAGGAGATTTGATTGCAGCAGTGATGGCAATGCACATACCTAGAGTCCCTTCTTTCAAGAGAAGTGGTTTTGGAGGTAGCAACATTTAAAGTGCCTGTTCCAGGTGGCCAGCCCACCATCTCAGATGAGCTGGACACATTTAAAAGGGCACTTCCATCTGGGAATAGCCTTCTCTGGGCAAAACTGACTCCTATTCCTTGGGCTGTGCTATTGCAGCATAGGCTGAGAAACAGATCTGAAATGCCTCTTCTCCAGTTCCAGAATGGACCTCAAGGCAAACACTTCATTTCTGTCTTCAAACTTCTGAGTTTTAGTTTAAAATAGTAATTTTCAGGAGTTCAAAGACATGGAAATAACTGTGGCAGCTTTTAAAGCTATCTAAAGGACAAGGTTTGCTGCCATTTTTCTCGTTCCTCCCCTAAGTGCCAGTCAGCAAGCAGAACCCTTTCATTTCATGGAGGTGTATCTTTACTCTACTGGAAGACACTTTGAACTAAAATTAGTAGGAGTAAAAGCAAGGACAGCCAAGTAGTGTCATTTGCTTAATATAAATTGAGTCTTTTCATATCTAAATATCTGTGACCATGGCACTTTGAAATGTCTAAAAGGAAAGACAAAGTGCTCCACATATTTAAAAAGTTTGCTCTCCTAAAAAACAGAACAGTGTCTACTCAGTATGAGGCAGTGGGTAATGAAGATGGTAAGAGAGAGTAAGGTATGAAGGATTAGTTCAGGCAGCATAATAAGAGATGTCATTAACACAAATCTAAACATTAGTTTTGTGATTCTTAAAAGCAGACTGCAGACCTCTGAAAGATGGACACACACAGAGCAGAGTGAAAAGATTTTGGAAAACTGAGAGGCTCCTGGTGGCAGCTCTGCCCTAAGTAAGGAGAGTAGGTGAGAAGGCATGAGCCCAGGTGTTCAGCCTTCTGCTTTCCATCTGAGATGGAACATGAGAGTAACCTCACTCAGCAGGAGCTTTGCTAAACTCCTGCTTAAATGCTCTGTTACACTGCTCCTGGGCACCAGGCCATCTCTTTCCAACTGTAGCTCACTGAAGTCAGAGCTGTTAAAAAGAAGATGAAAAGGACTTCTGAGTCCTGGGACAGCACAGGGAGACAACAGACAACAGAACAGGGGAAGCTTATGATTGCAAGGGCAGGCACAGCTCAGGGACGTGATCAGACCAGCAGTAGGCTGTCTCATGAGGGATGCCAATGAACACCATGAGAAAAGGGGCATCATCAGGTGTCCAGGAACATGGTGAAACTCAAAGGAAGATGAAAACAAGAACTGACTTCCTTGTACAAATAATTGCTCAGAAGCCTTTCTTGCAATGTAAATAGGAAGAGCTTCTTGTCTTTTTTTTCTTTTTTTTTTTTTTTTCAGTATTAAATGAGAGGGAAAGAAATGCACAGCAAACAAGGTGAAAGAGAAGAACACTCACTCTCATTAGAACAGGAAAAGAAGAGCAAAAATGATAAGACCATGAAGTCTTGACCCAGCAGTCTAAGATATTATATTTTCCACTGTGCCCTGAACTATGGGCTTGGCATGACGAATCCTTGTGAAATCAAGCCTGGTTTGCACTGGAGTAGAAGGGAGCAAGGCATCTTAAACATGACCACTCGACTGGGCTGCTCAGCATGTCAGAGGAGCTGCTGCAGCTCCTCTGAGCCTCTACTCCTTCACTTTGCTTCTCCTGCCCTTTTGGCCTGAAAAATTTTGGGGCAGGTCCTCCTGGATTTTGTGGGACATGACAGGCACCTGCATTTCAGTCCCACCTCCTCCTTCCCTCTGGGTGCTGCTGCTTTAATGTGAGATGAGATGGGCATGGGCGAAGAAGCAGACCTGCAAAAATTGTGAGAAAAAACCATGGTAGCCCAACTCGTTTAAAAGCCAGGAGTCTTTAGGTACATTATATATTCAATTTATTGTTGGTTTTATGGTCAGGAGCCAATTTTGCTCTAATGAAAATGAAGGAAAGTGTTGAAGTTCAGAGGCTATGCAAATGGAGATTAATACACACTTTCAAAAGAGTTATTAATATTTTTACTACTTTAAAACTATAATGCTTTTGGATTTTGAACATTTTCAGGATTATTAACTTTGCTCAGATTTAATACAAGAAATTTATATATGTGAAATGGAAAGACAAGCATGCAAAAATCATTGCAGGAAGGGAATTGCAGAGTGAGGACGGTATATAGATGCTGAAAGACTCCACATATTTAAAGACAATCATTTTGGGGATAATGGCGACTGAGTCATCATCACATACTGCATGTCTTTATGTGTCAAAATAAGAGTAACAAATGTAGTCATAAGGCAAATCTGTATGACTGAGTAATGCAGGCTGAAAAAGACCTAATGGCTGGAATAATTATGGCTGGCAGGGTTGCTTGGTATGATAATATGTGGTTTGCCTAATGAGGAATGGGCACAGAAGATTTGAAATATTGCACAGTACATTATAAACCAAAAGACCAAGGGAAGGTGGCCAAAGTCAGTGTGCACAGACTTCAAAGAGCTTGTGGTACCCACTCAGTGAACCATGGAGAGGCACGTTAGAGCTAGCAGGGTGACATGGTATCCTTCTTCCCAGAGAGTTTGCATCTGTGGCTGCTGCAGAGCATGGCCAGCAGACTTGATCTGTGGTGTGGGGAAGGGAAATGGGCCTTGGCACACCACGCTTGAGAAGATGATGGTGGTGGTCACACGCTGCTGGCAGGACAAAAGCAAGTTGTCTTTTCATGGAAAAGTGAGAAGTGACCCTGGAGCACTGCTGGTGGCAACTCTGCTCTGGGAGAGGGTTTGATGCAAACAACGATTTTCCAGCTCCAAAATGCAAATACGTTTGGAAAGTCAGTACCTTGTTTGCAGGTATTTCAGAGAGAGTTTTGCTATTAACTTCAGGAGATTAAATATTTCTTCTATAGATATCTATGGACAAAAATGGTACAACACTGAGAAATGGCTTAGCTTGAATAACCTAATATGCGAATTTTGAAATAAATTATCTGCCTTAAACTCTTCAGTTAACAGAAGCAATGAACCATGCTCTAACTTCATTGGTAATTTTCCCTATATAGATAAAAATTTGTCTTTAGATTTCAGTGAAGTCTGTATTTTGGACCTGTGATAAGACTGTCATGATGATTTAATGATTTTTCTCAGTTGGATTTATTAATAACTTATATATTAGTTATTTCTGAAAGTATTATAATTTAATCAACATGAAATGCAGAAGACTTTCTCAGTAATAGATTAACACTATCTACTAGTTATTACTTACTGTCAAAACTAACTAGTGAAGAATATTAATATTTGGGAAAAACCCGTTTGGTCCACAGTGAATATACCCAAGTTTTGTGTGCTGTGCAAGTCAAATATGACATTAGAGATAATTTTGAGCATTGCTGGACCATTCACAGAGTCAAATCATGGAGCAGGTCACCATCTGCACTGAGTTCCCCTCATTCCTCAAACAGAGCCTAGGTTCACAACTGAGAGCTGTATGGGGCATCTCCCTCGTTCTATCTCCCATCCTTTGTCTGAGCTATGGATGGATAATCACACATGAGAGCCTGGGTTTGTGTGTGCTCACACCCAACACTCTTTGGTTGCTGAGTTTACCTCAATGGGGTTGTTAATGAAACGAAGGTTTGCTGAGCTATCTGCAGGGCTGTGTGCCTAAGGGACAGAATTTTTAATGGGACATAAATCCAATAAAGATTTTCATACCATGTGAGGAAGCTGTTCAGTTTGCGGAAAATAGGAGACTCACCAAAATCTACTGTTATGCAAATATCAACACACTTGCAGCATACATTAAAGAAGCCCTAAAATTGCAGCTTTTTGGCTTGACCCAGGAAATAAAATGAGACCAAAACAGGAGTGAATAGTACTGGTCAATTTGCAAGATAAAGATTAATAAAAAGAACTTACTGCATGATTTATGTGGAAATTTTATGGTTAACTCACCGTAAGTTTTCTTAAAATACATCTTTTTAGCTTTCTGTACCAGAGCTATGATTCATTCACACACAAAGGTTATATGAGAGGCACAATTTCTTAGTTCATTCAGGCTTTCCTGTTCAAAGGAAAGAGGCTTTTGTGAGATCCGCTGTTGTTCAGAGAGGGAATTAATTTTATTAGCAGTGTGCCATTCACAGCGTGCCCTACACATACACCAGCTTCCTCATTTCTTTTTTTTTTCCCCAGTTTGTTAGCACTGGCATGGTTTGGGATACTCAGTATGAATAAAACCCATTTTCTGCTTCCAATATTCTCACTCCATAATGGCATTTCCTTCTGACCAAGGACACAGGAGTCTCAGAAAAGAAAAAAGAGCACAAAAAATCCCACAACAACGCTGTTCTTGCAGGATGTCGATGTTACCAACTGATTGAACCACAAAAAATCTTCCTGCCTCATCCTTTCCTGTACCTTTATGTGTTGTTTTTTTTGCACTGAACTGGCTCAGGAGCTTTTCCAAGACCTTTTGTTCTCTTTGCTAAAAGCCGCATGGATGGTGCTAGAATTAATTCCCGCATTCGGGAGAACATCGAGGCCATTCGCTACAAAGTGAGCCTTTATTATCTGCAAATCCTGGGGGGATCACATGAAGCTTGGGATGTCTCCCTGGGCCCTGGCAAACAGACACGAGCCAGCCTGCCCTGCTCCAGCTCCCAGACAGCTGGAGTGGGAGCACAAGAGCCCTGTGTGCCCTCGCTGAGGATGCTGCTGTCATGTAACTGGTGCCCAAAATAGGCTGTAGGCACAATTCAGGTGTCTCAGTTCAAGTAAACAAGCAAGCCAGCGCTTTTTGCACCAGGCATGGCTGGGTCAGCTCTCACAAATAGGTGACAGAGCTCTGTGCTGCATCAAATAACTATCAAGCATGTATCAAGCATAATTTAGGGTTTATTCTCAGAAATTAGAAGTCCAAGGGGAACTGTGAATGACCATCTCTGTAACTTTCTGCATATGGCAGATGATAAGCTTTCTTCAAATTAATTGGAGCAAGAGCACCTGTTCCAGAAGACATTAAATTAATTTTAAAATTTCCAGTAGCATAGAAACCAACAAGCTAAGCAGACTCAGAGAACTCACATCACATACTCAAAGATTTGTGCCATGTTTCTCATCTGAAGTTTTCTGTTTTTAACATCTGGGCACTGCCTGCTGTTACACTTTTCTTTGCAGAATAAAGAACCTTCAAACTTCTGCTCCTTACATTAGTAGTTCTAGACTGTGATCATATTTCTTCCTTCTGAGTAAGTAAAATTGATGAAGTTCCTGGATTATTTAACTATTTAGCATATTTTTCCTATCACATTCCTTGCCTTTTGGCTTTTTTCCTGAACACTCCTCATATTCTCAATGTCCTGCTTGACCAGAGTACAGGTAATGAATAGTCCACTGTGGCAATAATCATATTTGATGCAGGTATGACGGATGCATCCTCCTCCTCCTCCTTCTGCTTCTCTTCCTGGGGCCTGTCCTGGTTCTACAGTCTCTGATCAAGGCTTGTTCAGATCTGCTGGTGCAGCATGGGCTATTGAATAGCAGTGGGCATATTTTAGATACTTAGGTATTTTCCAGGATATCTCAATATACCTGTAAAATAGAGCTCTGTAAATGCAACCTATGTTCTGCAGTTACAGGTTTTCAATTTCATATTTGGCTGTGTTAAAATGCCCTTGGGTTTCTTCTGTTCAAAGTAGTGCATGATTTTTTTGCCACCTCGAAATTTCTCAGTTGTGATTTTTTTTTTGTTTGTCGTCCCAAAATATTCAGTAGAAAAAGAGGAGTCAGTAATTGGTCTTTGTGGGACCTTCTTAGACAGAAATTAATTCCTGAATAATTCCCCATTCACTCATGCCTTTAGGGAACTGTCAAACAGCTTTTAATCCATACTGCTAAGAGAATAGCAATAATTTTGACACTGTTCATGCCCCAATGTAAAGGAGCACATTCCAGGACTGCCATATTTGACCAGAACAAAGTTGAACCTGCAGCTGTATTTGAGTTTTCATGGGATTCAAATGGCAGACAGCTGGCTGACCATCTCAGGCTGTTCCAGCTTGATATTTCCATGGTTTTTTGAAATGGAAAGGCAGGCCTCTGCAGTGATATGTTGCCAATGTTTTAAGTCAGAGGTCCCATAAAATGTTATAACACCAGCTCGGTGTTATAAGTCTAAATATCAAAATTAGCCTCTGAAAAGAATAAAAAATAAAAGAAGAAAGGGCTGAGGAAGCTATTATTATATCTTAACCCTTTATGTGCTTTCCTGTGATACAAGACAAAGAAGAATGACAAAAAATGCCTTAGTTAGACATAATGCAAACAGCTATAGACTGCTCCTGGTAATTATGCTGTGGATATTTGCTGTTTGTGTACTGGTATATGGGCTTCTGGGGAAAAGTGATGCCAAATGATTTCTGCAGAGAGGTTTGGCTTTCAGTCTGCCAGATCCTTTGTACACCCTGAGCAATTCCAGCTACAAACTCTCTGCTCTCTGTAAGCAGCCAGGATGCGCTCCAGAACCCATCCTTTCCTGGATGGCAGAGAACTATTGCAGGGAATTATATGCTGTATACTTCCCAAAGCCGCCCTTGGTTTGAGGTAACAGAAGAACAGCCCACAGTGCTACCTCCTTCTATGAAAATCAGTAGTAAGGGAGGGGAGAGGGGAGAAGTTTCCAGGCAGGGCTCTGGCCAGGGCAGCAGCTGATGTCCTGGGTACCCCCCAGTCTTCCTTTCTCAGCACAGTGAGAGAGCAACTCTACAGTGGTTGTTTTTAGTGCTGTCATTTGAGATCCTTCAATGCATCAATGGGTTATTCACTACCACAGCCTGGGACAATGAGAAAGATGCTTGGCATGAAAAAATCCCTCTGGTTGTCACACTTTTCAGTCCATATATATTGTGACTAGGTCTCTATCTGCTAAAATGAGCAATTTTTTTCTGATGGGAGATGACACAAACAGGTGGAAGCAGCAGGTAGGTCAGGCAAACCAAGCCTGAGGGTCCTGCGCTTAACAGAGCAACTCCAAACTGAGTGGAAGAAGATGTCTTTCTTAGGCTGAGCTATTCTAGCTATCATTTATGAGAATTATTCATACCTTGAAGCATAATAATCCATGAGTGCTCACATACCAGAAAAGCCCCAGATTTTCACTAAGAATGAAGGATACAGAGGCACTGTAAAATTCTTGAAAATAAGCAAACGAAATACAAGCAAACCCCACAGCAGGGAAAATTCAGCACCTAGATCTAGTTGCTTGAAAGATGAGCAGATCTTTCCTTCCTCACCCAAAACATGCTTAAGATCATCTATATTAATTCTATAATTGTAAGACCAGCAGCCACTAACCTTGGCACATCAGAATAATTACATAAGAGGCAAATTCACCCCCTACAAATCTGAGGGAAGCAATGACAGAAGTGTCCTATCAAATGTCCATCTTTCAGGGAAGATAGAGAAATTAATGAAACAGAGTAGCTAAACGTGCCTCATTCGTCTTGGTCTTTCTAAAAAATATTTTTTCTTCTCCCATAAGAGCAGAGACTGGTTCCTGGAACAGATTACTATAAAATTGCAGCTAACAAAGAAAAAAAACAAAAAACAAACCGTATTAAATATTGCCTACTGCTTACTGATAATGGACACAATTTCTCTTTGCAGTAAGTTAAAAGAAATTTGGCACATCAGTCACTCGTACAATGTTTTTCTGCTGCTCCTATCCCACGCATTAGATACACGTGTGTCAGTTATGCTTGCATCACTGTTAAAAGCCTTAATGACTGACTCATTTTTCCACGGCATGTGTCAAATGTAGGCTGGACTTCTGCGGGCTCTTGGAGCCAGGGAACGGGAGGAGGCTGTGGGGAAAAAATGTCTGCAGGGAGGCAAGCATCAGGAAGGCAGCACAGCAGGCAAGGCTGGCCTCACAAAGCTCTGTCTCTTGTTTCCCTGTCTTGTTTTGGCCCCTCTGTGTGACTTGCTTGTAGCCAAGAATTTGCTTTGCAAACTGCTCAGCTGATGGAAAACAATGCTGACTCCAGCTAAATGCCATGACTTCTCTAAGGGAAGGTACCACCTGCCCCTCACACTTGTGTTGGCACAAGCCACTTCAGGGACTTCAGGAGAGCTCTGTGGTTGCCTGGCTCCGGCTGGTTGCACCAACCCAGCTCACCTAAGCCAAGGAAGAGGTGGGACCATGCACAGAAGAGGTGCTCACATCTGCAGGACGAACATTGGTCGATGTCACCATTCTCTAATATCTTATCACATAGAAGCTTGATTGTTTTGGGGAGTGTAGCATCAGCTATCACAGTGTCCCAAGAGGAGCAGTGTCCTGTTTTTTGTCTCAGGCTTCCTTAGTATCATCATCACTTTTGGAGTTAATAAGTTGAGAAGTCAATTATTCTTTTTACTCAGATGTTCTTGGAAGATTGGACAAGTTGGGCCAGAGTAAACATGTACCGAAGCCAGCCTCTGATTTGTACAAAATGGGGTACTTGGATGGACAGGCAGCTACAGCAGCAATGCTTAACAGTGGCTGTAAAGTCAGGTCTTCATTTAATGTGGCTTTGAAATAACAACAGTTGTCTGCAAAAGGTGCTGCTCACCTTGGCTGGGGCTGGTCTGGATGCTCAGCACTGCCCACCTTGGTGTTCAGCAAAACCTCCCCAGGCTATTGTTCAACCACACAGAATTTGGGGCAAGATGTTAATTTATCAGCTTATTTTTGGAGATGTAGATAGCAACCATAAACACTCATGCCACAGCTACATTTTGTCAAAAACCAGTCTCGCAAGGAGTGAATTCTTTCAGGTGAAATTTCTATACCGTTGAATAGGTCAGTTCAAAGTCATTACCTACCAATGCTGCTGCAATAACCTGTGCACCATTCTGCTTTTTGATACCCAAATATTATTTCAAATAAAGCTAATCTAAGGCCTCATTCATCTGTATTGATTTCACAATAAAGGCACTAAAAAGGCAGTCTGGGAACACCTCGGATCAGCTCCAGGCTTTACAATGGACTTTGTCATGTCACTCTTGTTGCACGTTCATGTTACCTCTAGACTTAGTTGTCTTCCCCTCAAAGTTAGTTGTGTTGGCTCCTTCTAAGATGCCAGAGAGGGCGATGACCCCATCTTGCTCAGATGACCAGACATGAGAAGACAAATTGCCCTGTGGTGACTCTGTAAGAGGTCCCTTTAATTGGTATTTTTCTTTCGTCCAGAGATTTGTTCCCTTTACTTTTGAACTGTGCATTCTTGGCAGTGATAAATGGGAGGTAGACAAAGGCTTGTGCAGTAGAGTTCTGCACCTCTAGAGCTACTCTGTGCATCTTTGCAACAGAAGCAAGGATCAAGCTCAGTTTCAAAGTATGCTGTACAACTGCTGGAGAAAAATTAGGTCTGAAATGATCTTAACTGCAACTTCTCTCCATAAGACCTTTTACTACACTTTACATGCATCTGGTTACAGAGAAAAACACATTTGCTTTGCTTTCAACAGTGAAGAACCAGGCTGCTCTGGCTCCAGTGAGTGTACCACCATGGAGGGGCCAGAGGGCTCATGGGCAGCTGACCAAAAGCTGGAAATAGTTGCACCTTCCTACCTTATCACACCCAAACATGGCTGTTTGAAGAACAGTGACCTCATCCTTCGACTGCTCTGAAACTTCCCGAGTCTAACAAGCTTTAACTACTGCAACTCCACTTCTCAGAGCAAGAAACCATGAAACCTCTTTTATATGTGTCTTCAAGAGCAAGGGTTTATTATAATGCAGAACTTTTCTATTTTTTGTAATATCTCTCCGCCCATCTTTTCCCACAGACAGGGTAGCATTTCTGTGGGTTTTGTTTCTCCATTTTGCTTGAAAAGGGGCTTGAATGCTGGGACACAGGTGGGTGCTGTGGGGGCACAACACTTTCCAGCTGGAACTGGCACATAGATTTCACCAGGGTAGTGGGTTTCATGGCTTTAAAAACCCAAAAGAAAGAAACTCAGATAATGATATGCTAGAGACACAGGCTTAAATTCAGGCACCAGTTATAACTTGCTTGTTAATTCATGTTCTCAGAAGGAAAGTCCTTTTATCTGGATAAGCTATACTTAACTGCTCCACTTCATAGAACTGGGAATAGAGAAGCTCTCCCAGTTGGGGAGGCACCAATGTGGGCTCACCAACTTTCATGTGCTTCTCATTTGGCTGGTCTGAGCTACATGCTCCAGGTGAGGGCCAAGACGAATGCAAGAATCCAACAAGCTACTTCCCACATGGAGGGGGTGCATCTCTTCCACAGGCTTGCCTCTTTGAAGGTGCAAACTGCCCAGAGCAGTGAAGTCAAAAGGAACTAGGCACTGTAGAAACTTTACTTTCCTTTGCCTTTGCTCTTCCATGTGCCTAGATTTTCCAGTTTTTAATGACCTCTTGAAAAAGTGGTCCAGCCCTCAGAGATGAAAGTCAGCTGTGCCAATTATCACCCCTGACAGGCAGTGCGGGAGAAAAGGAGAAAACCAGTCCCTATGGTCTTACCACAGTCATCTGGACATCACACACCATGTGGGTGAAGCATCCCAGGCTCTTGTGGCCTGCAGCCAGGGAAATAGTGAGCTTGGCTTCCTCAACATGTCTCAGTGCTGATCAAGCCATGGTTCGAGAAACAAACCGAGCGAGCACCAAAGACACAGAACACAGGGAGATGTGTAAGAAGCACTCTCTTGGCTGCAGTGATTAACCACCCATACAAGATGTTCTGTGGTGATAACATTACACAAAATTAGAAGCAGGAGCTTGAGACAGGTTTAAACTTATGAGGAATAAACTGTAATTGTCCAAACAGAGCTGCTCTGCGCCTGTGGGGGAGTTGTGAGAAGTTTTCTGCTTCTGTTCTTCACTCACTTTTGAGTGTGGTGAAAGCAGGTATTACATACTGGGAATTAAGAGTAAGTATTTTTAAGAATGTCTGTCAGAGTCTGTATCTAACCACTTATCTCTGTCCCAAGGCCTCCTAATTACCAATTTCTTTTCCTATGGCTGGAAAGCTGATACAGACAAACTGCTGCTGAGTGGGTAATAGCAGATGTGTTTGTCTCTGAGCTATTGAAAGCCAAATTATGACTTGACCCAAAGTTTCTTAAAAGATCACAGCAAGTTTTTATCTTACTTGCATATGGATGCAACTAGTTGGTTGAAGAAAATTTAATCAATGAAGGCAGCAGCAGCACAAAATGTGCCATGTGAGATCAGCTTCAATTGCTGTCAGGAGGAAGAAGCTGTGGGAATCACTGCTTTTACAACGTTGTGATTACACCAAATGCAACATTTCATTTTGAATCCATCCCAAATCAAACTATTTTTGAATTCTGGAAAAATATAAAGGATTTCCTGATTAAATTTAAACATTATATTCAACTCCTGAATGTTTTTTAGATGTTTTCTTTTCATCTGGACAAAGGGTTGGCCTTGTGCACACTAGCAATAGGGTGATGCAATGTTCTGTTCAGCAGTGTGCTGGAAATAGGAGGAGAATGCAGATAGACCAAAGTTCTGACCTGGGGCAAAAGATAAATGCAAGAAGGAAGTCTAAGTCACATCACACCTCAGAATCCTGTCCTGACTGCTGGCAGTACCTCCCCATCCTGCGTGGTTTTCTGACTGGTGGTTACACAAATTTTCTCAAGTCTTCTCTCAAGCAGTGAATATTCCTCATAATTCACAGATAATTAAGTCTGGCTGAAACAGAATTTTTCCCTGCCAAGATCTTTTTCCAGGCAAGAGGTAATTCAGAATCAATACCAGGTATGTAGCAGAAGTCTGCCTGACTGTGCCATACAGAGGTAATAGAGCCTGCAAAATTACCCCAGAGGGATGGGATTCGTGCCTTCCCCCAGCCTTTGGACATGATTAGCCATTGTTAGTCCTGTAGTGTATTCATTTCAGAGCTGCAGAACCTCTTTGTAACAAAGACAAATGTATATTGTATTTCTCCAGCTAAAAAGAGATGAAGCTGGCAATTTATAATGTTGAATTGCAAGTTCAGCCGAGTTTGGTGGTTTGCAGAGCTTAATCCTTTTTATTTAAAGTTTTATTCAGTTTGGCTGCTTCATTCTGAGCAAATTTTTCAACTGACCCTCAGAAGATGGGGAAATCATTTACAGCCTTTGACAGATTTGATCTCTTATCATTTTTAACAGGGGATTTGGAGATGTAATTATTTTAATGCTTTTTTAATTTGAAAATTAAACTTGCATTTATTTTATGAATAAAAGGACTAATGAGTTTCTCAAAGGGAAAGCCCTGCTATGAAATAACAGAAATGTACAGTAAGAACACAGCCTTAGAGCTGGTTTGGGAGGAGCTCTCTTTGAGCCAATTCTAAGATCAAGATTGTTGCCATGTTCATTTTTGGAAGCCTCCTCCATGGATTTTTCATTTGTGTATTCATTAGACTGAAAGCCCACAAAGTGCAGTTGATAATTACCATCAATGGTCTGGTTTGAATTCTTTTCAGACGAAGCTGATAATTCAGCTAAGTATCTGAATGGCTGAGGCTGCTTAATACCAGCCTGCTACGTTGCCTTTCATTTCTTCTCTTGAAGGCCTTTGTGAAGCAAGGCAAGGGCACACACACACAGATTATCCTCAGCTTTTCTTGGTGGGGAGATGCCAGCTTCCCTGGTGATGTCTAGCGCATTTTTGCTGTGGGATATTTGGGCACAGCAACCGTGTTCTAACAGAAATTTACAACCTTTTATTTTACAACAGTGCAGATTGAAAATATTTGTATCAAGCAGCAAAGTTGTATCAAGATCAATAGTTGTATCAAAATCAAAATGGTCTCTCTTACCTGTGATTTTGGCAAAATTTTGACCATTCACTCTTCAAGAACAGGCATGCAGCAGGTATTGCTCCACTGTGAGGTTTCCCATTCTTTAAAAGATGTAGGAAAATGTAGGGTGACAAGAGGCCCTCTGCTACAAAAAGAACGTGGAAGATGATACAAAGTCATTTTAATATCACAGCTTGCAGGTTTTTGATGGCTGTTCAAGGCTAGTAATAGCTTGTGCTAAGTTACTCTTTTTAAAACTTTAATGATAGGGACATCAAAAAGTGTAACAAAGGGTTGCATGAGAAAAATGACTTGAATACAACCCAGTCTCCTGTCAGCCCCCCAAGACAAGACTCCACAAATAAGGACTGGAAGTGAAAGAGGTTGAACACCCCAAATGCAGCTTCCAGACTGTAACTAGGCTCTCATCTTCCCCCCACCATGGTTGCTGCTTTGTGGGGGTGGAAGAAATAATTGCTGAACATGCAGAGCACCAAAGGATGCTCCTAGCTGACACTTCTGATAAGCCTGTTGTTGGTGTGTTCTCCCTTGTAATTATCCATATTTAGTACTTTTTGAATGACTATTGAAAGTTCCCCAAAATTTAAATAAAGTTGGCTTGCTAATGAAAATCAGAAAAATGCGGGAACCGTGACCTTGATAAAATTTTCCATTTAAAAATATTTCTAGTATAGTATATTTATGATTTTTTGCAAGGAGTGCCTAGGAAAGGGTGCTACAAAACTGCCAGGCATCAGCAAGCAGATAACTCAACATTTTGATATTTTTTGGCTTATGTTACTCAAAACATCCAGAGTTCATGAAACACCTCAAACTTCAGACTACTCTTGTTTCATGGATTAGAAGAGAAAGGGGACAGCTCTCAGTCCTCTGGTAATGTGCTAAAAATTAGTGGAAACCTTTCCTTTGCATTATTTTATCACNCAAACAATGTGATAATTTAGGTAGATTTCTGTACTGGCAGCCACAACACAGAAGGTATGGTGAAATCCACGGAACTTCTTTTGTATGAGAGCTGTCGTGCCCGAACACGCAGATTGTTATTTTTAATATCTCAGCTCCGAGACAGCTCCTGTCGAAAGACAGCTCCTGCAGTGAGCTCAGCACCCACGCTCTGTACCCTGGCTCCAGGGGCTGATGGAGGGGAGCACCTGTGGCAGTGGCTGGCAGGTCACCCCCGGCTCCCTGTGGCTCCCCCCAAGCTGTGCCAGCCCCAGTGCTACTGCTGCAGGAACTGGCTGGACTAGGGGGATGGGTGGAGTTTGGGGTGGTTTGCCAGAGTAGATTACACTGGGGTCTGTCACAGCAGGTTAAATGAAAGCATGCCTTTTGATTTACAGGACTGTCTAGGTTTGCTAATACAGAGACTTTCAGGCTTGTGTGGAGGGGCACATTACCATCAGATTCTTATTTTATTTTTCTTCTGAATAGAAATGAAATGTTGTAAAACATTTCATTTTCCTAGCCTGGTTATTTTTTCAGCATGGGTCATTATCAAATCACTGCATCACCGCCGACATGCCTGAAATATTTATCTTGCTTCAGTGACATTTCTCCCAAGCTCTGGCTGGCTGTGTCTGACAGATAACTGAGGGTGCAAAGCCTGAAGCTTTGCTTTAGGAGCGGAGGTAAGTCATGTTGTGTAGGCTGAGGTGTTCTAGCTTCTGCATACTATTGCTCATGCCTTGCAGTCCTTGGAGTCACCTTGCTGCCTTACTCTACAGACTTTTTTAAGTGCTGCAGTGCTGTTTGTTACTAGGTGGAGAGCAAGCCTGAATATTGCTTTGAGGAGAAGGTTGTTTCAGCTCTGGAGTGGCGGCATCCAGACCCTATTTACATTGTTCTTCTGGTCTCCTGAATTCATGCAGAGAGAAGCTGTTTACTTATTTTGCATGGCTCCCAAATGTCATTTAAGCATTATTAACAAGAGGGTTACTACCTCCCAAATTTCTAATTAAGGTCTTCCCTTCAGTCTATTAGCTGTGCTTTTGTGGACATATTCTTTAATTAGTTCTGACTTTCTGACTCCAGTGCAAAGTAGTTTTTAACTACTGTCTGCAATGCCCATGAGTGGTGAGTCAACCTATTAAAAATTAAAAATCAATTTTAGTTTCACCAAATGAACCAAGTGCTATTTCATCCTATTTTCATTATCCCAGTGTCTGAGAATCCAGGTGTTGGTGAGAGCTTTACAAACGGGGAACAAAACCAGCCACGTCCACAGGCCTTGGGTGAGGAAGGGATTGTGCTCCCATGACCATACCAGACCCTCATACCAAGGAAAGGAGGGGGTGAATAGTAGAAGGAAATACAAGGTGAACACCTTGGTATGCTGAAATCCCTGGGTTTTGATGTCTGTCCTGTTGTGGGTGCTAACCTGGGCCCACCTGGCAGCAGCTCTGGGGGAAGGACACCCTGTAGTATCCTTTTAGAGAACTGCCTGGAAAATTATTCCAGGCCCGAGCCTTTCAGCTCTGTTCTCTGAACCATTTTTCAGAGTGATAAGCTGTTTTTCAGCTGAAGGCCAAAAAGCCTTTCCCAGGAAAGGTAAATTGGTAAAAACACCGAGGAATTAATAATAAAGATAAAGACACCTGTTTACTGTTAACAAACCCTGGGAATGGGTGTCTTCTCTCTGGACCAATCATTTTTATTCTGTTCTCATTGTTGCAAGTCGTGCTACTTAAGCAGTAAATTTTCTGAATAAACTTTGTCTTCTCACCTTCTCTTTCATCTCGAGAATGACCGTGTGACTGTGTCTCTTTACTCCGCCGCAACTAAAGGGTTAACACCCTAGCACCACAGTCACAACACCCCACAGATGCTTCTCTTCCTGGTTTTGCCACTCTGAAAAAACAGCCTCTTTTTTTCACAGTCCTGGGGAAAACATCTTGGAGATTTCAGTGGCTCATGCCATTTTTATCTGGGTTCATATTTACCTTTTGAAATCACACCTATGCCATTAGCACATAGACATCCAGCCTGGGTCCAGTGCATGCTATGGTTCCTATCCTGGATGTGATAGAAGTGTGGGATAGCACACATCGACTCCCAGCTAATGACTACCGCCCACAAAAAGTCATTCCCACTCTTACCTCCACCTCCCACTAATGCCTTTGCATCCCTTCAGGGAGCTACACTGGCAGAAAACTCCCCTTCTGCTGGCTGGGGATTGAGGCAGGGACAAGACTAAGCCTGGGCCAGAGAGAGCCACCATCATCCCTTGCAGTGGCTGCTCATATTTCATGGACTGTAAGGAGCAATGTGTGGACACCAGAGTGTCCAGGGGGATCAGAAGGGAAAGGACACCCACCTGCAACAAGGAAGAGCATGACTCCCCTTGAACATACGTGAAGATTCTCATCTAGATTTGCAGCCCCCAGAAAACGAATATTTTGAGGCACAGAGCTGTGATGGGGCCCTTTGTTCATGCTGCCATGATCGGATGCACACTGGTTCACAAATCTGCTCAAAGCCACTTGCAAGATCAAGGCCTTTCTTTGCAGACTCTTTGGACCAAAGATTGTCTCTTTTTCTAAAATGCTTCACATCCCTGCAGCCTTTGCAAAGGGATGAAATTATGCCAGCCTGCTGAAACATTCATGTGAAAACTTTGTTGGCTCAGACTTGGTGTTCACCTTTGTGCTCAGGCTTGATTTTCTAACTTTGTGCATAATTACTAATGTATTCATTAAGAGTATTTCCCATGGTGCCAAACAACTCTAAATAGATAGCAGAACAGAGGGTCAATCCAACCACTGTGCATAAAAGGTGAAAAAAAGTCTGTAAAGAACTGGTCAAGAGGAGTCTAATTATGGAGCATCTTTGAAAAAGATTCATATATAATTTTGGGTATATATTTTAAAATTCATAGACCTTACTGATTCTATGTTAACTAGAACTAAGGATAAATTATTTCCACAAATTAAAATATAATAATTATGTTGTGCATATAATTTAAAACATATTACAGCACATCAAATGCTCTTTGAAAATAGCAAATTATTCACAAATATTGACATTGTTTGTCAAACTTTCATAGTTGGCTAGACAGTTTTCCACAAGTAGAAGAAAACCACTATGGTCTAAAGTGTCTTCTGGACCATGGCAATATTCTTCAAGTGTTTTTGCTAGCACCTGAGAGGCAAAAAATTATGCAGTACTAAATTATGAGGTGCTGAGAAAGAAGTCTTAATTCCAGACCTTCTGTTGTAATTTTAGTTGAATTCTTTTTCTAGGATCATGACCAGCAAAAAAGGAGGACTTTCAGAGCTCAATTAACAGATTAAAAGAGAGTCTAAAGAGGAGGAGCTTAAATGCATTTGACATTGGAGAATGTTTTGGATGAAAGAGCTGGGACTGACTAAGGGTAGGAAACAAAAATATAATGCAAGGATGATTGAACAATGGGACAGGTTCCCCTGACAAGTTGTGCAATGTCAGCATATGGAGATTTCCAGCATCCAACAGGACAAAGTAACAAGGTCTGAAGCCAGCTTCACCTAGCTCTGGGCCACAAGTTGGTTCTGAGATCTGATGTCCCTTCCTGCCTGAGTCACTTGGCACTTCAGAGTGAATGGGTCTACCACAGCCTAAAGTGAAGTGTGCTCAAAGCAAAACCTCCAGTCCCAAACACCTGACAATGTCTGTTTGGAGTTTGCCAAGTTTGACTGCCTCAGAACAACCCAGAGCTCATGACCAGGGCAAGGGAAGTTCATCCCTCACCAAGTCAGGATCTGTGCATGGCAACAGGAGCATGATCCACCCATCCATAGGACCTATGTGCTCCCCTGCCTAAAATGGGCCTTACCCATTTAGGTCAGGTCCATAACCTAAAGGGATGCTCATGGAAATAATTTCCCTGCCACCAGTGATGAAGCAGAGCCTCCGAGAGAGACAAAGGCAGAGGAGAGGCTGACAGGGCAGTGTTGGTATCTTCCCTGGTCTGGAAGGCACATCCTTTGGATGGAAGACCCAGCCCCTGGGCTCAGGGCCCCTCATTCTGGTTCTGACTCTGCCCCATTTTGCCTTGCACCTGAACTGCTGGGGTCCCCCCTAAGATCGATTGGCTTGGAGGGGCCCACACAGCAGACACCAGCTGGGGATCACCTGCGGTGCCCAGGTCTTCAAGGCCCTCCATCTTTCTCAGCTCAAAAGGACAATGTCCTCACATGCTGGCATGTGAACTCAATGACACATCCATGGCCCAGAGGTGCCTAAAACAGCCAGTCACCAGGAGGATATTTGGGGACTACTGTCCATCTTCTGTTTGGGGTTCTTTGGGGCTCTGGCCAGGCTCTGTGCAGCTCTTCTTCTCTTTGCCACTGCTGGAAAACCATCAAGCATGATGGGCATCTGGACCCAGAGGTGTTGTGCTGCCTGGTACACGTAAGGGATGACCCCCAATATCCCAATAAGCACCAGGATCTCTGCAGCCAGGACTTGGCTCAGCATACATTAAACAGGCCCCTGTGAGGAAGGGGAAAACCTACCTTTGCCTCCCACCAGCTGGTCAGCCCAGCATTGCAGCTGGATCCTCAAGCATGGGTTGCAAGAGGGTTTTATTGTTTTATTGCATCTCAGAAGGGAAAGACTAATTTCCTCACATCTCCAGCAGAACATCCCACCCGTTTTGCAAATCCTTTGGCAGTATTAGTCATTTATGACTATCAGTAATGATTTTCCAGGCCTCCCTTCAGAGCCAGTAACTAGGAGGAAAAAAAAAAACCATAACAGAAATTGTTTGTGTTTCTAAATCATAAACATCAGCATTGTGTTATCCTAACAGCTATCATCTTTATTTTTAGGATATATAATCAATTTGGATGCTTTCAGATATATTTAAGTCAGACTACTTTGCTCTAGCGTACCTCCCAATTCTGGTTGCCATGGCATAACAATGATTTCTCTTCTAGCTAAAAATAACCCTTCAGCAACAAATGTATTAGCCATAAAAAAAAAAAAGAACAAACCAAAAAACCCCGCCAAAAAACCAAAACGACCAAAAAACCAAACCACGATGAAAACAAAGCAACTCCCCATACACCAGTTCATGTTACCCCACACAGCTCTCCCTTTGGCACCAGTTGTACAAGGCCTTTGATGGACCATCTCTGCCTCTCCTTTCCTACTTGCACACTTTTATATTCTGGTTAAGGAAATGCCTAAAACATTGCAAACATTTTAAAAACGGCATAAAATCAAGTGCTGTAACAGAGACCACTGGTCCTCAGTGATGCAGAACTGCCAGTCCTCAAAGCCTTCATAGCTCCTGGGCTCTGTTGGGAGAAATATTTTCTTTCTTTGGCATGAAGCCAAGCAAAGGAAAAAATCCTCCCTTGCCAAAGAGGCTGATAGCAGACAAAGTTGGGGCATGAGGTGCTTCTTCTACACTGTGGAAGCAGCCCCAACCTCACACCTGCTTAGCCACCTATGACCTTGACAGGGTGGTAGGGGATGGCTGAAGTTCTACTGCAGCCTGGTACAAGGCACTTCATCCCTTCTGGTGAAAAATTTCTCCTTTGTAGCTATATGTTCTGGTAAAAAATAAAATGCTATGCCACATATTTAACAATAAAATTAAATTACTGGAAACCAAAAAACAAACATGTCACCTATGAACATCTCCACATGATTTGCAAGTGTTCATTTAGAGGTGCAGAAGGCTACAGCAATGATAGAGATCATAAAAATTAATATTAGTAGGTTCAGGGAGGTATTTTCTTTCATTTTGATTACAAAAACCTTTTCCTTTCTCTTACAGTCCTCTGTGAGTGCAGTGCAAAAGGAAGAGGGCAAGTCTGGCCAGGTCTGTCCTGCCCTGCCCTCGTGTCTCTCAGCCCAAATGACTTGGTAACCTCCCCAGTGAGCCCTGGAAGGAAATGCCTCAGCCACACAGATCCCAGCATGCCTGCTCAAGGGTGTGGAGGAGAACACGCACCTCGTTCTGCTCCTTGCTACCAAAACAGCCATGGTGAGCACAGGGCAAAGTGGTAACCTCAGCACTTCTGAAGTTCACTTAGAGAAACAAGACTGAAGCAAAAAAAGGAGTGCTCTCTGTGATTTTGTGCAAGATGACTGACCCTGTCCCAAACTGTCCATATTTGCCAGGTCCTTCCATTTGCTGGTCCTCATGCATGGTCCTCTTTTAGCCTATGAGACTGATCTTTGTCTGTCTTTGTAAAGACAGTAGCTACATAAAGGAAGGAGAGGAGTGACTCCTGGCCCCAGGACTGCCTGGCTCCTGTCCATGCAGCTGAACTCCCCATCTTTGATGTCACCAGCATCCTGCTGATAACAATATGCATATATATGTATATATATACAAAATGCACCTATAATGTTGCTGTCCTCTTGTAGCTGCTGAGAGCAGAAAGGTTGGTGGCTTTGAGAGTGCTTCCTTGTGAACCTGTTTCCTCAGCTCCTGCAGGGACAGGCAGCAGCAGGGTATTACTGATGGTTCCATGGTTAAAGCCTGGCAAATTTGGGGCAAGGAAAGCTCAGTTTTCCAAGGCCTGTGTGCCAAGGGTGGGGAGTTCAGTGGGTGTCCCCAGCCTGCAGCAGAGGCACACACTTCCAACATGCTTGCAATGGGTGCCCAGTCCCCCTCCAACAAAAAACAGATGGAGCATGGGAGTTTCTGTAATTGGCAGCTCTTTCAGTCCAGGAGATGCCCTGGGGTTCAGCACTGGTGTGAATACTACCATAGTGGCTAACCAACCCAGCAAGGTCTGAGCAACTGAACTCCTTTTTACCTATTTATTACCTCCTGTTTTTATCTATTGCTAATGCCAGCATTTTAACAAAAAAACACGCACTTACCTGTGGGAGAGGAGTAAAGCACTACCTGAATAGAGCTGGACTGAGACCCTACCCCAAATTTGTACCTAAGCCAGGACACCACTCGCCTACTTTTTTTTCAGCCCTGGGGCTTGTATTTGAGTAAGAGAACAAGGCTGTGCTTTATAGGTGGGTGGATTAATGTCTCAACAGAAGACACCATGGCTGGGCCAGCATCCCCAGCTGTGATCTGAGAACCTGCAGGCCTGGAGAGGCTCTCCAAAAACACACTTGATGTTTTTTCCTTCTCTGGTCCTCAGGCTTTGATGAACAGACATCTCTTCTCACTAGTGACACCATCACAGCAAATAAACCAGTCTCATTAACGCTGCTGATGGGCTTTTTGAACATTGTTTTTCTGTAGTTACACTGTCCAGCCTCCTCCTCTCATGTCTTACCAGCACAGGTCTGAAGGAACAGGAGGGCATGTTCCACATGAGCCACGCTGCTGAGCTCAGTGGAGGGACTCATGAGCTGAGTGAGGATGATGGGGAAGATGGAGTAAAGATTTTGGAGCCTGATTGTGCTTCTTGTGCCAGTCCCATGCCAATGCCACCAGCCCTTGAAGGCACATGGCTTTCCTCTCTGGGCTCTGGGAAGTGAGAAGGTGGTAGGTCTGTCTCCAGATCCAGGTCCTGGCAGAAGGGCTATGGGGCTTTGGCTGCCCTTTCCCCCAGGGCCTGGCTCTTGAGGAGGATGTGTAACAGCCCATGGGCAGAAATTTCTGGAAGGGCTGCTCGATCTTGGAATTGCTTTTAGGAGAGAAAATGAAGGAGAGCAGATCCATTTTCTGCCCAAACTCAGCAAAGCTGCCTTTGCTGGGCTTACAGAAACACTCCTCTGTCTCTCCATCTGAGCTTCTGTTTTCCTTTAGAGCTCACATTTTTTCCTTTCTGCTGCATGAGGTCAGCTGACAATTTCAAAGAGCTTTAAAATCCCTGTTGTGGTATTTAATGGTTTTCCCAGAGCATCTTCCCTGTGTTTTATTCTGCTCCTCTCTTTGCTCATTATATTAATATTTTCTTCTAGAATGTGTCTCCAATCAGCTACAGAAGACCCTTCTCTCCCGAAATTATTTATTACTAGTTCATCATCTTGGAAACCAACTATTTTCCAGCTCTGCTCTTAATAAATGAGGTCATTTCTCTTCATAGAGACCCAAACCTGAGTTTCTGAGAACAAAAAATCCCTCTGTTGATTATCAGCATTGTCATTGTTTGGGCTTTATTTATATTGTTTCTTTCCACCTTTCCTCACAAAGAGAGGCTAAACCCACTCTGATGCACTGCCTATCATGACTGTCAACTATCTGGCACTGTCATTAGTTTCACTGAAGCCGAGGGATTTCTCTGCACTCAGCTAAATGTGTTTATGTAGGCTTGAGAACAAAAAAGAAATTACAATATCTGAAAACTTTTGATAATTTATGGATTTAGTCTTCCACCCCACTAATGGAATCCCTGTTGAGGGTGAAACAAATTGCCACTGGTCTGAAACAGGATCATGCAACCTAAAAGAGCCCCATGCTGCCTCACTCCAAACTGCTTGGCATTTTTTGCTGTCATCTGTCTGGCAGACCTAAAACAGCAAGGGCGCCTCAAAACACAGCATGCTTATGGCCAAAAGAGCTCCCTGAGCTGTTTGGCAAATGCGAGGAGAATAAAGGGCTAAAAGGCAAGAAATATTTTTATTTTAATTTATCTGAAAAACCCATCCTGGGGGCTTCTTCAGAAAATGTTGCAGTGTGCAAAAAGATGCCATAAACTGGTGCACTCTCAGTGCTTCCAGCACTAAGCACATTATAAACATACTGCTTTATGGTCAAAGAGGTTGCAAATCTGTGGGAGAATCTCACATCAGACTCATAAGAGCTTAAAAAAATCATAGGTTTTAAATGACCTCTCCCTCCTCCTCCTCTTCCTCCTCCTCTTAAGCCGCTTGCCCGGTCACTGAATTGTTTTCCTGTTGCTCAGATGTCATCCAGGAACAGAAGTGCCCAAAGACTGTGTGCTGGTCTCTGAATGCACAGCATGTGCTGCTGCCCCTTCACAGGAGGAGAGGCACTTTGAGATGACAGACAAATGTTTTAACATCAGCATCGAGGCTGAGAGCCCAGCTCATCCCTGGGCACATCAAACATCTGCACAGCTGTGCCTTTGGGCTGTGGGAATCACACCTGCGAGTGGCTCACTGCATGGCACTGCTGCCAAATCATCGCCCGAGAGAGGACTGGCAGCCAGGCAAGGTGGTTCAAAGGTGGTTTCCATCAGGACTGCACATTCAAGGGGTGACGTTGACACCTTGGTCAGCTAAGTGTGGAGGACACTGCTCAGAGGAGGCTGGTCATCACTCTTGGGAAGGCAGAGTCTGCCAAGCAGACACCAAACCCATGTGAAATGCCAAACTTTGACCTGAAACACTCTTTGAGTTTCATCTGGTTTTCCATGCTCTTCTCCCTCTGGTTTCATTCAAATGCCTGCATTTCTGTTTAACACTGTAAAGGAGATGTTGACTTTAACTTATCACTGTCCTTTGAAAAATCATATCCAGAATAGATATCTAATGAGGTCAGGTAAAACACAAGCATATTCACATGCTTAGATGTCTATGATTCACCCTGACCATTCCTGATACAGCCCTTTCTAAGGGTGTGAACTTAAAACTACAGGTACCATAGATTGTACCTATGTATAGATAAATATATGTGGGTGTGTGTGTATACACTCATACAAAAAGTCTTTAAATCTGTATTTACATGAAAAATACATATGAAGCTAAAATAAATACATACGTAGTTAGATTTTGATAGCACTACAGCTGAATGAATTATAATCCACCTTCAAATGTACAGTCACTGTCTGCTGGTACTGTGAGTAGTTTAACTGTTGCTTAGCTCTTTTCCTGTGTGCACATATCTGCTGAATTAAGAAAATGACTGATTTCCCTGTGTAAAAGTAAAAGTAAAAAATGCATAATGGAGGATGCTCTAATGAGCTTGCACAGGAGACCCAGTACTGAGAGCACCTGCCTCAGCCACACTCTCTCCTCCATCAATTCAGAAATCTTGGTAAGAGCATCCAGCATGTTAGGGAAAGTTCTTAGCCATAGCTTATTCGTGATTATTATCCCACAGGAAATATGATGCCCAAAGAAAAGATGATGGTGGGCACAGCTCCCCCAAAATCTATTCTGGGGTCTGGCTTTCCACTTCATACACTGTGGGAATCTGCTGTGGGGCAGAGAAACCCTCTTTTCTCAGCCTGCTCACTAGAGATAGATGCCTCCAAACTCCCCTGGTGGATTTCCAAATTTCCAGATTGCAACAGATTCAAGATTTTTGATGTTGTGTTCCAGATTGAAGCAAGACTGAAGTTTCCCTTGAACCATGTTCCTAGTGGAAAAAAAATCACTTCTGGGCCAGAAAAAAATTAATTTTAATTTAGAAATGGGATATTTTTAATCAGAAAAAGATTCTGGAACATTTATTTAGAACCACAGGTCAGAAAATGCCTGTTTCTATACACTTCCCTACAGTAAAAGAAAATATTTTAGGAGGAAATATCTCAATCTGCTCCAAATGTTTAGGGTTATTTTCTTCCCACATTTAAAAAAACAAACTACAAACCCAAACAACCCTTCAAGTATGGCCTAAGAGGATATTTTGGATTTATCAAAATGCTTCTGGGCATAAAATACCTAACCAGAATGACCCACACTTGGTTTTGGTTCCTTGAGTCCTCTTTAGGAGCTTGCTCCTTTCTCCCATGGGACACCCTGGTCACTCCTGTGGCAGCCAGAGCTGCCTCTTCCTGCAGCTCCAGGCACAGCAGGCAGCTGTGCAGGAGCATCTGAGTCCCAGCTCAAGCCCTGGCTGCTCTTGTAGCTGCAAGGAAAGTAATTGCTGGCCTTGCTACTCTCTGGGATGCTGGAGCTGGCCAGGCAATGGAGCTGGGAATCAATTTTTACAGGTCAAAAGTTAATAGAACTGTTCTTATAACACAGGCACCTTGACAATCAGCTTTGACGAGCAGTTGAAGAAAGCTCCTGTGTACTCCTTCGAGCTCCTTGAGCTTCCAGTGTAACAGAGGCTCTGCTGTTAAATTAAAGTAGCAAAAGCACAAAAAAGTGATGAAGAGTCGGGGCAGCAAGTCTGAGAAAAGCTGTGTCTAAAGCAAGGGAAGGAAGTGAGGAGATACAGGAAAGCAATTCCTCTGAGACCCCCCTTCTGAATAGTGCTGGCCAGATCTTGTGTTTATGGAGCTGCAAATGTCTGCATCGGGTTGTTTTTTTCCTGAGCTCTGAGTTCATGGGTCAGTGCAGAACAAAGGGGGATTGCTAAAATAACCACAGCAATATTTTCTAGCTTTTTCCTACTTCTTTTTCCTTGATCTTATTCTAACTTGTCTTTATTAGTAGAATTAATGCAGGACTAAACCCTTAATCCTCTACGCACCGACTGGCCACAATACTGTCCATGGGGGCACTATGGCAGGGCAAGGACTGAGTCATGGAGCTCAGGTATAATTGACTAAAGTAGCAGTAGAAGATTGCACAGCTCATTTTGATCTGCACTTTGTTGAACAAGGGCCAAAGTTCCAGCACTAATGTGCAACTTGTTGTGGGACACTTGGGCAGATCAGCCCCACAGCAGTGCTGGCACATACCTGTATTCTCTGTACATCTATGTTAGTCTGTAAATACCATTTTCAGCCAAGGCTTTCTTGTGAATTGTTATAAGACTTGGTAAATCTTTTGTTCAGACTGGGACTGACTTGGGCAATGGCAAAAAAATACCCTGAAAATGCCTGCTGTGACTCTGTATAGCATTGGTGGGATTTGGGGTCAGAGAGTCTGAGCAGTGGACACGTTGCAGGGACAGTGCAGTTTGTCAGTATTTCACCCCCTGCCTCCATCCCATCCCATCCCATCCCATCCCATCCCATCCCATCCCATCCCATCCCATCCCATCCCATCCCATCCGTCCTTTTGCCATGTCCCAGCATCAATGTCTGTATGGCTTTGCAGTGACATTGTTCTCATGGGAAAAGCATTTATTAAACTCCTGTATTGGGTTTGCACAGCTAGGTCTCAGTAGCAGGGGGGCTACAGAGGTATCTTCTGTGAGAAGCTGCCAGAAGCTTTCCCCATGTCCAGCAGAGACAATGCCCAGCTACAGGACAGACCCACTGCTGGCAAGGCTGAGCCCATCAGCCACGCTGCTAATGCCATCAGCAGGCTGGGGGTGGATCCTTGGAGGGGACACAACTGACCAAATTAACCACAGGGTCATGTATTCCACACCATGTGCTGTCAACTCACATATAAAAGCTAAGGAGAGGAGGAGGATGGGAGGCAAATAAATTCATTATTTCCAATGTTTGTACTCCAGAGCCAACGCTAAGTGTGCTGAAGCCCTGCTTCCCAGGAAGCTGCTGGGCATTGCTCGCTGATGGGAAGTAGAGACTAAAACCATGGGTTCTTTTCTTTGCTTGTGTGCATGCAAACTTTCTCTTTTGCTTTAGTTAACTGCCTTATCTCAACCTGTGAGTCATTTTCCATCTTATTTTCTTTCCCCTGTCCAGCTGGGAAAAGGAGTGATAGAGCAGCTTTGGTGGGGACCTGGCCTCCAGCCAAGGTCAACCCACCATGGCTACAAATCTAAGTTAAGCAAAATTTCCATGTTAAAACTGTCTCATAGGCTGCTTGCCAACAGCCTCTAAAAGAAAAAGGAAAAATCACTCTTTAGAGTGAAAAGAAGGAAAGAGTTGCTAAAATTTATGCTAGGCTTGCATACAAAATCCATCGAATTTTCATGCTGGCAAACATGAGGACTGGGTAAATCAACAAAGCTGTTAGAAACTGAGTTGTTGAGCACCACAAATAAAGAAAGGCCCCTGACTGTAGAACTGGGCCCAGCCCTTCCTCTGTGAGCTTGGGACTCTACAGTTGCCTGCTTGCTACAAATGCAGGTCCAGGTTCCAAGTGCCTTTGCTCTTCGAGAACATAAATACCTTTTAGATAGGTGTTTTTATAGAGTTTGAAGCAGTGACTGGGCATTCATTCACTAGCTCAAGATACATACAGGCTTTCTGATCCAATTGCTTTGGTTTTCTTGAATGCTGCTTTCTCCAGAGTTACTGGTGTAAGAGCGCTGCTTGTTTTGACAAGGTGGCATACCTGCAACACAGTAAAGGTGACCAAAGTGGCCTGTGTTAGCAGTGTCCAGAAATGCCAGGCTGCCTCCCTGCAGCAGGGTGTGTGCTACCACCACCCTCCTGCCTTGCCACCAAGGCTTAGGAGTCCAAGAACGAGCAACAGGTTCACTCCTGGATCTGCAACAAGTAAGCAGCAGCTATCCCTCAGGTCTGTGCATCCTGCTTGCCATCTCAATGACCTTTGGTTGGCCTATGCTACATTTTAGCTTCACTTTCTGCCATGTTTTCAATTATTTGCTCACTCAAAATTTGTTTTATAGGGTTTTAAACCAATGTGGTTGGATTAATGAGCGTGTAAACAGCTTGGATCATACCCTCCTTCCCATTTCTCACACTAACTGGATTCCTGTGTTATGGTATCTGTCTCTGATTTGATAGATCAGAAATCCTTACTATCAGACTGCCAATTTCATGGGCCAGTTCCCTCAGCACTGGGGATGGAGATTATCTGGTCTTTTTAGCTGGAATATATTAAACTCAGAGTTTAGCTTCCATCTGTAGCGGAGTAATTTCCATTTCTCTGAACATTTCCATTAGTCATCCTGGCTCTGACCCTGCAGTCTAGATAATTATTCCTATTGAATTGCAGCGCCAAGCTAGTCTCTTATTTTTTGAGACCTGAATAAATTGTTACTCCTTTTAACCTGAGCAGGAAGCTGAATGTCAGGATGTCACAGATAATTTCATTTGGGAAGGTACATCAACAAGAGGAATTGAGTGGCTCTGAAGAAGTTTTGTTGGTTTGTTTGCAAGGAGGTGCAAAGACCAGAACAAAATGCTCTAATGGGTTCCCAGCTGCCTGTCCCAAGCCCATATGGATGGTGCTGGAGCAGCCAAGACTAGGCAGGGCTTCCCACAGAGCTGGGGCTACTGTCACTGTGGCCACCCTACCCTGCCAGCAGTCAACTTCAGTGCCTCCTGTCCCAAGAACACAACATTTTGTTCATCTTTGAGAAATTCTTCTTATTAGCATACCGTTATAATTTACTTTTGTTATCTTTCTGTTAACTTAAACCAAATCTGCTCATGCCCACTTGACCCAAGGTTATCTTCTGCAATGAGATTTCTATAACCAGTTAGATGGATAACAAAATAGGTTGAGGTAATGTCACCCTTGCTTGGTTGAATGACAAACGAACTGCTGCATCCAAGAATACCTGGGGTTTGTAGTATTTTCCAGATAGCAACTCTGAACTTCATATGATATGATTCTCAAGAATGTCTATTTCTGCTGAAACTGCAAAGCATTCTCCCACTTCTAAAGCTGCTGCTTGGAGTGTGTGGCAGAGCACACCGAGTCTGCTTCACAGTTCCTAGTTCCCCAATCATCTTTTCCAAAATTAGCTGGTAACATCTCTTGTTTCTGTTTGCACTGGTTTCTCTGTTTCCTTAACAGCTCATAGATGTGTCACTGTTCTTTCTGCTTATCTGTTTGTCTATTTATCCATCTATTATCTTCTATCTACCTGTCATGGTCATTGCTTTTGCTCCACCATCGTCTGTACAATATCCACATTTTCTTCCCTTTGCTCACTCTGACCAGCTCCCTATCAAGTGTGCAAACACTGCAGTTGTGTGTTTCTTATCTTGAGCACACTGTTACCTGTATCAGGCCCGGCCCTTCCTCCTCTGCACTTAAGTCTATATGAAAGCTTTTTTCAACAGTTGGATTTTCTCTCTGTCCTTCATTTTCTCATTGCTTTGTCCACTGATATCTCTGCTTTTAAATTGCTTTTCTCTGTCTCTCTAGTAAAATGAAGTGAAAGGCTTTACTGAGTCTCATATGACCTCCTCCTCTCAAATTTTTGAAAACTTTTCTATTTCTAGGCTTGTCAGCATTTATCCCACCTGACTGGTAGCTTAGGCATGCAGGTGAAGTTCCTTTGCCAAGAGAAATCCCATTCCTGGAAATGCCTATTATTGCAGCAAGAATGTAATGAATGTTGTGTTCGTGCTGTGCTGCCATGAGGGATGTCACATGAGTTTCCTTTGTCCTGGACCCCTGAGTACTTTTCAATATTATTATCAAAAACTTATAAGAATTTGCTGATTATTTGGTGGAAGTTAATCAAGCTGAAAAGTAGATTAACTGCATTAATTCACTTCCATTTAGTTTTTACTGGAGTTTACTTCTTCAGCAGTTATTTGCTGAACTTGGAGATTGCTTACTTCATCTTGTGAACAAACCTTTGTGTCTACCTGCCTCTGTAAGTGCCTGTAGCTTTTATCTTTAAAGGTTATCAAGGTAGGTGTAGATGTACAAGAGACAGCATCTTGACTCATCTGCCCTGGCCTCTGGCTGTGGCTGGAAGTGTTGACACAGCAGTGCCACTGGCTTTTGTTGGGATCACAGGGACGGTTGCACCTCTTGGGTCGGCCAGACATAACCCTGTCAGGAAAGAAGTGATCCAAGGAAAGCAGTAGCAAACCCATTGTTGTGGTGATGTGAAAACAAGCCTTCAGGTCCAAAAGGCTTATGCAGACATAGGCTGGGCTGTTTGAACAGCCATCATACCCCCTGGTAGCTGACTGTACCCCCACACCCCATCTAGCTGGGGTTGTCACCATGAGAGGAGGACTCCATCAGAGCTGAACACTCTCCATGCCACTGTGGCAGCCCTTCATTCTGCTAAAATCCCTGGTGACCTTGCACTGAAAGGGGGCTGGAGCACTCAGCAATCCTTTACAGGGCTGCCTGTGGGATTGCCCATCAAGGGTAAATAATGAACACCTGAGATGGGATTTCACCCAAATATGCACATCTAAAACTGAAGGCAAAGCAGGTATCTATACCCCACTGAGTTAATGGAGCCTCAGGAGTGACTCAGGCACTCAGATTTAGGTATATGCTGGAAGGTGAGAGGAATAAATTTAGGAGTCCACCAAATGAAGCTAAATCCTGTCTTTGATGACTGATAAAATGTTCATCTTCTCCAAAGGTTTTCTAAATCCCTATAGCTGTAAACCCAGGCACTTAGTAAACAGTGGGAGGCTTTTCTGCAAGGTCAGTGACAGACCTAGCCAAAGCTAATGGTTATGCCCCCATCACACACATTCCCCATCCATCCTTGGGCTGGAGAAGCTTCTCCGATCCCCACCTCATGCCTCTTGTGCTAGAGCTGGAGGGAGAGCAGAGACTGCTCCTCTTCTGCCCCACATGCTGTTCCACAGATGGGGTGGGTGTGGGTCAGCACAGCTGTTGGGTGGTAGACACAGGGGTGGGGAAATAGTCACTTCTTCCTTTCCATTACTCATACTGTTCAGTGTCTGGGGAGGGAGCAAGTATTGGATTGGGGATGGCATCTATGTCAGTGTGTGGCCCCATGCCCCCCTCTGTCAGTCAGGGCAGAATGGCTAAGTGCTGCTGCTCCTTTTGTCCAGTGGAACTGCAATGTGGGTGGGGGGGGAGTGCATTTTCTTTGTCATTACTGACATCTCTAATCTCTGTTTCAAAAACAGCTTTCTGCAACTCAGGAGGAAAACATTTCCCTCCCTTCCCAGCACAGATATGTTTTGCTTGTTGAGGCAAAGGGTTGCAGTGCCTGTGTTTCTGCACTGCAGCACCAGCAAATATGTCTCACAGGAACATTCAGGCATCTATTTGCTCCAAGATAGGAACACTGAGACTTTTATTTCCACTGCTTAACCTGTTTAACCTTGTTTATCTACTAACAAACCCCATTTGAGTGCTGTTCTTTTTATTTTGATTGCTGTTGCACAGAAAAAGAAAGTTCATCAGGAGAAAAGTCTCTCTGCTCATGCCAGAGCTTACTGAAGAAAAATAGGCTTGGGTTTGAGTTTCATATTTTCCCTTGCAGAGAGGCCCAAACCAGTCACAGGGCTCCTCAATTCCTTCACTGTGTCTGCAGCTGATGCCCTCTGAAGATCCTGTCTGAGAGCACAGGGCTTCCCATCCATTTCTTGACCACCTGACAGTGATGCAGCAGCAGAGCTGGGAAAGGATGGCAATGGGGAGGCAGGTCGGTGTTCCCAGGCACATTGATCCATCTGGCAGGTTGTCCTGAGACCCCAACCAGAGCCACGTGTCATGCATCCCCATGACAGACAACCATCCTGAGGGGAAGTACATGACTGGTGTGTTACCATTTGTATGTGTATGTTAAACAGCACTGACTACAAATTAGCTATCTTTTAGCCTGCATTAGAATATTGTCATTGAATGACTATGCACAGCATGAAAATGCCCATTGATGGCAGGGCAATTTGAAGATGAAAATAAGTGTCCCTTGAAGCAGGATATGCACAGCTACAGCTTCTGCAAGGTGATGACTTTTCCAAGGTAGCCCAGCCTGGGCAGATAACAACACTTAGAAAACACAAGTCAAAATGCTTCCAGAAGAACCCCAAGGAAAACAAAGAAACTCTCAGAACTGTTTAACTGAGCACATACTCTAGGCAGTATGTTCCAAGTACCAGTATGATAAATCCCCAAGTTGTGCAGCACTGAGATGGGGTGTCCCAACTGCAGGAGCCAGGATTTGCCCCTGGGTGAAGGAGGTGACTTTCTAAGTCATGGTGCTTCTGCCAGCTCTGTACTCTGGGCATCTGAGATTGTACTTCTGGAGAATTGTGACAGGTTGGGACCAGGAGCAGGTCTGCACCCCCCTATGGGCACGGAGTGTTTCAGGGGGGCATTTCAGGGAGCCCTGTAGCTCTGTGCAGAGCACTTTAGGTGAAGGGGTTTGGGTACAGTGCGTCCCTCAGAGTGCACATCATGCTCATGCAAGGCAAAAAAAGGGGGTGGAGGGTAGAAGCAGGGGAGAAAGGAAACAGCTGCCTCATGCATGAAAAGATTTGCCAAACTCCCATGGTTAGATTTAATAGCTGGGTGCTGCAAGCTCAGGAGAACAATGTAATTTATGTCATTACTACTAAAAGGCTGGTTTGATGGCAAGGGCTTCATCTGAGTTGCCTAAAATGTTTAACAAAGGGGAAAGTGAAAACAAACATGAAAGCTGTATTAAAAATTATGAGGATTTTGGGGAGACTGCCAGGTACATTTTTCCAGTGGTACAAAATCCTCTCCTGGCAAATAGCTCATTTTGCCTATGCTAACTCTAAGATATGAAGCTGGAGCTAGAGGTAGAAGGAAATAATTAGGTTTTGCTTTAGCAACAGTAAGTTTCTGAAATAGTAGCTGGGTCACCCTGTTGTGCTTGAAGAGCAGAAGCAATAGTGTGTTTTTTTTAATTCAATATTAAGTGTCTCTTCTTGAAAATTTACTTCTTAGCATCTTTTTAAAGCATTTTGGAAACGGGAATGGAAGGAGACCATAGGTCCAAAGGGAGGAGGTCTGGGTGGTTGTGCCAAACCCACCTTTTCTACCAGTGCATTGAACATGACGCTCCTGTTCTCACAGCAGCAAAAGCAGTGTGTGTGGCTAACTCTGCTGTTCCTCCTGGTTCTGCACACAGTGCTATTTTTAATGCACCAGCTCGTACAGCATTGAGTGGAGCCTGGTGGGAACTCAAGTTAAAAAAGCTCTGCTGCTTCACAGAGGCACCACCAGGCTGCACTCCCAGTTCTGTCTGCTATGAAGCCATATGCTGCTGGGTATGTCCAGTCCTCAGTCCTCTCCCTGGAGTTCCAAATGCCTCCGAGTGCTGCAGGGGAAGCACAGCTCACAGACAGCACATTCGTGGCTCTTTTGGTGCTGAAGCTGGGTCAGGGTGCCTTCCTTGGTCACCTGCTCACCCTCTCCAGCACAACACTCGGAAGGACTCAGCCATACAGGGAAAACTGAGACAGCATCGGCCTCTGGGTCACCATTTGGGCTGAAGGGCTTCTCTGAAGTGTTCTTGCCCCAAGCAGACAGCTGCCATCCCAGCCAGGGTCCCCCTGCAGCACTGCTTAGGGTAGTAGTGCCTAAATTACTCATATCAAGAATTCACCACAGAGCCCCCCATCCTGCAGAGGGCTGCACCTGCCTGCATTTGCCCACCATTTGGCACTGGTGGGACCGCTGGGAATAGGCCAGGTGCTGCCAACCCCTTTCCCTGAAGGGACATGTGCTCCTTACATCAGTTTGCATTCCCACCAGAAGGTCCTTCTCCCTTGTGCAGCCACAGACAACTATGTGGGGGGACATTTGAGATGATGCTCAGCTCACCTTCACCCAGCAAGGCTGATCTTAGCTTGCTGTTAATCACAGCCAACTGGGTAGCAATGATTTTGCAACAGAACGGCTGCCAGGCCATTCAGATTATCTGCTCCAGTGCTTTGAGAGACAGCTGGTAAAGCAAATAGTAACAATCCTGAGAAATTATCTTTATTTGCCTGTAAGCACAGCACTGTAATGTGAGGCTCAAATGAGTCTCTTTTGGCACGCAAGGTCAGCGGTGCCTTTGCATATGGCATACATTAGGATAAGTCCTGGCCCCACATAGCATCTCTTAACCAAGCAGCTGCATTTCAAAATTTGCTGTATTTCGTTGATCTTGTCAGAGATCAGCTTGCAGAATTGGCTGGCAGGGAGATTTGAAGTGCAAGTACTTGAATACTTTCAGATGAGTTTTAAGAATACGTTATACTTTCTCTCACTCTAAGACTTGTTGCTGCACACAGGAGATGGTCACTAACGTCCCATCAGCTTTAATAGGACAAGATGCCAGATATGTACTCCAAAAAATCCTAATTTTCATGATGCTGAACATCCCGTTCCCCCTCCCTTCTACCCTTAAAAAGTTAATGTTATGAAGCTAGTGGTTACGAAGGTGTTTTCTTATAGTGTAAAATACGTCTTTTGTTGAATAAGCCAGACCCACAGATCCGCAGACTCTGAAGATCTCTCCAGTTTAAGGGTCTGATATTATATTTCTGTGGTCTTTTTTTGCCCAAGTGTGTGCTTTGCTGCCCCATTCTCTGACTCTGAAGCCAGGGAAACATGGCAGAAGAGATTCCTGCCATGAAGCTGCTGGACCTTAGCATAAAGGTCCCAGGCACTTCACAATGCACCATCATACAGGACTTCCACACTACTGAGGCGTTTGTATCAGGGCCCCAGGAAAGCTCTACCCCCTGTCTCAGCAGCCTGTGGACCCCTACCTGAGCATTACTGAGGGTGCTGCTGGGCCGTGAGGGCTGTGTGAGGACAAGCACAGTGCACATGGCCAGCACTGTGCCAACCTGCTTGCAAGAAACTTCTCTTAGTCAGTGGACCTGCAGTCTGTCCTCTGGCTGGCTCATCCATGGAGGTTTCCAACAAAGAGAATGCTTCCATGCTGGAGCCAGCTTGGAGCGGGTGCTCCATGGATATCTGACTCAGACGTGCGTGTTGCCAGATCCCCACCAGCTGGCAGAGTATTTCAGTCATTAATAATGGCAGGATTAAATGCAAAGCTTCAACAGTGTTTCCAGAATGAGCCTGTGTTTTCAGCTTTACTGCCTTTTGCTTTTTCTTAAATGATCCAGATCCAGCATGGATGGTGCTCCTGGAAAGGCCTTTGCTCTCCTTCAGGTTGTGTTCATCACCTTTGTACCGTACCTGCACTGTCAGTGCCACTGAGTGAGGAGGTCACCAGGAAGAGCAGATGCTCTTCCTGGCACAAACATATAAGGAGCATTTCACTGACACCACTGGACCATCCCTCCCAAGGCAGAGCATTTGATGTGCTTTGTCTTCCTGGCTACTGAAATTTCAATACATTGGTTTGGGTAGCTTTAGAGCATTATGGCCTCTGCTGTGCTTTTATTCCTTTGCATCACTATACATTTAAGTGTTGTATCAGTTTCAGCACTATCAATTCCTTGACCGTGGTTATCTCATGCAATAAACTCCACTGCTTTGTATTTGCGCTGTCTTCAGATATTTTCCCTTTTGGAGTTGTGTGAGATGGTGCATGGACTCCACTGGGTCTGCATGCGCTGTGCTACTCACCAGTTGTCACATCTTCACCTCTTAGTCTCATCATATTAGACTTATCTCTGTCTTGAGTAGTTCTCTTTTTTCCACTGCTGACTGCAGAAGTTTTGTGTATCACTAATCCTTTTCATTCTTGTCTCTGGCTCACTTTGCTGTTGCTGACGTATGATGTGAAATGGCATGCTAATAATGCTCTACAATATTTCAAGTGGGAGTACAATAATTTTATAAAGGAGCTCCACATTTTGTTAGTTTTCAGATTTGGTGTCTATTTTGAGTCCAGGTTATTGAACACAGTGAAGTGCAATGATGCCTGGATCAAGGTGATTTGAGTTACTCTAGGACATATGGTCTGTATTTAAGGAAGACTTTCAAATCATCCCTTTCCACACACAACTGTGGATTTTTCAATCCTGAAAAGGTTTTCCACCCACTGCTGTGCTATGAATCTAGTTTTCCCAGTTAGGACCATAACCTCCCAGTCTCCCCTGGTATTTATGAAAGTAATTGTATATTTTGCAACCAGCCAGTTCTGCACCCACACTGCTGTTCTAGGTCCTTAACAGCTCTATTAATCATTGCTGCCAGTTTGGAAGGAGAGCATACCCAATTCCTCACCTCTTGTTGCTCCTTTGTCTCCTGCTTGTTTCAGTTAATATTCAGAAGCATCTTTTGCCCATTTCAGGAGCTTTACTAAGCGGGTAGGAATGACAGGTTTGACAATGCCAGCAAGCTCTTCTGCCAGGTGGTTTTTGCTGGCCACGTCCCAGAATTGTTAGGACAGAAGACCCCGAGAGGACACAGCACCCATCTCTGAGCAGAGAAGGGAGTTGTGGGAAGATAAACTTAGTAGGTTTCTGTGATGTAAGTAGGGTGGCATTTCATGGAAGCACTTGAGTATATCCCCCTTTTGGCTGGCTGTACTACTTCCTGATTGTGGCTGGGCAGTCAACAGCCAGCCTTGAAGGTGTGGCAATCACTTGATCTGAATTCAAGAATGTCCAGGGTAGCTCCAGGAGGCAGATGCTCAATACTACCCTTCCCATGGCCATAGAGGAGGCTCGCAGAGAGGTGGGCAGCCTGGAAAGGCTTGTGTTACATTTGCTACCCAAAACCCAACCTTTGCAGGAGGGTATGCAACACAGTGAATTTCAAATGCTTGCAGAACAGGCACTGGAAGTGAATTTCAAATTAATGTCAAGCACTGGCAAGAGGAAGTTTCTTCCCAAAGCCACACTCAGTCAGGGAATAGATACACCCCATGACCTTGCATCCCATCAACACTGCCTCAGTGCCGAGAATCTCAATTAGCACCGGCAGTGCTCACAGCAAACATTAAATGAACATCTCCTGGGCTGCAAGAGTGCATTCAAAAGCTTCTGGGTGGAGAAAGGACAGCATGTTGTCACTAAAACTTATCACCTGCCTAAAGGGGATGCTGACAGAGGCTGTGACGGCTTAGACAAAACCTGCTTTTAGCTCAAAAATACGAGGAAAAAAAGAGCAGAGTGAAGTATAAAGCCCAGCTACTGTCACCCACGTAAGGCTGCCCTCACTGATTGCATTTGAGGGAGATCAGGCGGAGGGGCCATGCTTTGCTGCTTCCAGTTTCTAATAACTATTGCCTGCAATGACAGGTGGTGAGTGTAGGTTTTGGGTATGCCCTTGTAGGAGCTTGTACCCATTTTCTCCTCGAAAAGCAAGTGATGAGGAAGAAAAGCAAGGACACACAGGCACGCTTTGCAAAGTGTGGCTTGTGATGCAGGTCCAAGGGCCTCCCTGACCACAGCCTTCATCGGACAGGTTACAAACAAGAGCACCCTTGGCAACCAAGGTTTTCACGCCAAGGAAGTGTTGTAGCATGTGTTCCACAGGGGACCGAATGCTGGTGTGGATGGAGGGGCAGAGGGCTGGGTATCTGTGTTTTTCCATTAGCAGGGACAAGCTGCTGTGGTTGCAGCTCAGCAAACAGGCAGGCCAGAGAGCAGCCCTGAGCCCAGGGCTCTGGTCCGTGATGGGTCTGATGCCAGCAGAGGTGGCCAGCAGCCCTCACAGGGGCACTGGCTCTGCTGTGGTGCTGGCCCAAACCCCAGCTGAGACCTTGCAATCCCTTCCCTTTAACTCTCCATCTTGTATGCTCAGGCCAGGGCCAAACCCTTCTTCAGGAGTGTCAGCCACCTCACACCAGTCCTGGCTCAACAGTGCTGAACTCCCTGACAGCTTCATCTGGAAAGACACTTTGGTGTCTGCATTCCTCCTCCTTGCCCAGCTCTAAGGTGTGTGAGCCCAAAACAAGATTGAATTTCCTTTTGTTTTTCTCGCTTGGAGGCCATTTTAAGCAAACTAATTTACTGGGAGATATCAGCTGCCCTCAGCTTGAAAATATGGGGAGGGTTTAAAAATTGTTTTTAGCAGCTCTAAGAAAGCATTTCCCAGTAGGTATGTGCCAGCAGAGACTGCCAGTTCAAATCACCTCACAAGGGCCCTCCAGAGCAGCTCTCAGACACAGGCAATTCTGATAGTGAGAACAGGCATTTCTGCTATCACTTTTGCTTTCCTCTTTAGGAAAGAATGACTACTTAGGTTTCTCTTTTTTAATGGATTTCATTGGATTGGCATTGTTTATGTGGGGGAATTCCACATACTGACTCGTCTCCTGTAGCTGTTTTTTTATACTGCTCTCTCTCCTCCTGCAAATTTCTCTATCAGTAAAAGCAGTTACTATTAGTACAAACTTTTCTCCTCATTTCTCCTGTGTTTTGCATGACAACCAGAGTCCGTCTGTGGAATCACTCTTTCCTCAGTCCATTCAGGGTATCCCATGATCTTATAAGCTGGAGTGCACCACGCTGGTTGCTTAAATACTGGCTGTGGGAAGATCTGCCTCCCTTGGTGGGGGCTGCAGAGTCCCCAGAGGGGCTCATTATGAACTGCCAAACAGACTGGTGAGTTTGTGTTTACACTGGCAGTCTCTGACATCAGGTTCACAAAGCACTGCTCTGGTTTTTTTCTTCTCCCCCACAACTTAAAGATCAGGAAAAGAATTCCCCATCCAGAACCAAGATGTGTGCAAGAGACTCCTCTAGTTCCATCCTCTTTTCCATGCACAAAGCCAGAATGCACAGATACCCCCTAAAAAGCATCTTTTATTCCCTCTGACCATTAAAATTGTGAGCAGAAACATGCTAATACACAAAAATGTACCCCTCTCCATTTGTAACAGCTCTTTTAAATAATTCCTGCCAATTTGCTAAGCCTGACCTCATGTTTCCCCGACATCACAAAGGCCGGCTCTATTCAGGCTGTCCCTTTCCAGGAGATTCCCCATTCGAGCACTTGAAATGCTTTTTGTCTCTTTGGCCACATACAGCACTAAAAAGACTAGAGTAGAGATGATGTTTACTTTTATAAGTACATCAAGGTCTACAGAGCCACTTCTTACTTCAGCAGGATTTTTAAACACAGGGAGAGGAAAGATTGAAGCTCCAAGTTTTTTTAACAAACAGAAATAGTGCCAACTTCATTTCCTCCCTTGTTGCTTTACATTTGATATATGATATATGCACTTAGAAGCAGTGTGGTTTCAAAACCAATGATCTTTCGAGTTTATTTAATTTCAGGGTTTAATATTTTTTGTCAGTTATTTTTACTAACAGAATAACTCTCAGTGAGGAGAGTTTGGGGATCTGTTGTGCCATGAAACATTCCTTTGGATGAATATCTGTCTCTATAACTTTCTTTCCACAAGTATGAAATGAGGATATAATGCATACATTTCAGTCAAGAGTTTAAAGATCATTGCCTGAGAGCATGATATAGACTATAAACATCACAAAGAGAAGGCAAAAAAAAAAATCTTACTGCAAGAGATTGTTAGACCATTTAAACAAAAGACTGCTGATAAAGCTTATGTGCACATTTGAATAAATTAGTAGTAAAGGGTCTGTTAAGTATCAGCAGAGGAAAGGATTCCTTTATTCCCAGACTTTGACATGGCAAATGTGCAAAGGTGTCTCCTTGCTTCAATAGGAAAAAGCTGGGGAGGACAGGTCATTTGAGATCCCCTGACTCCAGGTTCCTGAGTCTAACTTATCCTTGAGCCACTCAGCTGAGGGAAATATGACTGCTCATCTTTTCCAAAGTATTTTTAAATAGTTGTGCAGAAAACAGAAGTTGGAAAAATAAGTCTTAGCTGGAAAATTTGCTTGAACTGAAAATCAATGGTTACCTCCTCCAAAGAATTCAACAGTCATTACCAGGGTATTTTAGTTTTTACTGACTTTTAAGATAGGCCTTCAAAAGTCAGCTTCCCCATCAGTGTTGGACTAATTCTGGCAGAACATTTCAAATGCTATTTTACTGTAATCCCTAGATAAGAAGCCTTGCCAAGTTTAATTGGATTTTATCTTTTCTGTAGGAGCCTCCAACTTTCCACTTTCCATGACTATTTAGTTAACTATAGGAAAAACTCCTGTGCTCTCAGGTTGTTGCTTTGGTCAGTATTAGTATGAAGAGCCACCACTGAGTGTTTTGCCAGTGACAGTAAGTTGTGCTTACTGAGAAGTGGACAGGTAAATGGACAGGTAAGAAATACCCCATCCTTTGAAGAACCTCAGGTGCGTTGGTGGTGAAAGGGAAAACATCCTACGTGCCCTTCCACGTGACCTGCAGGTGGCCAGATCCTCTCTGCACACCCTGAACATTTCTGATAAAGAACTGAGTTCTGCATCTCACTTGGTGAGTCCCTCTGGATGGGGTCCCCTGGGGCTATGACAAAGTTTGGAGCCCCAAGCACTTCAACTCTGGCTCAGAGGCAGGGCAGGCACTCCAAGGGCCAGGGCCAGGCACCCTGTGTGTGGTGTGTCTGCAGCTCAGCGCGGGCAGCAGCACATGGGTTTTGTTAAGGATGTTGTTGGGGGACGTGCAGGAGGCAGATCCTGGAGAAACTGGGGTAGCCATACACCCACAGAGCAGCACAGTGGGTGTTTCACAGTGCTGGAAGCCCACATGAGCACCCAGGACATTGAGCTGCTTTGCTCTTAGTGCCACTCAGAGAAATTTATCCATCCAAACACGCTGACAGCAAGGATGCTGAATTGCTCCCCCCACCAGGACACCTTTGGCAGAATGTTTGTCTCAGATAGCCCGAGTTTGCTTCAGCAATCAGGCAGCAGCCAGAGCTTTTCTGGAGTCTGTCCACACAAAGCCAAGGCAATGGGAGGCCTGCTCTAAGGGGATTAGAGGGGATCTCAGCTTAATTAGTCTAAGGAGCTGATCTCAAAGATTATTTCTCACACAGAGCAGAAAGAGCTACCAAATGATCTTTAGGTCAGTCAATTGCCCATATTGGGTGATGTGGCATAAAACTGGTGAGGACTTTTGGTCCTGCAATCCGGTAGCAGAGGTAGCTAGGGCCACAGTGACACAGAGCTGGTCAGGGGGAAGCATAGACCATACCCCTCTTACAGGGTGGCAGAGCAGCAGCCTCTGAAATCTCAGTGGCCTGATTAGCCCAGCTTATCTGGAAACCTCCTCCGTGGTGGCTTCTCAAGGCAGAGTAAGTGTTCAGCATGATCTGGTCCTGCAGCTCCTGACTAACACGTGGAAGAGGAAGATGGCTCCTCTACCTTTCCTCTGTGATGGACAGCACCTGGAAGTAGTTCTTCAAGGAAAATGCAGGTTTAGGAGCAATTACATGATCAGTAAAAGAAGCTGCATGTCTCTAAACATACTAAGTCCCAGCTGGGGTCTGCAGGGAAGCTTTGCTAAAGCAGGGGAATGTAGCAGCTGCTGCAGTGCTAATCCAGCTTTCTTGGCACTCTCAACACCATTGCAGGAGCAAGCTGCTCCTCACCCAGCGCCCACACAGTGTGGCAGACACTGCTCATACAAACACTTCCTTACAGGGACACTTGTATGGGTAGAGAACAGGGAACTCTCTTTTTTCTAGAACTTTTTTATCATTGCTGCCATCAAGTCCCAAATGACCACCTGCTTCCACCATCTCCTTTTTATACTTGGTCAGGGAACTTTATGGATTATTTTGTTATTGCCATCTAAGCTCAGTGAGCTATAAGAATTCTTCCCCTACCCAAGTCTTCCCTTTTCCCTCCTTTTAATTTGCATTTATAGGTTTCTGGACACATAAAGGTGACAAATAGTAGCTGAAACTTGTTTTTTTTTGTTGGGGATAGCAAGATGAAGAAACCTGAATTTGGTTTGTACTGTTTTTTATCTTGTTTGCTCGGTTTTTACTGTTCAGTGTTTTTTGTATGTTGGTGTGTTTTAAAACTTTTGACAAACATGCCAAAATCTGGAACAAATGAAAAAGTTTAATAAGGAGCAGCATTGTGAACTTTTTGAAAGCGTGTTTTTCATAATTTATTGGAAAATTCTACCACTTATAAACAAGCAAACTTGGTTTATAGCTTCAGTGATACATAGGCTGTGTACATTTCTGAGTCAGAATGTCTCCTGAGAGCAGGGGAGACGCAGCTTCTGCCATGAACTATTGATTCAAGAGCGCACAGTGGTTGCTTTGTGCAAAACCTATACAAGATTAGAAAAAAAAAAAAGACAAAAAAAGCGAATAAAGGAGGAAGAATCTCTCTTGTCTTACATGAAACAAATTGTTTTCCACATAGAAAAAAGATGAACATGAGAACATGATGTTCACCCAATGGCAGAGGTTACTTGCCTGGAGTGAAGAACCATGTACCTTTATGAGCATTATATCTTCCCTGTCACTATCCTTCTTCCATACTGACAAATATAAAGATTTTTTACCAGTGTATGCTTCTGGATGAATCAAAGAGCTCTGAAACTGGGGATACCTCACATAATGGGAAGAAAGAAATGTTTATTGCTCTTCAGACTACCTCTAGCCATGAAAAATGCCAAGGAAAATGAGCATTTTGCTTTAGATCTGATGCAGAGATGAGAGTCCCCTCCCCACAGCCATCACAGAGATGTGATGATTTGTTTGCAGGTGGATGTTGTCTTGCTGGATTAAGGATATCCCCCTGATGGGTTAACTTTAAATGCAGAGATTAGGAATTATCTCAGTAAACTATGATGCATGTCATGCACAACATTCCCTGGTTGAAAAGAGGAACAAGTAGACAACAGGCTGTAAGTGCCCACCCACTCTTCATGATCTCTGACTGCTTGAATAAGTATGTTCCTAGAAATAACCACAAACAGCACCTTCATCAAGAAAGGTTGATTGAGTTTCCCTAATAAAGAGGTGCCAACTCTTATGAATACTTCTTGAATCTTCACAGTGTATTTTTCCTGAAAAATTAGGCAGAACCAGAAGAGTCTTTGGTGTTCTCCCTCCATCTTAAAACACAAAACTAAATGTTACATTAATACTGCATTTAAGTGTTGTCTTCCCCCTAAAAATTTTCAGTAGAACCACACAGGAAAAAAATAAACTTTACCTAAAAGCCAATTAGAGAATTACAAAGGCTTAGAAGGAATCCTGCCCTGTTAGAGCAGCACCTGTTACAGGCCTTGATGTTTCATGGAGAGATTGAGAAGCACCTTAATTCACAAAGCATTTAGTGTCCTCATCCATTTACTCTCTATCAATAGGATACTTATGTATCATTTATTTTGCTTTGCAGAATCTTATGTTCTTTTTGTTAATCAATTATTTGTGTTCCCATATTTAAAATCAAATAACACACAGCAAATATTATAAAGGTTAACTTACGATTGCCTTACTTGGGCAAGGATTTCTAGGCAAAATCACACTAGCACTTCTGGAAAGTTTTTCTTGTGTCCCTGCGTTGGTGACATGCCATTAGACAGGTTATGAGGTTCCTGTGCTCTGCTACTGGTGTTAATGAAATCTGCCTCTGAATCTGCTCCTAGGTGACTTCACTGCCAGCAAAGCTGGTTTCTATTCCTTAAACAAGAAACATTAAGATGTGCAGTTGGAAATCCTCCCTACTGAAGTCTCATCCTACTCTTTCCCACTCTTTCTCAGCTCTTAACCAGTGTGTACAGACAAGGCTGTGCCTTTCACCCAGCAGTTACTATATATGAAATACAAAGAGTAGAAGGTATATCCAATCCAGTTGAAGAATCTGGATGCAGACTTTAATACCTCCTTATAGTGGGCAAACCATTTTTTCAGACTTATAATAGACCCATGTACCAATATTATGGGGTTTTGGGCCATTTCCCAGTGGTTCAAACTATAATGGTGCCAGGTTTTGACAGAATGTTTTCAAGAATTTAGCACATGCAGAACAGTGCATCTTCCATTGTTTTATCCTTAGAAACAGCTGAACCATTAAAAAATAGAGAACAACCACTCCCCAAATCTGGGACAGAGAGATCATCCTGAAAAAATTGGAGCTCTACAAGTTAGTTTGGAAAGCAGAAAAAAAAAGAAAAAAGAAAAAAAAGATTACCTAGTTTCATACTAGAAAGTGCCAGGCAACCTCTATTCAGTTTGATTATTCCATCTGCAAGAACAAAGGGTGAATAGCAAAAAGAAGCCTATGTAATCACCAAAAAAGCTGTGATCTAGAGTATATTCTTCACTGTAGGATTAAAGCATGTTTTGTCTTCCTAAACTGTGTTGTACAACTAGAAAGCTAAGGTGCCATGTCTCAAGTATTTGGGGATGACGTTTGAAGTTAATGTCTCTTGGTTATTAAACTGTACAAAGATCCTAGAGCAAGAAAAAATTCAGAATCTTTCCATACATCCCAAGAAGCAGCTTTATATTTATTTCAATGAAATGTCTTGTAGAATGTTACACTTCAGATTCTGTTCTCTGATCTACCTAATAAGCACTTTTGTACAAGAATACTCTTAATCTTAATACTCTTATTTGTACTATTCAATATAACACTCAGTTTACCTACATATTTTTCTTCAGCAGTCTTTCAGTTTATAAATTCACCTCCTTAACCTAGATCCACCCCCATTCTCCTCCACTTCTGCCAGCTAGCCACCTCACATTGCCGTTCTTCAGTGAGACTCCTACGTGACTGTCTGGCCTTGCAAACACTCCTAAGAAGAGCAGCCAGGTCTGTTATCCAGCTGTCTACGACCGTGGTCACTGCACTGCGAAGAACTTGAAATAAATTCTCAGTGCCCCACAGACCATTTCAGATTCCAGTCAGACCACAATGTGTGTGCTTGAAAGTCCACTGAAAAGCTGTTCTAGCAGAGTGGAATGAAGATGTGCCGTTAGCAGTTCCAGTATCGCACAGTGCCTGGCTCACATCAACATGGCTTTTTCTTCCACCCACTTGCAATCCAGCCTGTAAATGCAACCCACAGCCTGGAGAAGAGAACACTCTGGAGAGCCTTCTGGCAGTCTTCCAGTACCTAAAAGGGGCTTGCAAGAGAGCTGGACCTTTGACAAGAGCCTGTAGTGACAGGACAAGGGGGAATGGCTTCAAACTGAAAGCAAGCAGGTTTAGATTTTAAGGAAGAAATTTGTTCACTCTGAGTGTGGTGAGGCCCTGGAACGAGCTGCACAGAGAAGCTTTGAGCGCCCCATCCCTGGAAGCGTTCAAGGCCAGGCTTTGAGCAATCTGGTCCAGTGGAAGGCATCCCTGCCCATGGCATAGGGATTGGAACTAGATGAACTTTAAACATCCCTTTCTATCTGAATCATTCTATGAGCCTATGAGTCTTAACTCAGTACTTTTTACTTCCAACATAAGAAAAACATGCTGTGTTGATCATCAGACAAATGAAGACTCCTAAACAACTGGAGTCAAAATCCAGATGTATTAACTGATCTCCCTGTAAAGAAAAGAAATCTGCAGTTCCAAATGTCTGACTGCAATTTGCAAAAAAACACAAGAAAAGTTCTTTCTGCAGGTTTTATGGTAAAACAGGAATTACGTTTAAGACAACTGAGTAGGATACTAGTGCACTAGAGTGCATTCAGTCATTAGAAGCTGGAAATTTCCTTCTTAAATGAGAACGACCAAGATGGTGACTGTCAAAGGAAGAGATGACTACACTGCTATGGGCCAGACAGAGCAATAAACACAATTTCCAGCAATTTCAGAATCATTCCTGTGCTCAGAAAAGTAGATGTTGTTTGATAGAGAATAAAGCACAAGGTAAACAGCAAGGACACAATACTTCTGGAGGTAACTTGGAATAGGAGATGTAGTCCAATGATTCCCTGGTCAAGCAACAAAAATATTGACCAAAGGCTGGTGGTCCAGTTAGACTGATACCTGTGGAAGACTGATAACAAGATATTATAGCCAACCAAAGTATTTTACAGAGTAAAAAACTTCCTGCAGTAGCTAGAAAGAAAAAAAAGGATGGGGGAAGGGTGCGCAGAGACAAAGAGAAAGCATTTGCTAGGAGTGAAAAATTTAAAGTTTTCTAGCAGTTCAGTTATTTGAAAAGAGCACGTCACACACTGGCATTTTTTTAACTGTTCAGAACAGCCCAATGAATTCCTGTTGTCTCTCTATAGGTATCTTCTTGGGCAAAACAAAAGGATATTACTAAGCTAATGGGACTGGAAGAATCCATCAGCAAAAGCTCCCTTGGAACTGATTTATAGAATGAATGGGCAAATCAAAAACATGCAATTAGCAGCATGTGTCAGCCTTCTATATGATCCATAGAACTAAAAGCTTTTAAGATGTGCCAGCCTTAGGCTTCTTGCTCCTTAAAGCATGCATGACATGAAAACAAGAGACTACCAAGCAGCCATCATTACTGAAAATAGGGTATTTTAGTGATACTGGCATGATGAAAATGTAACTGCTGATCAGTGTCAATTAGCTAGAATAATCCTGTTAGCATTAGCTCAACTGTTCATTTATAAATTTCTGCAACACTAATTGTATTTGAAATTCTTTTAACACTAACTCCTTTTGTGTGGTGCTGAAAGCCTTCAAAACACTCATCAATTGAACAGCTGATATAACAAACAATCCTTCTTAACCCTTTGTAGTCTCAGTGCTAAAAAAATAGTTCTGCATATTAACTACATCAAATATTAAACAAATTTTTATTTAGTAATTTTATTTTTTAATTATGGAACATTTTATTATATATTTACTATATATATTGTAAATAATATATATTGTAATAATAATAATATACTGCTGTTCCCTTGCCATAGCGAGAGCTGTATCTTATCAAATTCTGAGCATTACTGATTGTTGTCAGTGTGTAGCCCACTAAGAAAAGTGAACAGAAAACCTCCCTCCATTGCTATTGTTCTTTATCAAGCTCATAACTTAGATCACAACATCCATCTATCCAAAATAAATTATATTTGATTTTTACTTATTGTTATTTAATTTGTACCAGAAGAGCATTTTGGCAGAAAATACTTAGCTGACCTGAATATAGCTGACAGTGTTGTTTCAAATTACTGGGCACCCTCATCAGCTCTGGATGAAGTTTTTGATCATATCAAAAGGGACAATACAGAAAATGCAAGGAAGATTTCATTAAATAAATTTATTTGTTAAAATAATTTAACTCCAAATACAACTGCTGAGTTTGCATTGAGTTCTATGTACAATTCTTGTTTTGTTTGAAACATCAAGGTTTAAACAACTGACATTGTTACAAAACAAACTGTTGCCCCATTTTAAGTTGCCAGTTGTATTAGAGCTCAACAATTAACCGTGAAATACATTAATTCATCCCTAGGAAACTCCAAATCAACAGCATTAAGTCTGACTCCAGAACCCACTTCAGTCTTTCTTCAAACCCTGATCAAGAATTAACAGATGCACAACAATGCAGATAAAAGCCTCCTGCAGTTGTCAAACATTTGCTTTTGTTGCGGAGTTTCACAATTAAAGCCTAACCAGTGCTTGATGGCACACTGGTAAAACAAAATAAAATTAAAAACAAACATGCACAAAACCCCCCAACCAAATGGCTGACATCTTTAGGTAACATTCTATACAGGAAAGCAAATACCAGTAGTTTTCCCACAGAAAAGTAATGGCAACTGTAGCACTGGGGTTAGGGAGAGGCTAGAATCAGAACAGAAAATGTCACCAAATTCATTTCTTTGATGGTCTGAAGGGGTGGGCAGGGGGACGGGCACAACAGAAAAAACCCAAACAAAATCCAGTCCAAGTTATATTTAATTCTCTTGATCTAATTCTGGTTTGTTTCCTTTGAATCGTTTTTGTGTGTATTTTTAAGGGAAAGAGGAAACAGTTGCTCTCACTATCATAGCTTTAAAGAATAAAAGTTGCAACTTTAAAAAAAAAAACCCAAAAAAACCAACAAAATTGGAGAAATGTTTGCTGTCTTTGTAGAAAAGTACAAAGCTCTACAAGAACAGCCAAAAGAAAAGTGGGTCTTTGGAACAAATCATAATATTTTAAGGCATGTTATAAGAAACTTTCAAATACTATAATTGGTAATCCTATCAGGGTACAAATGAAACAGTGACCCAAGACCAGTGATTCCTGCAGGGCGGCCACGCAGCCGCTGTGTGGCTCACCTACCTCCCTTTCTGCTACCCCTATAATTTGAAAAATCTGTCGAGTGCAACTGTCATTGATTCAAGCTCCACTATCTTCACATTAGTGGAAATACAAATAGTGCATAACTACTTCCTCAGAGCTATACAATGAAAAACAACACTTACACTTTGCCCCCCCAGCCAAGTTGCATGGTAGCTTACATATGGCCTATGCTTTTGAAAATGTAAGAGTGTAATGAAGAAACAAAATCGGGAGATATTTTCTTTAATATCTTCTGCTAAAAATTTACTGTATAATTTTTCCTATATTTAAAGCCCATCTGCTTTATATTATGAATTTCACGTTAGGTTGTTCATACTCCATGCCATTTTCTTGGTTGATGAACAATCTGTGAGGTAAGATTTTTAACGTCTCTGTAAATAACCTCACATAACATGTGCTTCCAACTCAGTTTGAAATTTGGCTTTGGTTTGTTTTCTGGATTTGTTTTTTGTGGTTTTTCTTTTCTGAGTGCTTATGCAGTGGATCTCACACTGACAAGCTGCTTCACGGATGGATTGTGCTGCTTGATTAACTGCTTCCCAATCTAGATATTTGAAACCTTGAAATATCATTAATCCAACATCTCACATCTTGTTTAAGCATGGCAGCTGACACAATGGGCAGGCAGGGGGTGGTAAGAGAACATTCATACCATCTAGTTTAGGCATGTGAGCTGTGTGACCTGGGGGACTAAAGTTTGCTATACAGTCAATGGAAAGAGGTAGGTGCCTCTAGGAGGGCGATTCAGAGCACCCAAAATGGGCATTCAGATGCCAGAAATAAACGGTGTGCCTATCTCCCTAAGAGAACAAAGTACAGTAACAAAAGCTCTGCAAAGTAGATGGGAAATGGGCTACATTTACGTTCTAGTAAGGCTTAATGTTCCGTGACATCTAATGCCCTTTGTCACACTGGTTGTGGAAAGGTCTTGAAAGATTAAGGGCAGAGTTGGCCAGTTCTCTTCTGTGAATATGACTTTATTTAGTTATCATCCAGTGAACTATAATTCAAAATGTTAAGGACATTTATGTATGGAAGTTGGCAAAGTGTTTTATACTCCAGTGTCTTTTGTGGCAGATGAGAGCGCTTTTAGGAAGTTCTGCAGATGGAGGCAAAACTCTCGAACCTAACTCCAATTACAGCATTTCTAAGGGCCATATACACACACACATACACACTCAACACACACACACACAGCCCAGCACCCCTATTTTCACTCATTTAAACACAAGGAACTACACTGTTACTGCACAAGATTTAAAAACTAATAAACGCATGGTGTTATTTAGACCACAGGCTCAGTGACTGTATTTTTTATGGCCAATTTTACCTATAAAAGATCCAGCTCAAGACAATCTCTCCAGCATTTAAAATCTAAACATTGCGATTGAAAACTTTTCTATACTTTGATTGTAAGACTTTGAAATAGGTATTTCTGTGCCATTAGTCATGCAAATGATAAATACTTCACTGCTATGAAACTAGCAAGTCAGAGCTCGAGCATCCTTTCCAAATAAAATATTTGCTCCCACCATTAAACACTCCAATAATTGGGGCAACCTTTGAATAGTGTGTCAGGCAATTAAAGAGCCATTTCCACACTCACCTAAGGAATTACAACCGTAACTATTTCACCTCTGAACCAAATGATTTCCCATGGTTATTCAATCTAAGTTTTCAACATTAAAGCTATCAAATAGCAAACGGGATTTTCAAAGGTTAGTTTGGGATCACACCAGAGAATGTAGCCCTTAAAGGCAAGAAAAACTGTTGTCTTTAACAAACTTAAAAATGCAGGATGTTCATACTGTCCCACGAGGTTTCTGCAGAAGGGAACATATGGATGAAACATGGCTTAATTTTCCTTACAAGATGGTACTAGTTAATCTATTAAAGTGTTCCTTGTTAGTAAGGCTCAGCAAATTTTTTTTTCATCACAGTTGCTTCCTCCTGGTTCAGTAAAGTGAAAATAAAGATGCTTCCTGCTTTGTAAACAGAGGGTTTGTTTGGCTTTTTGTAGACCAAAACCTGAAGCGATCCTCCATTTTTGAGCAGCAAAATGAAAGATTTAAAACATTCCAATGCCAGACTGTTTCTTCACCCGTCACTTGTTTCCAGATCTTGCCTTTCATTTCACACACTGATTCAATGTTTTCTATTTCAAGATGTGGGATAAAGTGTAGAAATAATAGCATTGATTTTGAAAAGAATCCAAACTATATGGATCTCTGGTAGCCTTTTCCTCCAACACTGTCAGAAGTTCTGGTGAAATCATCATAACTGACTGAGCAAACTCAGCCACATGTGATAGTGCCCATTCTGAAGCGTGGTAATCAGACACCAAAAGACTTGGCTCTCCTTTTCATGCTTATGCTTGTCATGAAAGGTCTTCAGAGATATCCTCTCCACTGCTTTCATCTGTTTCCAAAAGGATTCTGTCCTCTTCGGAAATAGTTGCTGTTGTTGCTGTCTGACACGACAACAAACGTATGTACGTTCAACTGAAACGACCCTGTAGATCAACTGACTGTGCCATAAAATTGCAGGTGCTCAAAGGGAAAAAACGGGTGAGATGTGGTCATTTAACCCAATTATATTCAGAGTCAGTGATTGACTTTCAATGCTCAGCTCTGAGTTAATGTTGCTACTTCACTACAGATGTATTTCAAGTGACCCACAAACCAGGAAGTGAAGTAGACAGTTTTACCACCTTACAAAATTTCTGCAAATTAAGTCCAGGTTAGGTAATTTTTAATGCTATTGTATATTACATGCAGAACAGCATGGATCATCTTTGTCTGGCTGTGCTGCATAGTTCATTTGTCTAACAATTTCCGCAAAGAGCTCATCCACCATTGTTTTACTTTTAGCAGAGGTCTCCATAAAGGGGCAGCCCCATTCTTCAGCTAAGGCTCTGCCTTCACTCAATGATACTTCTCTCTCACTTTCCAGGTCCACTTTATTACCAACCAGAATTACTGGCACCTTCTCATACCTACAGTTTAAAAACAAAAACAACAACAATAATTATATTTTAAAAAATGGCAGCATTCTTAAAGTTAAAAAAAAAAAATCTATTTGCAAACAGTGCAGACCCAACAGGAAAGAGACATTTGGATGATCTTAAAATTTTACATTTGAAAAAATTTTCACATTCTAGCAATTCGTTGCACATTTTGTTCCCCCCAGAACTTTAAGAGCTCTACAAAAATCTTCCTCCTCTGAATTTTCCTTCTCTCCAGGAAATATGCCAGGAATACTTTCACACTACAAAAATGAGGAATATAATACTATTTTTTCTGTTTGCAATTTCCATGCGTAAGAACAGGATGGACACTAAACCCTCCCTTCAACATTACATCCTCCTTCTCTCTGAACAGGTATTTTGTATCTCCTGCTTGGCTAACGATGCAACACTCTCCCTTTCAAGAGAGTCCTTTTGGTCAATATACACAGAACTCTCTGAATAGCAATAAATGAGATAAAACCAAAGGGCCAGTAAATCAATTCCAAATTTCAGGAAATGTAGTCCACTTGAAGTACTGAATACACACAGAAGTACTGTTACATAAAAACACATATTAGATAATATAGAACGTATATCTCTCCCTTGCAGATTCACATCATTATGCCAAAAATTATGTGAAATTATGTAAAATGATGTAAAAAAAAAAATCACAATTAAGTCCCAGGCAATACTATCACAGTTCTGCTTCATAATCAACTTAGACAGCACAACAAAGCTATGAAGGAATTTGTTACTTTGCACCTCCTTGTGAAGGGATCCTTGCCAAATTTTTTACAAAACTGAAATGCCTGCTGTTTTATTTTTTTCCATCTTCACATTCATAAACCTTTCTTCAGACATGAAACTAAGTGTTCCATCAGGTTTTAAATTTACATATTTGCCATAGAAAAGAAAAGAGAGAAGAAAACATTGGGCCTATTTCCAAAATACTCTTACACAGGTTTTCTCACAAAAGCAACTAGGACTGAGAGAAAAACCAATTATGACTTTTTAGTGCTCAAACCAGACCTAAGAGAAGCAAGACGGTACCTTCTTAACTTAAATCTGATTTTCTCCTTCATATTATCTTAGTACTATTGTTTTGAGTCAAATCACTGGAGTAAGACTGAACTGCGGACAGACAAAAGATGCAGCTGACACCTGAAGCAGCTGAAGATGACACCCTCCTTTAAGCCACCTATTACACTTTCTTCATCCCTCCCACCCGTCCCCCTTGCCTGCCAGGCAAGGCAGCAGAGCAGTGCTGGTGCATCTGCCTCATCTGGTTGAAGGAAACAACTTGTTTCCCTGCCTGTCACCACTCTTCACTGTAACAGGTAACCTGTGTGTTCCTGCTGCCTCTGCTGCAGGGACAGTGGGCTCCCCCAGAGTCTGAAAGGATAAAAGGCCAATAATTTCTCAAACACACCAGCAACTCTTACATCACCAGACTAGTGTCAAACATTTGTCCAACTATGTCATGAGATACTGTTATGCCTCTATGCTTACTAAGGGAATGTCATTTAATCCATAGTCCAGGGCTGTTATCAATAATTGCAGAGCATTCCCCTCACTTTTACCATTTATCCTGCCTTCCTTTACCATCTGAAGAGACACAAGCCATTTCTTACTCTGTGGATATGCAGTGTTTAGCACAATGATATCTTTGGAACTCTTGCAAGAGCTAAGATGCCATTAATTAAGCACCAAAATACATACAAGCATCTTGAAATCTGTCCTCCTGCGTTTAAACACAAGATAGCATAGCCTTTAATTACATAAGACGGATGGTATTCAACAGATAAAAAGAAATATTGAATTGCTGTCTTATCTTTATTGTTCAGATGTGTGTGTCCTATTGTATTTGCTACAGAGCATTAAAAAAATCCTTCAGTGGAAATGGAATCAGGTACCCCTTCACTGCATTTCTTGATTTCTGAGGGCCCTAAACTTCTTCTCACTCTCCACTGGCTTGCCCTCTGGTAAATCTGAGAAATTCAAAGCAGGTGCTTGAGAAGTGTCCAGTGAAAAAATAGATGAGCCAGTATTAAAACACAAGATCACCTCTCTGAGTTTTGTGAGATCGCTCCAATTTGTTGAGAAATATATAAGGAAACACATACACACTTGTTGCAGACTTATAGTCAGTTCCACTGAAAAATTTAAGTACTTAAAAGGTTTAGGAACCCTAGAAAAGCTGTGCAACTAAGTATCTGAGAGTCTGTATGCTATGAGTACTCAGCACCTGGGAAACGGAGCAGTGGAAACCCTGATGTTTCGTACTGAAGAACAGAAAGAACTGATGAGCTGACAGAAAAGATGTGAAAAGCCTAATTTAATTTATTTGCACAGGACCATCTAGGAACTACTAGGTGGAACAGATAGAAGCAATTTTCTGTATTGCTTTTCCTGTTGCATTTACCCGATTCACTACCTACCATCACCACCTAAAATGAGATCCTACAGTCAATAGCCTTATTCACCTTATAAATCACGTTCACCCAATAACCAATAACTTTAAAATACTGAAATGTGTAAGAAAGTGTTTCTGCAAAGCTCTCATTATGTCTTCTTTTCAAAAATAAAGTTGCTCTTGCAGAATACATCCCTGTACTACCTAGATTTTGAGTAGTTAACTTTACAGAAAAAATACATTTTTTATATATACATATTCTGTGTGACATATATTTTAGATTTTTATATATACTTATGCCTATCTATAATAAATACACATATTTTATCTTTCTACATAGAAAAATCAGTGTCTACTACCTAGAACACAGCAAATAATGGAAAAACAGTCCATGGATACTGAGCAGAAGACTGGTTCTGGTATGAGCTGGACTTAAGAGCTTCAGCTCAGTATGAGTCCTCCCAGACCCAAGCTGAGAAGAGGGAGTCAGACCAGAATTCTGTGTGTCATATTTCCCAAGTACCAAGAGGATGATGAACTGTGTGTCTTCATTCAGAGTCCTAAGGGTCTTCACAATTTCCAGTTTTTGAGTTATGGTAATATTTTGTGGAAAATCTAGCTCTTGACTAAATCAAACTCTACAAGCTCTGAAGGTCAAGCTAGCTCTGCACCCTTTACCTCTCAACACTGCCAGAATTTCCTGCCTCACTTAGTATCCCAGGCAATTTTTTTTCTGATGAGTATGGGGGAGATCCCTGGCTCAACACCCTCCTTACTACAGCTGCTGATCTTCTGCCTCCATCTGGAGATTCCACTTGATACTCAGAGCTTTGACCAGCCAGATGTTGGACACCAACCACTCAGCTGGTAAGAAGGAGCACAGGCCCACCAGGGGAAGGGCAGTTTCTCAGACGTGGGGGAATTAATACTTTTAACAGAGCAAAAGAGGCTAAAACTCCATCACCTATACTAAAGTCCTGAATCCAGGCTGCTGCTCTCATCACAGGATCACAGGTGAGAGAGCAGCTCAGCCCATAGTGGGAGCGGGGCAGAAGTTTTGCCTTTTGCTGCAGCCCATCTGCCCATGCATGTCCACTTGGAAAAGTGGCACAGTTCTGCTCATTTCTGGAGCAGGAAAACCAAATTTTCTCAGTATGGCTGAAAAGCTTTGAGCAGCACTGATCATTCCTAATGAGAAGCATGAGGGCCACCTGAAAATAAGAACTGCTACCACTTTTGTCAGTATCAAAGCAGCACAGTATGTATTCTAGGGCAAATATAGCAGAGCCTGTAAGAAACACTCTCAAATGTAGCAGGGGAAGGCTTGACTTTTTAAGACCTCTTCAGGAACAAATTTTTGCAAGACCAATTACACGTGTTTGCAGAACATGATTAAAGAACAAGGCACTTCACCCTGTTTAAATGATCTCACTATCTTTAGCTCCAGTATGACAGGTACTGAGCAGAGGCAACTCTTGAAGAGATAACAGGACTGCAGTCATTTATAGCCTGTGAAAGAAACTGGTGCAGAGTCAAATGCCATCATATCTAGGGTTTCCACTACTTGCATAGTGCAGTCATTGCCACATAAAAGATAATCAGAATGTATTTCCCAGTTCTAGATAAATTCAGTGCTAAAAACCACCCTGTAACCCATCTTTAATGAACACCTGGGACCAATAGCCCACAGTAAATCCTCATTTTTTCTGAGGATGGACACCACAGTCACTTGAAATCAATAAATACACAAACTTCAAATGTTTTATGTGGCCCAGTTATGCACCACTGACCACACAGCCTTATAGTCACACAACAATAAATATTTCTGTATTTTATCTTGCCTCACACGGCACACACATCATGAACATTTCTGTGGATTTAGATTACTATGCACACTTTGAGTAACAGCTTAAAACACATAGAAAGCTTCAAGGTGAATGGTATGAAAATGATCTTCAGAGACTTTTTCCTCACAGCTTTCCCACCTACAATCATACCTAGAAAACATGGGCAGTACCTGACTTCTTTTACAAGGTACTTCTCAGATTTCTGGTTAGAACTGTCATCAGATAAAGATAAAAACAAAGATGATGTGCAGTGAAAATATAGTAAAAATGAAGATTGAAACAGCAAGAATTAAAAAAAACCCCTCAAACATACACCAAGACTAATAAACTCATCTATTCCCTTAAACAGTGGTAGAGATTGCCCAGTACCCCTACACTCTGTGTGTGTGTCTGAGTTGTACTAGTCAGTAGAGAAAAAAACACAAACAGGTTCCTGTTTTCTAATTTCACATTCTGGAAGTGGTATCTCTTTTCTAGAATTTTTTCATGAGCTTCATATCAGGCTCAAATATTTTCAATCAAATCATTCTGTGTAATAAAAACAAACCAAGATAATACCATGTATTCTTAAAGACTATTTTTTCTAACAAGTTTAAGTGCTGTTGAAGTTTCTGGAAAGATGCATGATTACAACTTTATATGATAAAAACTGGGACCACTGAAATACAAAAGGTATCTATATGGGATAACTATTACTAATAATCAGTAGGAGTCTCCAGTAGTAAATCACCTTTATTACTTTCTACACACAGGACATCTTTCTCTTTTTTTTTTTTTTTTTAAATGCATTTCTGGCACTTTTGATAGTATTTCAAAAAGGAAAATAATTTAAGGGATAAAGATATTAGTGTTGAAAATGATGGAAATAATATAAAAAAAAGTCAGTCAAAAGTAATTATTCTTCATTTTAGCCTTACAAAAAATTTTGTGATATGAATCCTGCCAAAATACACAACAAAAGAATTATGGGTAATACGAAATAAAGTATCAGACATGACAGTTAAATCTATTAGGTTATTTACAAATTCACACTAAATATAACTAAATATCCTTTTGTAATGTAACTTGCAAACTTTGCCTGCAGTAAAATCTGTCATAACTTGAACAAGCAGTTTCCTCATTTAGGTGAAGAACATATTCCAGCTGTAACCATCAAGAATTTTTCTAATCCCTTTCATGTAATTACTTGGATATTTAATGCAGAATCCTCAATAGTTAAAATTCACATCGGCTGTGGAGGATAAGAAGAGGCCCAGAGTGTTCCCCAGCCTGATTCTGAGCCTCTCAAACACCAGGATGAGAGGAAGCAATACCACAGAATTTTCAAGGAGAAAACCATCTTAACCCTTTGTTGAAGCTACCAATTCTTGAACCACAGAAGCAGGAAATATATATATGTATGTGTGTATATATATATATATATACACACACACACACACTTCTGAAGCTATTACTACCTTAAGACACTCAAACAAAGGAGACATCTCACTTTTTCCAAACCCTTATTCTTTGCATTTTGGTAGCTTTAAACACTGTAGCCATTAGGGGGTCATTGTGCAGAATTATGTTTCCACGGACTCCTGCAGATAGACATCAATGAAGATGTGTAAATACCTGTATACATGTATAAATATGTCAGAGAGAAATAGATACTCAAATCTAAACAAAGATCTAAACAACTTCTGCAAAGTTTGAGCACTTTTCCCTCTAATGGAACTTATTACAGCTTCTCAGGCAAAACCATACAGAACAGCTGCAAAACTCCCACAATTCTGCTGCAAACAAGTCAGTCTGGTTTACTAATTAATTGCATTTAATATTCAGTTTTGTAAGCTATATTGTGTAATGATTTAATTTCTTGAGCAACAACTCCCAACTAAAAAAAAATAGTCTTAAAATAATTTTTATAAATGAGTAGATGTTATTGGAAGTCCCACTGCAATTAGGTGGCTGAGTCATGAATCAGTTTGCTATAAAGAACAGTGTAAGGCCTAATTGCAGGACTGGGATCTAACATTTTATTCTAGGCTTTGACATGAACTCCTTACATAGCCTTTGGGAAAACAAACTCTGCAGATGGATAGATGGAGGTATATAAAGTCATGATAATTGTACTTACTCATAGGACAGCAAATTAAATAATAATTGCCAAACAACTTGGGAGGATAATATTACAATAATAAATAACACTACATCATATCGAGGAGGCTCCAGAAACTTTGTTCTTGTACATGAAACTTTCTGGAAATAACTCCCTCAAACAAAATACTTTAAAGCCAATTCAGCTCTGTGGGTGTTAGAGCTGGCTTCACTTGCCAGTTTGGCTCACCATTGGTGCTGTGCTTGTAAGAAATTAGAAGAAATAGTTCCTTTTCAAGCAAAAGCCCAAGAAACAACAACCAACCACAGTATACAGAAGCACTATAAATATCTGCTTCCCAACTCTCACAATAAGCACTTTTCAACCAGAGTACTTGCACACACTATTCCTAGGCAGTTTACAGCTGAGACCTTTCAAGGGACAAGAACCATGGATTGTACAACCCAACACACAAAGGCTGCACAGTAAATCTACACTGCCTTGCTGCAATAGGGGTAACAGCATGATGCACATCATCTCTGTCTGAAGGACACCAAAGATCTTCACAGGTCATTTCCATTCACTTCAGAGAAAAATTCTTATCTACAGAGGATTTTCTGCATCTAAGATTTCATAGGAGAACTGGAGTAACAAACTCCTTCCATGTTTTCAGCCTGCTTCTGCAAGTCACTACAGACTGAGTCTACCTTCAGCTCTCCCTCCAGCTTTTTAAGGTAAAATGTCAAGAACATCTGAAAATTCAAAGCTCTATCAACACGTCTTAAGGGTTCGCTAGTCACTAAAGTAAGTCCTAAAAAAAAAAAGTCCCTGATCATTAAGATGTTAGGGAGACATTTTCTCATTAAGCTTGCAGAACTCCATAAATGTTTAAACTACATCCCATGGCACTGTCTGCTCCCCTTGAAGTAAGGCTCTGGCATAGGTGAAGGAAAACCGCTTTCTGAGTGCTGGGGATGACAAGGAGCCAATGACACAAGTAGCTTCAGATGCTCAAAAGCCTTCACAAACAAGAGGTTATTTTTCACCTTAAAATGGAAACTTCTCCCTAAGTATCCATCATTAAAATTCACGGCTAACACTGAAGTCTATTATCAAGACTGAAAAGACTCTAAGGAATATATAAAATCTACCTTCTTAGCAGCAGGTTTGCTGGGAGCATATCCAAACAAGATTTTAATCCTTGAGTTCCCTCTCGATGCCAATCAAAATCTTCATCTTACACAACCAAGCATCAACATCATCTTGTTGAAATCCTGAAATGCTTGGCACATTTAGCAACTCAGAAATACTGGAATTTTCAAACGGGAATTTTCTGTTCGTTGGTTTAGCTTAAGAAGCAATAACCACAAGTAAATACAAGGCAAATGTTTTACCTGACTTTTCCCATTGTTTAATATCTAAAAGCAACAAGAAATCAGAATGTCCCATAAATATGAGATTCTTACAGCTGCACCAATTTCACCTAGCTCATCTCTCTACTCAGGCTCATACTGAAAGAAGTCTACTTGTCAAGAAAATTACTAACAGATTATGAGGCATGTTATAGTTGCTTAAATACAAAAAAAAACTCTTGCTCAAAAAGTTTCCAGACATTAAAGCTGAGCACCTAATTTTTTTTTAGATTACTGCTACTAAATGTAGGAACAGCTCAACATCCTGAAAATTAGGCCTCACATTTCAATATTTAAGCTTTGCATCCATAATTGAAAATTATTCTTAATAACCACATTAGTTTTCTTACCTTGAATATTTTAAAGCCATATCCATGCTAATATACTGTTTATTCCAATGCAATGAGCATGACTGGATATGTCAAGGCTTTCAGTACCTACCAAATGTGCAACATATAGAAGATTCTAAAAATAGTGCCTACAACCTTTTTTTTATATTCCGAAGTCTCAAAAAAAGACATTTCTTTTAAATGACCACTGTTTTCAGACATAACCACTTATAATTAAATTTTATTACCCGATGTCTTAGAGTGAAAACATTAAGCATCAAGCAAGAGGAATGCTGACATGAGATATAAGATGTGGGTTCAGTTTCACACCCTGTTACAGACCTTCTTGCAATTTGTAGCAAGTCCCTTGAACTCTGTACCTCTGCTCTCCATCTGAAGAAGAGCTTATGGCACATAAACACTTCTGAGGTCTTCCATCCTTAGTGATGGAGGCAATCTGAACATCTTGAAGGATGAAGTAGCAGTTTTGCTTGCTTTTCAAGTGAAAAAGCACCCTGCATCCCAGCTATTCTCAGCAGTAAACTATGTAACACCACAAAATTTTGGGATTTCTTTACAAGTATTTAGAATATTAGGGCAGATTCCTGTCAGCAGAAAGAATAAAGCTGGTGGATTAGGTGTGCCTTGAAGCAAGAACACCAGCTTTGGGGACAAAGTCAAGGTTGTTACCTCACTCCAACACCACCAGCTTGAGTAGAAACTGCAAAGGCTCACAATACCTTAAAACTTATGCTGACATTGAGGGATTTCTCTTCTTCCTTGCTCCTCTGTAAAAAACTCTACAAGGTCAAAAAACCTGCCTATTCTGGGGATGCGGGACCGAATAGATCCCTTTACATAAACAATGAAAAATGCAGATATTTATTAAAAGCAATGAGAGCCTCTTGCACATCACACAATCTATGGATTCCAGTTGTTTTATAGTTTAAAGTTATTACATTGCTCTGTTCAAACAACAGTGACCCTAAAATGCATTACTATTTATCTATCAATACATGCTTTATCACAAGAAATTCCTCTCCAAGCATATCTTGATGCGCAAATGTTTAGATAAACAACTGGAATATTTTAAAATATACTGTAAACTTCCTGTACAAGCAAGCACTGACAAAGGTAAGGGAGGAAAAAGAGACCAAAGAGATTTGTACCTATTCATATATATCAAAGTTTATGCCTGTAGCTTGGCTAAAAAAAAACCAAACAAAACCAGCCTTGCAATAAAATACTGTTAACAATCCTTTTGGAAAAGCTGAAACAGCATCCAGACTTTGTATAAAGCAGAGTCTATAAAGAAATTTATGACTACTATGGTAGGTCTAGTTTCTCACAGAGTGTATCAATGCTGCTATCTAAAGCTCTAGTTTTTCCTTCTGCCTGCAACTTTTCCCCTCACCATTCCCCAGTCCATAATTAGGATTAAGCATGTGCCAGTTTCTTCCATAACTACAGCAGTGACAGTGTGTCTTTCCCACCAACAATTTTCCCAGAACTTAATCATTATTTAGATTTCTAATTTGTTCCAGATGTTGATCTGGGGAGAAAGGAACCTTGGGAAGTCTCCAGTCCAACCCCCTGCTCAGAGCAAGGTTAGCCAGGAAATCTCAACCAGCTTCCTCAGGGCCAAACTCAGTTCAGTCCTGAAAACTTCCAAGGACAAGCCTTCCACGATCTCTTTGGGAATTTGTCCTAATGTTTAATTTAGTTTAACTGCACTGCAGAATTCAAAACTCACTGGCAGGTAATGGAGGAAGATGAGACAAGCAGATAACTGAGTTGCATAATGCTTGTTTACATAGAAAATAGGCTGAGAAACAAATGACAAAGTCACATAAATATTTATAGCTATTCATTTATGTAGAGGAAGTGATAATCATACTTACAGGCCTCAAGATAGACATATATCTCAGAATTTTGAAAGCAAAATTAACTAACCAGATTTTGCAGAATTAACTAAAGCTCAAGCATAAGTTAATGACAACTTCAAATTCTTTATCCTTGTTTACTTAAACTATAAAAAGTGAAATTTTTCAGTGGATACATAAAGTAAGAATAGCAAAAAACAGTGAAATGCATATGCATTTTAAAAGGGCCAGAAGACTACAGTCCTCTAAAATATTAGTTCACTCTTCAAAGCCAACACACTCTTATGTTACTTTACCAATTTATAATCACTAATAAAAATTCCACTGCAAAACTTGCTTAAACTATTCTAATAGGATTTTCTCTATCTCATTAAAATTACACTTTTACAGTCTTCAAGAATAGGCCTAACAATTAATTCAAAACCTTCTTAGTAGCATCACCCGCTTCCAAAGGATTAGAGTTCAGGAACGACCATGTTGTCCTGTCCAGTCAGCACCACAGCGGAAGAAACAATTTCTCTTCCATCTTGAGGTAAGGACCTTCTACTCCAAAAAGTCTGTGCTCCTGACTTTTGGCACTACCCAGGTTTGGGCCCTGAAATGCAAGCCTAAGTCACAAAATTCACCTCTGATAACTTGACTGCCACAATCTAGTCTGCAGAATTGAGCATTACATACTGATACAAACTGCAGTTCCACAAAGGCTTTTATTAATTTGCTTTTTAAAGAATTTGACTGCTCACAATGAACCTAGCTGCAGGTCACTAAAACTTAAGAAAAACAAAAAACCAGGGCTAATTGAAAAACAACCCAGCCTGAACTTCTGCTTTCTCATCAGTCCCCATGCAGAACCTAAGGCAGGTAGATACCAGAGTTTTTATGGTAGTGCATAGCCTGAAAACAATTTGTGTGTCTAGCTCAAAGCAGAGACTTTCGTTGCCCTAGAAACTAAAGAAGAATACAGCTTAATGTCCTTCAAGCTAATAAAAACATCCTACAATGCACATAGAAAAAGCTTTGCAAAAAATGCTCTGTTGAGACAGATCTTCCTCACAATGGTACAATTAGAGTACAACTCTGGATGTTCTTCAGAAGATGGATTATTTTACAGAAACTCTAAGCGAGTGACCACACTGATACAGTGAACCAATTCAAGATAAAACAGTATAAATGCTGTAATTTTCTCTTTTACTGCAGAAATATACAGAAATAGTATTCTGATTTCATGTCCTTTTGACCATAGTCAAACCCTCCTCTACCAACAAAGAAAAAATCCAAGGCCTTGACTAATATAATGAGCAGATGCTCTGAAAGCCTCTTCACTCCTGCCAAGTTTCTACCAGAACATTTTATTTTCAACTTGGTAAGCAAAACCATTGTGCCATGACTTCAGAAAGCTGGTGGCCCTTATCTTACAGAACAACTTATCTAATTACCATATGCCTGCTATAAATAATTGGAATGTTAGAATAAACAGAACACCAAGAAGGTTTTATTCCCCACAGGTTTAAGAAGTCACCTCCATCTTCAACACCTCTACATTCTAACTCCAGAAATTTTATTCAAAAAGTGTATATCATCTTGTTAAGTGAAACTGTTTCCATATCTAAAGATGAACAGACCAAAATAATAGCTTCAGAATTGTCAGGACTTTTTGATTGTTACTTGTTTGTTCTTCTTAAAACAAATTTTGGTTCATCTTCAAATACAAAATACTCCCAACATACTACCTCTAAGTGGAATAAAGATAAATATAGAGAACAATTTCCTGATAACCTCCCTTCTATCTTGAGTATAAACTTCAGAAATAATTTTCTTAGGAGATTTTTTTCCTTCTGTCTACATACAATAAGACAGGTACCAATTAAAGAAAAACAACAGACTACTTAATTCTGAATCAGTGTTGTGAATATAAACCATTCAAATATCCAGAAATTTCTTAGTAAGAACTTGTTTATAAGATGACATTAAATACAGGGTATCTAGTAAAACAGTATAATCTAAAAATTTTACTTTTCCTCCCATACATAGATGTGTGTATGTATATCTCAAATCTAGTATTTGATTAACTACCAAAATGAAGCCAGCTAGAATGGAGAACTCAGACACACTCATCATCTCAGATGTTGAGTTATTTATATTTTAACTACTGCATAAATGTTAATTTCCTTGGGTCTAGTCTAGGTTATAAAAAGCTCCATTTTCCCAGAAGAGTCTTACTAACCTGTCTGACAGCCATTTTATTGTCCATGAAGACACTCCATGGCAGCCAGTGAACCCTGCAGACCATTTTATTTTGTACCTGTTAACCCCACCAGCAAGGCTGGCCCCTGGCACCCTACCACCACCACGCTGCTGCACCTCTGGGGATGGGGGCACCTTGGCCATGCCAAAGCTGTGTCAGCAGCACTGGGGTCAGAGCCCAAGGCTCTGGCTGTCAGCATCCCTTGGGCACTGGAGTGGCTCCACGCTGGCATTCCGCTGGGTGGCCATGTGCTGGCCGACAGCTGGTGTCACCCAGCGAGATGGGGAGGATGGGAAAAAAGCAACCCATGCAGAAGTGTGTGAGAGAGGGGAACAGAACCAAATCCGTGCCTACATCTCTTACTGATGTAACTTTTTATTCAGAGGGGAAAAATACAAACAAGTCAAGCCAACCTAAGAAACCTCTTTAAAATGCTGCAAATTCCTGCATGGATACAAATTTTAACATTGCTCAAGTTAGGTATGAGACAAACAGCGTGGTTTACATTGGTTTAAACAAACTTGTTCAGAAGTAATTTGGTGAAAGAGTTTTCATGTTAGACAAAGTGAATTTTAAATTGTTTTAAACAGAAGACGACTCCAGAACCTGACAGAATGTATATATTATTTTTTTCCTTTTATCTTAAGTCCTGACCCCAAATGGCTAAAAGACTGAAAACCTCATGTATTTGTGTGTGTATTTTACATAAACATACATTTTAACTGTCTCTCTTTTTTAGGAACAGAAAGGATGGTCATTTGTATACTTAACCCTCAAAAGTAACAGTAAGAAAATATTTGAAAAATATTGAAATATTTGAAAAGTAAGTTTTTATTTTAAAAAAGAGATTATGTTTAAAGGTACTGTACACACACCCCAGTGTCCATTACACCTTCTTCATTTAATCACTAATTGGTAACTAGAAGTTCCTGAAAATAGTTCACTAATTATTTTTTCCACATTAAGTTGTCCTATTCAGAAAGGCCATTCCAATTAATCTGAAGGTGTGTGCGGAGGTGTGAAGCCCAGACTGTTCCCAGTCCTTTTAATCTAACCACATTTCTTGCTGACAGACAGAAAGTCTTTCAAAGCAAGCGTTTTGATCATCTCTTGGAGAAGAATGTAAACTTCAATTACCAGTCTAATTATCCCAGCTAGGAAGGCAATACAATTGGTTAATTTTAGAGTAATGATGGACTTTCAAGGTGTGCCTTCTCACCTTTCATCCAAGGCTGAGCTTACCATTGTCCCTCTCTGGCAGATGAAGCTACCACAATGGCAGTCACTATTTCTGACTAAAAACCATATGGAGGAGAATTCAACATTCAACAAGTTATGCGACTTAACACCTCTGGGTTATTTGTTTTCTTTCTTGAATATACTCATCTCATTTAAAAAGGATGTTTTTATCTTTTTTTTTATTGTGTGTATTTTTTACCAAATATAGTTTTGTGAGAAAAAAAATAGCAAAGGAAATATCCTGCAATAAATTGCAGAAATTATAGTGAATGACCAAGTTCTTGAGAAGCTATGGAAAGAAAATATTTTCTTTTTTCAAAAATCATACTTCTTTCCTCTGTAAAGCCTACAATGCAGCAATTCTTTCCAGATGCGACAACTTTGTAAACACAGGGTTGTTTCTTTTTCTCCAATGTGTCCCTATCAAACCTAGGGACACATTCATAAGCCCTGCAAACTCATATTACCTTCCTTCCCTCTTCCTTATGTTCCAGAGCAATTGGGATATTTTAAGTTCAAGTACTCTGATGGTAGCTTTCTGTATATTTTGTTTTCCTTTTTCTAACAGAGTTACATTGTAAACTTTGGTAGGTAAAACCTGAATTTCATGGATTTATTCAAAGAATTACTAAAGTACCTAAGATGACGTAGCCTGGATAAACCACATTTCCACCATCAAGCTACCATGATGTTTAACTTCAGCTTCTTGTGATATAATTTTTAGAGATAAAGGCCTTTGAAGACGCCTGCTACAGTTTAGTCTTGTGATGGAGAGTTCATATCGTCTGCAAGTGTCCATCACGTCCTTCCCTTGAGAAAGGGCCCTGCTTTCTGTTAAATGTTCACATGTCCTGTCTGCAGACCACCACTGCAGCCCAGTAGCTGAGCTCTTGGCAAGTACAGGTGTAACCAACAGTGTAAACCAAAAAGATTAAAGTAACACTACCTCCAGTCCATCAGGAGGCTATCCAAGGACTGTGTTTGCTCATCATAGTTCCTGAAAACCACTTTCACACAGATGAGGAGCAAGTCTTCCAATTACATGCTCAGTGCAGAATCTGGGGCAAAAGGCCTGGTGGAAGGAGGATCTTTCCCACAATGTAAAAACTGGAATTCAGAGTGGTAATAGGAACAGCATTCCTTGCCAACAGTCATTAACAGACTTGTCTGATGGGTAGCAACTACCTGATTTTGGTTGCTAGGAAATCTGGTTACAAGAGAGCATTAGAAATAAGAGTTACAAGAAGTTTGACTAAAAACAGCTATATAGTGAAACAGAAATTTGCAGCAACTGCATAAGATAGTGATACTTTGTTAAGTAACAGATGTTGCAAAATTCCAGATGGAGCAACAACATCGTGTAGGGTGCCACACTAAAGGTGAGACTATTTAGATACCCATTTCATGAAGTCCAGGCAAAATTATCAGCTGATCCATTATGTTATCTTTAAAGGCAGCAGAGGACTCTTCAAACCCATTCCCATCAAAACATAGCCACACATGCACCACTCCAGCAAGCACATGGCTTCTCCCCTGTTTTAATGGATTTTGGGAATATTTGGATTGAGTGGAATTCTAGAATGTGCCATCATGCCTAAATTTTCTAGAACATAAAAGATCACATAGCACAAGGCTATTGATTCTCTCACATGGCACACCTATACCAACTACTGGAGAAACAGATGGCATGAAAAGAGGCTGCTGAGCACCTGCAGCTTCTAATGTTAAGTGAGGCTGCAGACAACCAAACTAAGAGACAGACAGACCTAAGGAAGGCAAACTAACGAAGTTTCTTCGGGTTCAATACTTAACATTAAAACTCTACGGACTCTTGACAGGCTATCCTGATATCATCTTCTTCAGTTTCTTTCTAGAAAAGAGTCTATCAACCATCAGACAACTCTTTGTATAAGGATAGACATCTAAGCAGATTCTACTCCAAATAAAATTTATAATCAGCAATATAATATAAGCTGTACATAAAACTCCTTCTAGAGAAGGAATGCATCTGAAGTACAAGACTTATTAAGCCTATGCTGTGGATGATTTGATCATCAAGTCTGTGCCTACTCCATATTCTATACTAAAAAAGTCATACAAAGGCATTCAGAAACTCTCTGCTCAAAACATCCAGAATGGAACTGATGTGAAAAACGAGGTAGAGAGATTAACTCATTCTGATGGCAAATATTTCTGGGTCTGAAAGCAAAACTGAGGTAGATAAATACACTGGGACTCAAAAGCATTTAGAGGCCCATGATCAAGAGACTGCTCCACAAAATTTCTTCCTCCCCATTAAATTTCCTGAAAAGCTGCAGCCACCCAAAGTTTTAGTCAAAACAAGGTATCTGTCTGAAGGCCTAGAGCTGTGCAAGCCCAGCTGAGCAACATACTGGAACCAAAAGAGGGTCACACACCTAAGATCTCTGCAGACTTATGTAAGCAGCCAAGTACCTCAAGAGCCCTAATTCACCAAACACTGCTTACTGAGTCTACTAACACTATCTGCTTACTGAGTCTAATAACACAATCGTAAGATATTCAACAAATCCACAACAGATATCACTTCCACAGAAAACCCTGGTAATAAAAGCAAGTGGTGTCAATGCTGCTTCTCACATTTAACATAGTACAGCTATTGCAACCCTGATCAATGAGGTGACAGACCACACACCTCCTTCAGTCATAGGAGTTTCACATCTGCTTTTCCCAGAAGACTGTTCTAACTACTAAACTGCAAGAGAGGTTTAGAAAACACTCTTCCATCTTTTTGTTGAAGATGCACCACTATGAAGGTAAGTACAAACACATGAAAGCAAATTCACAAATCCCAAGGGAACAACAGAAAAAGATCGGATGTACAAGATAAAGAAAGGTATCAGGACTGGTACCCAATGATTTCTCAGGACTGCTTATTGTCTTTAGATTAGGAAATCACTGCAGAAATGCAAAATTGATACCCCATATAGTCAATGATCACTAGAAGACTCCTCTAGTACAGGTGACTATAATATTTCAGGAAAGGTCAGGTGTTGCTTCATGATGACATACTGACTTCCATTTCTCTCCCATTATTTTTAAGTGTTTGACCCATAGCCAAACCTGTTCCTCAAGAGAAAAGATTCTGCATATATGACTTGGTAGTTTGAGTGGTTTGCTGCAACAGTATTATACACCTTAGAGCAAAGCAGATTCCTAAGGAAATGACCCAAAATAGCTTAATGTTTTTTTCCTTCAAGGCCTGGGTCTTATTTATTTCTAAATGAAATGCATTAGAAGAGAAGGTTGGGTTTGGGAAAAAATATATTAAAAAAGGCATCTGTTCCAGAGCACTGCATGTTCAGAAGATCGATGCCAGGAGTGACTGCTTGCATCCTGCACATTTGGTACAATAAGGAAACCAACCTCTCCTACCACCAAAGCCTCCATGCATCCTGAGGAGTTCATCTGTTAAAGGATTCAAGTAGATCACACAGATTTAAGTGGTGCCACACTGACAACCCCACTCCCCTCTCTCCAAACTTAACACCACACCCAAATGGAAGAAAGAAATGGGAGAATTCACTCCACATTACCACTTGGACTTTGACAGAGGATTGCAGCAGCCTTAACCCAGCAGAAAGTGACTCATTCTTCTCTTTTCCAGGCATTGTAGGGAGTGGCCTGCATGTCAGCTACCAAGAATCTAACTGCATCTGAGACTAACAGAGCAGATGTCTTCTTTAAACACAGAGATGGAGAGCCTAGATATAACTGGAGACTGAAAAAAACTCACACCAATTTAGATTTTTTGCTTTGTGGGGTTAGAGGGGTATGAAAAGCATCTGATAAAATCCTCCAAAAGAAACAGTTCAACATGATCATCTTCTGCCCTCCAAATTATTAAAAAACCCACAACCTGAATTCCTGAAGCTAAAAACCCCCCACAACTAACCACAAAACACCACTGTGTAACAGGTCTTCAGGAGAATTAATTCAGCAGAAGATGGGCAAATTCTGAACCTGGAAAGAGAAGACTACTACTAGGAAAACCTATTAACACATCAAGTTCTTTTGGCAGTAGAAAGTAATCCACAGACTGAAAACATACTTTCCTAAAAATCATGTATTTACAAGTAGTAGTATACAAACTAGAACTGATGTCACAGTTAAAAAAATTACACTTGTTCAGCACTCTGCATCATTAAATACAGAGGTGGGTGAAAAAAAAACCCTGCAGATTTTTTTCCCCACTCATTTATAAATTCTGGGGGAAATGGTATGAATCACAAACATTTTGTATTCATTGTTTAGTTATAACAAAATCAAGGAGTTTCTAAAATTTATAAATAAAAATCATAGTAAGGACATTTCAAATGAAAATTAATTCTTGAGAAGAGAATTTATGCATTTCTGCATTGGTCATACAAAGTTCACAGATTTTTAAAAAGACAGAAGCATTCCAATTATTTTATAAGAGGTTTCAAGTAAGATTTTGTACAGCAGTTTAAAAGATGTTACAGCAATGCTGGAAACTGCAACCAGATCTAATCAGATAAAGTAGGTTGATCAGTCCTGGCTTATACTCTTTACTGTAAAATACATTAGGAGTAAGAGGGCAAAGAATTCAAACATTCTCCTATGAAAACTTGCCCATAATTCAGCAGACATGCGTATAGGCTAGCAGTGATCTATTTGGCTATTTCTTGAAAGCATCCTTTCTTGCAATTAATCAGAAATCCAGGATCAAAGCTCTTCTTCACATCACAACATTCAGAGGACTTAAGTTCAGTGCCTTATCCAATTCATTTCCAGTTCAAATGAAATTGTAGTTGAGTTGAAACTCACATGGGAATCTCAAACACTATTAATCTTTAGTTAAGGTGGCTACCTGTTAACCAGAACAATAATGGGAATCCCCAAACCATTCTATAAAGAACTACAGACTTTTTTACTACAGACCACTACCCTACACTATTACATCCTAATATTGTTAAAAAGCTTTAACATCTTCCTCATTACCATGACTTTTGTGGAAGATAGTATTTTTAAAATTGTTAAAGCTCTATCTACAAGAAACAAGAGATATTTTAAAACAAACTAATCAACTCTAAAAACATTCCCTTTTTTTGTCCTTCACCTGATCTTTCACCCAGTCTAGGGCTAAACCAAGACAAGAATTAAAGTATTGTCACCATTGCATTTCTGAAGAATACAGCACCCAACTAATTGAGCGAGTTCTATTACATTAATGTTGAGAAAGGATAACGTGCTCGTTACACACCTTTAATTCTCTTGTCTAGACTAGGATTTAAGATAACACAGCTGCCAAAATACATCCAACCCATTGACAAAGAAAATGTTCAAGTTGCACTCATCATCGTAAACTGTACCTAGACTACAGTGTTTGCCCTAGTACAGCAAAAACAGAATACTAGTCCAGTATGGAAACCTCTGGAAAACAAACACAGAACTGAACAAAACAAACCCAAACCCCCCAACAAAGAGCAGAAACAAGCTAATGAGTAAGAGAGCACATAGAAGCAGATAGCTACAGTTCTTGTTACCTTAAAATCTTTACACATAAATCTTTATACAAGCCACTATGTGCCAGGATAATTTAGCACTGCAGTCCCAATTGCTTCCCTATTCTCTCTCAAAACGTTATCATCACATACCACCTACACAATTTACAAGGAGGAAAAGAAAATGTTTGAGCAACACTTGTAATGCTCCAGAAATTAAATAACCAGTAACCCCAGGATTTTTCTTAGGTACAAGAAATAAAAATCTGACATTCAATTATTAAGAAGAAAACCAAAAAAGAAATTTAATGGAAGAATTTGATGATTTTTTTTGGGAGATACACCCACTCAGACATTTCACATTTTCATTTAAAAACTTCCAACAGCCAAAGAATGTCTATTTTTAAAATTTTGGTCTAAAAAGTATGCCTGATAACATAAGAACTTCAACTAAACATAGAATGCTTCATGTTTGACCAAAGAATGAAACTTACTTCTATCCACATATTATCCAACTGAAGAATTATTTTCAAAGAAAATATTAAACTTATTGCCAACTGTGCTGGTTATAAAAAACAGTATTTAAAGAATTATTGTCCTCTCAGCAAAACAGAAATTCAAAGGCAAAACTAGAAATTCTAATGAGCATTGATTTTATAAAATAGAATTTTCCAAATATTCAAAAATCTGTGTCAAAACAGCCAAATGAAGAGCATGATAAAAAACATTCCACCCCAAGCATCAATGCTATATTACTGAACTAAGTTATGAAAACAATTAAAGTCATGGTAATATTTGGTCTTTAACACATTAAATGACATTTTTACAACACAGACACAATCAATCAATATTGCACAACCAAAAACAAATTTAAGAAGTCTTGCCACATACTGCTCTACAATTCGATAATTGTAGCTATCCAAAAATTATCCACACATCTCTACAACAACATAAGCTACAGCAGCAATTAAGACCCAAACCCAGAAGATGATGCTAAGGAATAGAGGCATCATTAAAAAAAAAACAAACCAAAAAAAAAAAAGCACTATACTCTAAACTAGCACAATCTAAACTAAACACGCATACAAAAGGAGCTTGCCTACCTGGCTTTTTCAATAAAAGTCCAAAGAACACCTAAAAAGCAGGAGGGGATAAAAAATATTTATATTCAGTGTTCATATATGAAAACTATCATGTTACTTTACCTTACAGAGAAAAATAAGTAAAACTTAGGAAGAAATACCTATAAAATTATCTGCACTAGGCCATGGGGGTGGTAGGGAGCAGGGAAACAGCCAAAAAAACCCCAACACTTCAGAACACTGGTTATAAGCATTGTCTCCCATTTTCACGTTTTCCACTGAAAGAAATCCAAAGTAATATGAGTATTTCAGATTATCAAAAATGTGAGAGTGGGAGAGTGGGGGGGGGGAAGCCAAGAGAACTCTGCAAATACGTAATTAAATTCAAAAGTTACTACAGAAAAACATTAAAGGTTATATATTTTGAAAATGCACAGCACCTTGAAATATCTGAGTTTAAGCCAAATAACTTTAAAATAATCTTCTATATCTTAAAATTGCACATTGTCAGAGACATTTTTTAGAGGATTTTCTGTATATGACTTGTAGGAACCTATAATTTTATCTGACAGAATTAATTCGTTAATTTCAAATTAAAACAAAGGTAGATTCACACACCAAAAAAAATTAATCTAAATTCTATACAATGCTTCTTTTGGTCTCTGCAGTTACTTTAAAAACACGAGAGCACAAATCTGAGTTGTACTCTTCCTATTACAGACACTTTCTAGAGGACAGTCTATGTATCAGTTCCCCAATAAAACACAAGAGATGGCCAGATAGCTGAAGGTTCTGATATTATATACGGAGTCAATTAGGTATGACTGACTACTTCTGTCTACCACTCTTTTATATCTCTACAGATGCCTAAAGTATTTACATTTTGTTCTTTTAAATCAATGACGTTCCCACCTTATAAGCAGCTATCCATAGGTGTCCCTGAAATAAGGAAAAAAAAAAAGGTAAAGGGAGACCAGTAGAGTTTTTCTATTGTACTTAAATACGCACAAATGTTGTTTGAGATTTAAAATCTGTTAATCTGTTCTTCCAATGATGTCCTAAATTTCATCTAATGGGTGCACAAGAGTGGCTGGCAGCTTGGCCAAGGAGAGAATAGGGACCATGCTTTTTACCCACTCTGTTTTTTTACTTTAAGATGAGTACTCAAAACAATCCATTGCATTAAGATTAATGCAAGAAAAAGAACTCCAGCTAAAATACTTAAGGATTTCAGTGTGTGCTTATTTCTGCCATCTCTAGCACCTATGAAAATCCCTAGACATTTGCCAAGCTTTCCATACAGTACACTTCAGAAGAAACATGATTGTCCATATTTCACTTCTACCAAACACTTCAGTGTTTTTTGCTGAAAGATTGAAGCCATGTTTGTGATTGAAGGTGCTATAAGAGTGTTTATGAAGAATACTTTAATTACTTCTTGAAAGTAGAAAATATTCTTTCTGAAAATAAGGATGCAACATACATAGAATTTCAGAAAACTGAAAAATGCAACCTTGTTTAAAGAGGTCTTATGCTCTTCGAATAAAAATCATACTTCAATTTCATAATACTTGGAAAGCAATACCTTCAACTAGACTTTTGAACAATTTGTAATTTCAAATATAGTTTTCCAGACTTAATCACCATTAAGTCACTAAATACATCAATTATCATTGACTGAAGACACTGATTTCACAATTAATAAATTTCAGTAATTACATCTCTTCTATGTTTTAAGTTACTACACAGAATCCCTATACTGGGAGGCAGATTTTCATCCTGATCATAAACCACAGCTACAAAGAACATTGCCAACTCAAAGACATTTCTGTGATATTTTACAGCAATATACTTACATAATTTAGTCTGCATTTTCAGCCAATCTAAATAAAATAAATGTTCTGGTCTTTTTCTTCTAGAGAAAAAGCATTAGATTAATGAAAAGGAGGGTTTTTTCACTATTTGGAATAAAATAGCACTTTTAAGAAATACTTTAAGTAGGCTCTGTTAGTCTCTAAAATATGAACACAACAGTCCTGTACTTAAAGCACAGGTCAGACATCTAGAGAAATTACTGCAAGAGAACTCTGGATTAACTTTGTTTTTAATTCTAGGCTCTTGTTTTCTGCTTGACTAGAAATAATAATACTTTTCTATTTCATGGGGTTCAACTGAAAAAAAACACTGTAAAAATGCCTGTAGAACAGATTGAGAAATTACACTATTGAAGGCTAAGTAAGCACCTAGAATTGATACCCAGTGAATTTTAAACATACCTTCATAACAGAAAAACACTGGCAGTCATATTAAAAATTAAAATTCAGTATTTGGCAAATACCAACTGATTCTCTTCAGAGAGCTTTCTAATCACGCAACAAGAAAAACACAAAGGTGTTAGAAGATACCAAACACAAAATAAAAATAAAATTTACACTACCTAATCTTCATATTCACTAATTACTTTTAAACTTCGACATCTAACTGGGGTGTACCACTTCCAATCTGTTCTTTTGACAGCTTCTGTTCTTCCTTCACTGCAGACCTTTGTTGGCATGAGCCCACTCATCCAATTTAGCCCTGCTCTCACAAATAGAAGGTTTCTCCAGAAAACAACTCATTCTGAAACTATGGCGAGCTCTGTCTGCAGCATAAACAAGTCAATTATTTACTGCCAAGCCTGTAAATCCAAGGAAGAAGGAAATCCAGAGCCGCAGCACCTACCAATGCACAGGTAACATACTTTGTGTATTACCTCACTAGGAGGCAGTAAAGCAGCAGTTGATTCTCTTTATCCTTCCTGAATACAGAAAGTAAGTAGTCTTCAAAGCTACCTTATGTACACTCCATCTTCCTGGCAGTACAAACCTTCAGCATATGCAAGAATCAAGAAACAAGGCTTAATGGACCTATTTGGCACAAGTAAGGTCCAGAAACCAGTACAAGGTGCCCAAATTGGGATTGGATCAAGGCATTTCAGATCAAGCATCTGGAAGAGGAAAAATGGCAGCTGTGATTTTGTAGCTGTGATCCTTCATCCAATGCTGGCAGCACTCTGCACTGCAGGAAACTCTGGCCCAGAGTACAGCGAGCACTTCTGGAACCTCTTCCTCCTCATCCTCTGTCTAAGCAGAGCTGCTGGGGTCACCTATCCATTCAGAACTGGCAGGGCTCCCTTCTGAAAGTAAAGCACCTGGACACTCTCTTAGAAAGATCCAAACAATTTTTTTTTTTTTTACTTTGAAAAGAGGAATACTGTTTACATTTAAAACATTTTCCAGCAAAGAGTTTTAATTACCTGTTTAAAAGCCATAGAGACATCCTCCATTCTTAATAAAGCCGTGCACCATGACTGAAAGGGATGCAAGGCCTACTCTACAAAAGGACGCTCAACTTCACAGTTTTGCCATTAGGAGAGTTCTCTGCAAGCTGGCAGAGCTGGATTTCAGACTAAGCCTATTTATGTGCTAATATTAAATAGCCATTTAAAGAGACCAGAAACTAGAGGGGCAAGAGTGATTTCAATCTCTTCTAACCACTAAGCCTCAGAGTTAAGTGAATGTCCACTTGTTTCCTCTCTGTCATTCATGAACATGTCATTCATTCCTCTAAGGTCACTCAGCTTCATCAGGTGGTGCAAAGGACTCGCTTAGTTTAGCTGGCCTGGTATGTGGTGGCTAGACCAGGGAAGCAGAACACTCAAGTGTGCATCTCTTAACCCAAAGGGGGAATTTCAACTGGCTTTTCTACTTCTTGGGAGAGTAATTAAAATTACTCTCTAATTATGGTATAACACAGGAATTCTTTCATCCAAAAAATAAAACAAAATAGCAAGGATAATATGCAAAATGCACAGATACCTAACAGTTAGAGACTTGGTCAATTGGTTTTCAGGTACAACTAAAGTTCAGAGATTTTCAGAACATGGTTTTGTATCAATATAAGCATACAGCTGTCATCCAAAATCCCCAAGAAAACAGTACTACGATTACTTGTTTCTCAACATGGATTAAATGCCTTCCTGCAACTGTAAATTATAATCCAGAAGTCTTTGTACAGATGCATATTGTATCTGTAAATATGCATTTTTCAAGCTCAACTGGTAAGAAGGATGCAAACTTAAGTCTACAGCACATTAGGTCTTACACTGCCTGCAAACCTAAGTTCCAAAACATAACACCCCCACCACAACCCACAAATGTAAATCAGGCAAGTTAACAAGTAAAAATCTGGTACCCTTGCTGAAGCTACATCTTTTTAATGCATCATATTCCTTTCAACTACAACTCCATTAAAATTATCTGGGCTTGCTAAAATTTTCAGGATTTCAGCTGCATTTAGATTACTTTGCATAAATGAAATTTAGGATTACAATGTTGCTCATACGTCTCACAAAATATCTAACCAAAAGCCAAAAGCTGAAGTCTTGCAGTGTAAGAGCAGGCAGATGAAAAATGAGAGCATCATTTAGACCCACTCTCAGCAGTGCTGAGTCAATGTAACTATGGAAGTACAAGTTGCTTTCTTTACTGCTACACCTATCTACAGCTCGTCACCTGGGGTCTGAATGCAGATGCTTCAGTGCAAGGTACAAAGCAAGCTGCAAAAGCCACAGACATAAATCCAGAAGTTAAATGAATTTATAGCGATGATTAAATACAAGAAAACCAAAAGCTTTTATTAATGAAGAAAGTCTACCCAAACTACTTAAAGAAGAAATGTTCTTCTGTAAGTATGACAAGGAAGGATACTGAAAATGCATTTTTCATGATAAATTCAAAGTAACTCCCTTATATTGGTCTTTAGAAATCTCCACTGAAAAAGTAAGGACACACATTAAGAAACACCCACGATGAAATAGTTGCAAGTCTTGAAAAATAGCAGCGCCTTGCCTCCTCCCTCCCCTTTCCCCTACTCACCCTCCTCCCCAATTTCAAAATACATCTTCCCCAGGCCTTGGTCTGGAATGGCAGTTTCTGTGAACAGACCATACCCGACCATATGATTAGCCATTATTATTATCATCACCTCTTATGCTCTACTCTACATTAAGATGCAAATCCAACAGATGTGGTTCAACTAAGTTATTTAGAAGGGTTTCCCTTTCAGATGTCCAAGCCAAAGCTACAACCAGTTCTACGATATAATTACAGCCTCTTTGCACGGGCAGTAACAGACCTCTGTCTGCGATGATCTGGCCAGCGGCATTTTCTCATCTACGCTCTGGTTCAAGCGGTTGCTATGATTTCAAATGGTGCATCTACCCTTATTTCAACGCGACTGGCTGCATTTCAGCTGCCGACATCTGACTGATTGATGCACATCTAAACAACGCAGCGATTATAAAAACAAACTGGCAGTAGGCACCGGTGTTTCACCACTGTGGGCTCGCTCCTAACAGAGCGGCTGGCAACGAGACCGTGGGAAATTTAAGAGAAACACCAGCACACATGAGGCCTAACACTCACAGCCGTCACTCCCACCGAGAAACAGGCTGGCGTCCTGCACTTTTAAGAGTGGGAAGTTCATGGAAATACCTATGCAGGTATCTGAACAGGCAGATCTCTCGCCTGCCGCACGAAAGCATCCAGGTGCTTCTTCACCTGCACATCGGCCGCAGCACGTCCACCAAGAAAGTGCACTCGAGGGCTGCCTGACCCGATACACCACTGGGGGAACTGCTTTTCCGCCCCCACGGCTCCAGCCTCTGGCCAGATTCTCCACCGTATTCCATACGGGAGCACCCCGAACTCCCCGCACACGCGACTGGGGGAGGGCGAGCGGCGGAAGCCACCGGAGCCCCCGGCCCCTGCCCCCGCTCCTCCGCTCCCGGCCGGCGCCCGCCCACGGGGAGCCCGGGGCTGCGGGTGCGGCAGGATGGGGGGAATGCCCTGCCGCCCGGGGGAGGGCGGAGGCGGGCGGGCGAGGGAAGGGAGCCGCGGGGCAGGCACCTGAGCGGGCGTGGGCAGCCCCCGGGCCGGAGATCCGGGCACCGGGGCGGGGAGGAGGGCACGGAAGGGGGGCGGGAG